>JARQOC010000001.1:479811167-480387904 GCA_033576535.1 Allobates femoralis | reverse complement strand
TATCCCTATGGGCAAGGAAGGGCATGGATTGGTCCTATATGGCCATCCGATTGTGTCGAAATTGTCACGGATCCAATTGTGTCTGATTTTTTTATGCACCCAAAATCGAAGACTGCTCCAATTTTGGATGCAGCGGACCAAATCGGACAGAATCGGATCTGGCGCAGTCTTGCGGCAAATAACATGGAGCCTATAGGGCATGGATCCGGGAAAAAACAGGATCGTTTCCCGGATCCAATTTTACTGTACTGAGCATGCTCAGAACACCAAAACTGCTATGTTCCTGTGTAATTTCACTTTAGCAGTGTAGATACACTATCTATATACACTGCTAAAGTGAAATGAAAGAAAGCAATGGGTTAAAAAAAAATGCTCACCTATCCGCCAAATGTCCCACGATGCAAGGCATCCACCTCCGATGGCTGCAGGACTTTAATCAACTGACTGGGTGGGGTGGGGCAATCTGATGAGCTGATGCGTCACATGACAGCATTAGTTGAGCGGTTTAAACCATCGTCTGCCAAGGTGATTTAAACTGCTCGGCTGATGCTGTCATGTGACGCATCAGCTTATCAGGTTGCCGCCCCACCCGGTCACCTGATTATGGTCCTGCAGCCATTGGAGGTGGACACCTCACATTGCGGGACACTCAACGGAAAGGTGAGCATTTTTTTTATTTTTAACCAATGCTTTCGCTTTCACAATGTATGTAGATAGAAAGTGAAAGTAAGAGCCCCAACACCACATGCCTGCGCTTTGCAGGCTCGGGCTTCTCCCAGCTATCTGTGTCCGGATCTGTCAAAATCCCATATCTGGATAAAGAAATGGCACCCGGAGTAACAAATCCAGCCTGTCCGTTCCTGTCCGTGTGGTCCTGCAAAAAACAGGATCCCCATGGACAGGAACAAAATGTGATGTGAAGGGGGCCTAACAGGGTCTGTTTACCATTATCATGGTCTATTAACAATATTCTGGGAGGAAATTCAAGGCAGATCTGGCAGCAGATTTTACAGTGCAAAATGCATTCATTATTTAGTTGTTCTTAAATTGGTTTAATTAGTTAATGGAAAATAAGTGAATTTGCAATTTTCTTGATTTCTCTATCTGCATGTCCATTCTCTTGCAATGAGAGCTTTTATCTTACAGAGTGTACAGCTTACATGAAGAGTGTATCCAGCCAATGAACGGCAGCTCTTCCTAAGGACTCACATCCAAAGATGATATTTTTAATTTTTAATTTGGTAAGTTAAAATAAAGGACATACAACACGTTTCGGATACAGTATATATCCTTCTTTAAGTATCATAAGCACACTTGTTGTATCTCCTCTATTTTAACTTATCTAAGGCCTATTGTTTGGTCAGGTCCTTCCATTCAAGGTTTCATGGGAAACAGGGATCCAGTGGCCCCCATTAATAGAGGGAGTAGTGTCATAAATCAGTCACTCACTATACTGTAAGGACACTATGAATGATAACTAAGCCCTCTAATAGTTGGCAGGGGCATGGTGGGCCTGGACCAGGCTGGGCTGCTCCAAATGCAAAATTGAAGATTACTGTGTAGCCTTATCATGGGCTGAGGCTGCTGAGCTACCTCCAGGTGTTGCCATTTAGGGTGATTACCTGGTTGGCAGTGGACAGATCACTGCCAGTTGAAGCTGTAAATTCAGTGTTGTCTGTGTGCCTTGCTCCTGTGCTCAACTTCTGAACTCACTTCTGACTAATCATTTGACTTGATCTACCATCTTCCTGGAATTTTGACTTCGGAACATGACCAGACCATGCCTTAGTCTTACCACTTTTACTTCACTTGAGCCTTCCTGGTATGTGACCAAAGACCTCTTGACTACTCAGCCTCACAGCTAGCCCTTGACTGGTGACTAGCATCAAAGTTTCCATAGAGCTAAGTCTCCATTCCTTGGGCGGGAGAGTGTAGTAGCTAAATTCCAAGAGAGCATTAAATCTTATAATACCAATCATCTCTCTTCAGCCCATAGATTTTTATGCAGCAGTAATCTGCACATCTCACTCTCCCCTTCTCACATAATCTGAAGAGATAGAGTTTTAAAGCTTGCAAAATTACCAGAAATCAGCTTTCAGAGCAAGTCTCCTAAACACAACTTTTGTTGTCTGGAATCTTGTGCTTGTTCAAATTCCCTGTTATCTCTATGCTTAAATAAAATGATAACCATGCACACTCCAGCTGAATGTGTTACAGCAGACATTGTGCTGAGCCTTAGGGTGCCATTACACTTGGCGACATTCCAACGATCCCAAAAACAATACGACCTGGTAAGGGTCGCTACGTGGTCACTGGTGAGATGTCAAACAGTCAGATCTACTCAACGATGAAGCAACGATACGGCGACCCATACAACGACCTCGGCGGTCATTGAGACCCTGTCACACAGCAGCTAGTCTGACGACTCAGACCTACATGGCCGAGTTCTCAGTCACCAACGAGGTCGTTGTTAAGGCGTCAAACACACTGATGCATGCTGCCCAGTGGGAAACCAATGATCAAAAAATGGTCCAGGCTATTCCGACACGATCAGCGATGTTACAGCAGGGGCCTGGTCGCTGTTACGTGTCTACATGTCAAATATGGCGAGATCGCTGGTGAGGTCGCTATTATGTTACAAAACCTGTGACATAACAGCGATCTTGCTAGCGATCTCACTATGTTTAACGGGGGCTTTATAGTTGTACAAATACTACAGCTTTGCTACCCCCCAGAGATGTCACTTAGTAAGGAAACTAATCAGTCTGTATTGTATTGAACTGCTCAGGAGACAACTTGAGCATACACCTGTGAACAACCTCAGCCCTGGAAATTTTAAAATCTATTTCATATTGGCTGTAAAATCCTTTTTGAAAATCTTCTTGTGTGATATTTAGATGAGCAAGTAGCTATCAGGAAGAATTAAATATAGCCATTCAATGTAAGAGCACCAGCCTCACCAGATCTAAGGGATCTAATTAATATTGTGTGCAGGTTGTCATGTGAAACCTGGTAAAAGATCCACTTTAGTCTTGTAATGTTCACATCCCTCCAAGGACATGTGCACAAGAACTGGAAAGGCATTAATTAAGTTCTCCATTTTATGTTACCCCATGATACAAACTTCTTGATTCCACTTCGTTTTGGGGGTGCAAAACTGGCAAATCCTTCATTGCTTCAGACATATGGAACTTTACCAGTAACCCTATTTTAGGTATCACTGTATTAGTTGGAAGCCAAATCACAGTTTTATTTGGGTAATAAACAGTAATTTATTTTACACCCAAACACAAAGGAAAAACAAGCAAAAAATATATGAGATGTAAAATGACTGATGTGGGTCTTGTGACATTATAATTTGTAAAACATTGTAGGTAGAGATGATGTTTTCAAACAACCACCATGATGTCTTCCAGGTTCTTTCTTTTTAAGTCTGGCACAGTGGCGTCTTTGCTTGGATAACCAACAGGGAGCAACATAAGTAGTTTTTCATTGATGGGACGTTCAAGCAGTAATCTGAGCCGAGGGCCACAATTGAGAGGAGTTGTAGTTACTGTAACCAACCCTGCATTCTGGAAACAAGCAATATTCGGTTATCATTACAAATTGGTAAGTCGGTGATGTTATACACAATATTTACATGTAATCGCAGAAACTTTTTTCACCACTGAATTGGGCTGGAAGTATGACAGTGGTCTAGAGTGGCACTGAGCAGAGCTTTTCTTCTAAAGTATATATTTTTTAATGTATATAAAATGCATCCATTAAACTGAATCTATCAGTAAGATAAAAAATATGGGCATCAAGGTCCTTGAAATGTAAATCAATCAACATCTTTATATTTTTTATCTGTTACTGCATTCCTGATTAAGTTGCATTTCCATTCTTTTACAAATAAAGTGCTAAATGCTCTCTCTGGGTGTGGCAGGGCAGTTATTAAACTTCTGTCTCCCCAGGTTGTTCCCCCCACCCTGCGCCAGACTCTTTAGTGTGATTGATAGTTCATGGTCTATGTTATGCACCAAGAAACGAAGACAAAAAGTGAGCTACCAATGAAGCTAAAGAAGCCGGTTCTGGGTTGGTAAATAAGCTCTGAGGCAAGAGACTGGAAAAGTGCTCATTTATGTCCAGAGCACTTAATGCCTCATTTGCATATAAATGAAAGTGCAATTCTATCAGGAGTGCTGCAACAGATAAAAGATCTAAAGGTATTGTTGAGTCTACATTTTAAAGGGATCCTGTCACCCCCAAAACACCTGTAAACCTATTAAAACCTGTCCCTAGAGCATATTAACACTATCCCTACACTCTTTTTACCTCCTAAATGCAGTAAGTGACATTGAATAAAAACGTTTTATAAGTACCTGATTAGTGATGATAATGAGTGACTATGCTATTCATAGTCACTCATCAAGACTGCCCCTCTGCTTCATATCACGCCTATTCAGGCGTGATCGTCAGCCTAGATTCAAATTGCCGCCTCCCTGCCGTGCCCTGTCTCGTCCGAGGCTGCAGTGATGCTGGTGACGCGATCCGCGTCATTCCCGGCGCCTGGTGACGTATTTAGACCGGCGCCGCGCTGTTAGCTTCAAAATGCGCACTGCGCATGCCCAATGCGCATGCGCAGTGCGCATTTTGAAGCTAACAGCGCGGCGCCGGTCTAAATACGTCACCAGGCGCCGGGAATGACGCGGATCGCGTCACCAGCATCACTGCAGCCTCGGACGAGACAGGGCACGGCAGGGAGGCGGCAATTTGAATCTAGGCTGACGATGACGCCTGAATAGGCGTGATATGAAGCAGAGGGGCAGTCTTGATGAGTGACTATGAATAGATAGTCACTCATTATCATCACTAATCAGGTACTTATAAAACGTTTTTATTCAATGTCACTTACTGCATTTAGGAGGTAAAAAGAGTGTAGGGATAGTGTTAATATGCTCTAGGGACAGGTTTTAATAGGTTTACAGGTGTTTTGGGGGTGACAGGATCCCTTTAAAGACCTGCATGCCCATTTATGTTTGAAATGAGAGAGTTAGATTTTTCTGACAGAGCCCCTTTAGGCTGGCTTCACACTGCAGTTTTTTCACTGATCAGTGTCCATCCAATTTGTGTGCCAAAACCAGGAGTGTCTCCAAAACACATGTGACACCCCAGGGTTAATGTGCCACAGTAACACCACAAAGGGTTACCTCCCCACACAACCCACAACACTACACTAGAACCTCCAGGCCAGAAGGGGGAGCTAAAGCTGCTTCCCTATATATTCTGGGTGGAGAGGAAGTGGCAGTGAGTTCAGTGCGGGGCAGCACTGTGGAAGAAAGACCTGGATGTAAAAGGGCTGCATTAGGCTCACCCCACAGTCCACTGTCCCGTTCTAGGCCAAGCCAGGGTCTGAGGAAAAGGAGACAGAGCAGAGAGGAACACACCTGGGAGACCGAGTCCCCTGAGACTCACCCCAGAGAAGGGCAAAGACCGGATACCAGATCCAAAATTGTGCCTGACACAAGCAGCACAGAAAACACCGGAGAAGTGAAGATTATATATCTTCACTGTACAACAATGAAGCAACACGGCGGGGTCAGAAACACAAAGATAAGACTCAAGTTGCCTAGCAAGTTTGGTACCCATGAGGGGATACAGGGCCGGCAGCCTAGCTAAAGCGGCAGCAGGGCCACACACACAGTGCAGGAGTAGGAAGCCAAGGACCTGGCCAGGGTGGGAGCAACCTGGCCCCGGTACAGACTCCGTGGACAATACCTACTGAATACCATCTACAGTAAAGACTTGAAAAACTACTAAACCGTGAGTCTGGGGGGTCCCTTCCGTGATGCAGCTGAGCTTCTCCCCCAGGCATATAGGGTGAGAACAAGCACTATGAAGAAAGTGAGCCGCATACAGGGGAGAGGATTACAAAAGAAAGGAGAACAGAGGGGTGGCTATCTACTTACATAATGGCCGTATGTTGTCCGCACTTCCGTCCCCGTGACCCAGAATGCACCGCGAGGACAGAAGTGCGCCTGCCGCCATATTGAATATGGGCACCGGCACCGCCACACATCCCACCGCCAGTAGCTGCCATGCCCACCACCAGCCACCACCACCGGACTGCTCCCAGCTGCACATCCCGCCACCAGCAGCCACCATGGCCAGCAACAGCCACCAGACCGCTCCCAGCTGCACATCCCGCCGCCAGCAGCCGCCATGGCCAGCACCAGCCACCGGACTGCTTCCAGCTGCACATCCCACCGCAAGCAGCCGCCATGGCCAGCACCAGCCACCGGACAGCTCCCAGCTGCATATCTCGCCGCCAGCAGCCACCATGGCCAACACCAGCCACCGGACTGCTCCCAGCTGCACATCCCACCGCGAGCAGCCGCCATGGCCAGCACCAGCCACCGGACAGCTCCCAGCTGCACATCCCACCGCCAGCAGCCGCCATGGCCAGCACCAGCCACCGGACCACTCCCAGCTGCATATCTCGCCGCCAGCAGCCACCATGGCCAGCACCAGCCACCGGACAGCTCCCAGCTGCACATCTCGCCGCCAGCAGCCGCCATGTCCAGGAACAGCCACCGGACCACTCCCAGCTGCACATCTTGCCGCCAGCAGCCGCCATGGCCAGCACCAGCCACCAGACCGCTCCTAGCTGCACATCTCGCCGCCAGCAGCCGCCTTGCCCAGTACCAGCCACCGCCACGGAACCGCTCCCCGAAGCCAAGACAGGCACAGTGGGAGCTCCAACACCCACCATGGAGCCCCCATCTGACCCTATGCTCTTCCACCATTAACCCCCTCCATCCTGCGTTGACCAACGAGCCCCCATCCTGCGCTGACCACCTCATTTCCGGTTCAAGCTTCCATCAACGATGGGTGGGACCGGGTGAGACCGGAAGGGAGTGTGTAGGTGTGTGTCTGTGTGTGTAGGTGTGTGTGTGTGTCCACTCAGCTGCCTCCCGCATCCCGCCGCCGCACCGATCCTCGCCCTCCGATGCGATAGCATCAGGCACACATTTAGTATATATATATATCCTCCTTGAGGCTGTCTTGGGCTATATATGTTATACCAGGCTATGCTGGGCTGTATATATTAACTGGAGGCTGCTTTTGGGCTGTATATATTACTTGGCGGCTATGCTGGGCTGCATATATTACCTGGAGGCTGTGCTAGTCTGTATATATTACCTGGAGGCTGTGCTGGGCTGTATATATTACCTGGAGGCTGTGCTGGACTGTATATATTACCTGGTGGCTGTGCTGGGCTGTATATATTACCTGGCAGCTGTGCTGGGCTGTATATATTACCTGGAGGCTGTGCTGGGCTGTATATATTACCTGGAGGCTGTGCTGGACTGTATATATTACCTGGCGGCTGTGCTGGGCTGTATATATTACCTGGAGGCTGTGTTGGACTGTATATATTACCTGGCGGCTGTGCTGGGCTGTATATATTACCTGGCGGCTGTGCTGGGCTGTATATATTACCTGGAGGCTGTGCTGCGCTGTATGTTTACATTACTTTGTCGCCACTATGAGGGCGGGGGGGGCCCCCAAGAAATTTCTTGCACCGGCGGCACACTACAGTCTGGGTCCACCACTGATTTTATTATACTTAAAACACAAATTAAAATGAACTGCTACCTTGGTAGGTTGATTGAAATTTTATAAAAAAGAAAAAAAACTATTATAAACAAGCTAATAAGTGTTTAATACCTGAATGGCCGCCAGGAGAATTCCGCAAGCTATGGAGACACTGATCTCATTATAATAGTGGGTCTTCTTTCTGTTGTTAGAAAGAATTCCATATACTTGTTTGAAGATCAAGATTAAGTAAGGTGCAGTGTCTAAATATTCTTTAACCCAGTCTGTTCTAAAAATTAAAAGAAAAAAAATAAATACACTATAAACCATTTCACTCATCAACATTATATGAAAGCAATAAAAAGGCAACACATTTTGAAGGATATAAAAAAATATGCGAACCAGTGCAGGCAATTAGCCTAAAATGGATGATGGAAGGGTGATACACTTTTATGATGTGTTTGTGATGTCTCTATCCACTGGGACCATACTAGTTCCAAGAGACTACATTGCTCTCTAAACAGGGAATAGGGCAAAACACAATGTGGGTGTATTATATGATAAAAGATGGAGCAAACATTGCTGGACCAAAAAAATAAAGATATATTTAATTCAATGACTAACCTTTTTAAGAGAACTGTCAAGGTTTAATGGCATGTGTGTGTGAGGAAACATCCTTACATGTTTTGTTCGTGGGGAGGGCTGAGTCTGATAGTCTGTGTATATCCGCCTGTTTCACTTGTCCGTATATGGTGGGCATTTGTCGTTTTCTTTGTGTTGCTGGTATTGGCAATGATCTTACCCCTAAGGACCGCCTTGGCCATCTCCCAGAACAGTCTAGGGTTGTCCTCCGCCTCCCTATTTGTCTCATAAAAAAACGTCCACCATTCCCTTAGTAGTTTAGCAAAGTCCTGCTCCCGTTGTATGAAGTGGGGGAATCTCCAAAGGATGTCTGTGCCTTATGGGAAGGCGTTTCGTAGGGTTAAAGTGATCGGGCCATGGTTAGAAATTACCATGTCTGTTATTGTAGTCTCCTCTACCTTCTGAAGTATGTCCCCCACACTAGAAAAATGTCAATGAGTGACCAGGTCTCATCTGGGTGCAAAAAGTGTGTGAATTGCCTCTCCACTGGATGTTGCAACCTCAACACGTCCCTCATCACAAGGTCTGATGCAATTCCCTGTAGTATTGTATCCCCCGCACCTGAGTCTACTAACCGCACTCCCCCTCGTCTTCCCGACCTGTCCTCCGACTCCAACATTACCCCGTTCATGTCACCCCCTATTACTGAATTGCGTTCCTCAACTAACGTGATGGATTGATGTAAGTCCCGTAAGAAACTATCTTGTGCGGAGTTAGGTGCGTACACATTGTCTATACTAAGGGTCCCCCCGACATCTCCAAAATCAAATGTACATGTGGCCCTTGGTCATCATGACAGCAAGACAAAACTTTATGCGCAAATGACTTGTATATTAAGGTTGTCTCTCCTGCCCACCACCCCAGAGCTCCTGAGCCGTAGACCTTTCCTACCCACAGTCTATGGATGCAGAACATGTCCTTCTGGGGCAAATGGGTTTCCTGGAGCAGGATTACGTCTCCCTTCAATCTCTTGAGGTGTCTAAGTACCATGGCTCGCTTTTCAGTTGACCTCAGACCCTTCACTTTCATGATATTATTTTAATCATGGTTCTTGCTGAGTGGCAAACTTGCGGTCAGATCATTACATGTAGCGTGTTTGCTTTATACTGCAGCATTAGTTTTTTGCATAAGCCGTAGCACTAATTGTTACAATCTTTTTATAATTTATCCTCACATTATTTATTTGGTGGCCTTGGTATCCACAAAGGGGTATTGTCGATGTTCCAGCTGTATGCTATGAAAACTGCAGACAGAAGATAAAGAAATCTCTAAAAAATACTTTCCTGAGAAATACCATGTATATTTGGTAATAAAATTATGGGGCGTCTTGGTTTCTGGTGGGATTCAATATGAGTAATTTTCATCCTATGTAATAATGTTTTAAAAAAAAAAATTATTGTATTATCCCAATAAAGTGATGTTTAGGGATGAGCGAGTCTACTCGCTAGGACTCGTTACTCGGCGATTCTTAAGGGACTCGCTGGACTCGGTAATCGGCGAGTCTTTTAGCGAATACTCGCTCAGTAACGAGTCCAATGCAAGTCAATGGCAATCTTAGTTTTGTCAGAGTTTACTTTATCTCACTCGCTAGACTCGCTAGACTCGCTCTATCACATCGCTATATAGCTTGAATCTCCCCAAACAGCAGCGAGTCTGAGCGAGTCTACGAGTCCGAATCCTAGCGAGTCTGCGATTCCGAGTCCTGTATTCTCTATTCGGGACTCGCGAATCCAGAATCTTTTATGTTACTAGTCAGCATTGCGTGTTAGGTCAGAAAACTTGTGAAGACAGCCAATCATAGTCAGTAATGCCATAGCAGCTTTGGTTGTGTCAGGACTATGATTGGCTGCTGTCCATCGTGATGCCTATGTCATCTATGACAGGCAAGGCAGTATATAAGGCTTGCCCCCGCCATTTTGGGCACATTCCTGAGAAGAGCTGACCTAGTGCAGGGAGACTTGGAGCAGATCTAGGGACAGTTAGGCAGTGTAGGAGTCACATATAACCCAAAAGTTCTTTTCAGAACTACCAGGACGGAGGATTGCTGTACAGGACTGTAAGGAAGGGGAGATAGGAGCAGCCTTACAGTGAATCCAGCACCATCCTCAGAGCTTAGTTCACCCAGCTTTCCGCAGAGCTGTAATCCTAAGCTTTTTCTTATTTTTGGCACTAGTCTACCAAATAATTTTGGTGCCATTTTTCCACAAAAAATTTCCTGTGCCAGTGCGTTGCTGTACGGTGTCCTGCCTGCAGCTCGCACGGTACTTGTAAACTTGCACGCAGCCAGCACCGCAGCCTAACAGTGCCTGGTTCTGCGTACTAAACAATTTTTTCCTGTGCCAGTGCGTTGCTGTACGGTGTCCTGCCTGCAGCTCGCACGGTACTTGTAAACTTGCACGCAGCCAGCACCGCAGCCTAACAGTGCCTGGTTCTGCGTACTAAACAATTTTTTCCTGTGCCAGTGCGTTGCTGTACGGTGTCCTGCCTGCAGCTCGCACGGTACTTGTAAACTTGCACGCAGCCAGCACCGCAGCCTAACAGTGCCTGGTTCTGCGTACTAAACAATTTTTTCCTGTGCCAGTGCGTTGCTGTACGGTGTCCTGCCTGCAGCTCGCACGGTACTTGTAAACTTGCACGCAGCCAGCACCGCAGCCTAACAGTGCCTGGTTCTGCGTACTAAACAATTTTTTCCTGTGCCAGTGCGTTGCTGTACGGTGTCCTGCCTGCAGCTCGCACGGTACTTGTAAACTTGCACGCAGCCAGCACCGCAGCCTAACAGTGCCTGGTTCTGCGTACTAAACAATTTTTTCCTGTGCCAGTGCGTTGCTGTACGGTGTCCTGCCTGCAGCTCGCACGGTACTTGTAAACTTGCACGCAGCCAGCACCGCAGCCTAACAGTGCCTGGTTCTGCGTACTAAACAATTTTTTCCTGTGCCAGTGCGTTGCTGTACGGTGTCCTGCCTGCAGCTCGCACGGTACTTGTAAACTTGCACGCAGCCAGCACCGCAGCCTAACAGTGCCTGGTTCTGCGTACTAAACAATTTTTTCCTGTGCCAGTGCGTTGCTGTACGGTGTCCTGCCTGCAGCTCGCACGGTACTTGTAAACTTGCACACAGCCAGCACCGCAGCCTAACAGTGCCTGGTTCTGCGTACTAAACAATTTTTTCCTGTGCCAGTGCGTTGCTGTACGGTGTCCTGCCTGCAGCTCGCACGGTACTTGTAACATTGCACGCAGCCAGCACCGCAGCCTAACAGTGCCTGGTTCTGCGTACTAAACAATTTTTCCCTGTGCCAGTGCGTTGCTGTACGGTGTCCTGCCTGCAGCTCGCACGGTACTTGTAAACTTGCACGCAGCCAGCACCGCAGCCTAACAGTGTCTGGTTCTGCGTACTAAACAATTTTTCCCTGTGCCAGTGCGTTGCTGTACGGTGTCCTGCCTGCAGCTCGCACGGTACTTGTAACATTGCACGCAGCCAGCACCGCAGCCTAACAGTGCCTGGTTCTGCGTACTAAACAATTTTTCCCTGTGCCAGTGCGTTGCTGTACGGTGTCCTGCCTGCAGCTCGCACGGTACTTGTAAACTTGCACGCAGCCAGCACCGCAGCCTAACAGTGTCTGGTTCTGCGTACTAAACAATTTTTCCCTGTGCCAGTGCGTTGCTGTACGGTGTCCTGCCTGCAGCTCGCACGGTACTTGTAACATTGCACGCAGCCAGCACCGCAGCCTAACAGTGCCTGGTTCTGCGTACTAAACAATTTTTCCCTGTGCCAGTGCGTTGCTGTACGGTGTCCTGCCTGCAGCTCGCACGGTACTTGTAAACTTGCACGCAGCCAGCACCGCAGCCTAACAGTGCCTGGTTCTGCGTACTAAACAATTTTTTCCTGTGCCAGTGCGTTGCTGTACGGTGTCCTGCCTGCAGCTCGCACGGTACCTTCCATCTCTCTTAAAATATCTTAGCCTCTAGTGTGTACCTTTCTCGAAATAGTACCTGCTACTTGTTTTACAAGCCCCTAGAAAGCCACCAGAAATTATAAAATGTCACACAAAAAAACAAATCCCAAAAAAAGTCTTGCTAAGGGACAGGGACGAGGTACAGGCATTGGTAGTCGTGGCCAACTATCCACCAGTTCGGGCAGACAGACGAGGATTGATCGATCGTTCCTCCTGTCTAACTTTCCCCGTCAGGAAAGTAAACGAGTATTGAGGCCGGAAGACGAACAGCATCTAACGTCTTGGCTGGCAGACAAGACCTCAACAACAGGTTCTTGCAGCACTCAAGGTTCCTTGAGCACTGTGTCTACTGTTGGTACATACCATGCTGGGTCATCTAATCCACAACCTCTTCACAGTTCCTCAGACCAACAGCAGCCCCATGAAAATGTTGACACACACATGGGTCACTCAGATGACTTATTTGGTACATATAATCCTTTACATGAATCCGGTTTGCCAGACTCCGTAGTAGATGAGATACTTGATGAAGAATTGTCCAATCATGGACAAGTTTTAGAGACACCCCGGCCACATGAACGTGTCTTTCAGCAAAGTCTTAGACCGTCTCAGGAGTTGGAGGATGATGATGATGAGACAGTGACACACTTGTCATCTGGGGAGCAAAATCTATCTTGTTATCGGGAAGATTTAGAAGAGGAAGGGGTTGATGATGAGACAACTGATTCCAAGTGGAATGTTGCGATGCAGAGCCAGCAGAGCAGCACGGAGGAAGACAGTGTGTATGTCCCACCAACAAAGGCACCAAGGCCGACTCCTCCCACCAGAACTGAAAGAGTCACCACTGTTGCCCAAAATGTGTCCACTGTGGCTCAAAATTTGTCAACTGTTGGACAAAATGTCTCAAATGTGGGCCTCAGTAATCCCTCAGGGAGTACAGTCAAGCCTAGAGGTCGGTCAGCCACTGTGTGGAAATTTTTTAAAGATGGGCCTTCTCAAGAAAATGTGGTCATCTGTACCATCTGCCATGCAAGGCTAAGTAGAGGCCACGGGAAAGGAAACCAGAGCACCAGCAGTATGCGGAAGCACATGGCTGGTCAGCACCCTATTCAGTGGTCAAAAGTGCAGCCTTCCACAACAGTGTCATCTGACCCAAAGACTGCGACGGCAACTCAGATACGTCCGTCACAATCAAGTGTTGCTGAAGCTGGTCCAGCTCATATGTACTCATCACAAGCAGCGGTTGCAGAGAGACTGAACACGAGTGCAGACAGTTCTCGGTCAGCAACATCCTTACAGTTATCAGTGACACAGCTGTACGAAAGGAAGCAGAAATACCACTCTTCCCACCCATTAGCCAAAAAAATAAATGCCCAGATAGCTAAGTTGTTAGCAGTCGAGATGTTGCCGTTTAGGCTTGTGGGTACAGACTCTTTCCGTGAGCTTTTGGCTGTGGCAGTACCACGCTACTCGGTTCCAAGCCGCCACTACTTTTCACGTTGTGCCGTCCCCGCGTTACATGAGCATGTCATTAACAACCTCAAGCGTGCCCTCACCAACGCTGTAACCGGGAAAGTACACCTTACTACGGACACGTGGACAAGCAGTTCAGGACAGGGCCGGTACATCTCGCTCACCGCGCATTGGATCAACGTTGTGGAGAGTGTGCCAAACGATGTTAGTGTAACATCAAACATCCTACCCACGCCACGGATAGCTGGCACAACCTCATTCAGGGTCTCTGCATCATCCTATATGTCCACTACCCCATCTTCCGCTTCCTCGACCAATCCTCAATTGCCCTCAACATCACTGCCAAGTTGGGAGGTTTGCTGCAGTGCTTCAGCAAGACGCCAACAGGCTCTGCTGAAGCTGATCTGTTTAGGTCACACACCGCACACTGCAGTAGAGCTGTTGAAAGGTCTGAAGGAACAGACAGATGAGTGGCTATCCCCACTCCAACTCCAGACCGGTCTCGTGGTGAGCGACAATGGTCGTAACCTAGTGGCTGCACTAAAGCTCGGAAACCTTGTGCACGTGCCTTGCATGGCTCACGTGCTGAATCTAGTAGTGCAGAAATTCCTGCGTACATACCCAGAGCTATGTGACCTACTGGAGAAGGTGCGTCGAGTTTGTGCACATTTTCGTCATTCGTCAACAGCGGTTGGAAAACTTTCATTGCTTCAAAAGCAATTGAATTTGCCCAACCACAGACTCATTTGTGACATGCCGACACGATGGAACTCTACATTCCATATGTTATCGAGGATCAATGAGCAGCAGAGGGCAATATCCGAGTATCAGTTGCAACATGCCCGTCAGACCGGCAGTCAGCCACGACATATTAGTACAATGGAGTGGGTGTGGATCGCTGACACATCTGAGGTTCTTGATAATTTTGACTACTGCACAAAACTGGTGAGCGGTGATCAGTCCATCATCAGTGTCACTATACCCATGCTGTGTCTGCTGAAAGAATCCCTCATTAATCAGAAAAATGAAGCATTGAGAGCCCAGCAGATGGCTATGGAGCCAGATTTAAACAGCGCAGTACCTAGCCAGCAAAGCCAGTATGACCAGGCAACTATGGCTCCTGAGGAGGAACAGGAGCAAGACGATGAAGAGGATTTATTTTTTGTTGGTGCCGATGTCAACCCAGATGGTACTCACAACCCCAGCTTTGTGTCTGTCCACCATGGGTGGCCTGGAGAGGAGGAGGCGGAGACAGACTTTGCGGATACAATGGGTATTGAACATCGTTCTGAGGACACTGAAGACATGACTCTATGCAGCTTAGGACACATGGCTGACTTCATGTTGACTTGTCTGCTAGAAGACCCACGAGTGATTAACATATTGCACAACGACCTCTACTGGTTGGCCACCTTTCTGGACCCACGTTATAAAGATAAATTCACCTCGCTGCTGTTTCAGTCACCACGTGGCTTGACAATTGACTATTTCAAGAGGGTTCTTGTGGATAATATGCTTTGAATATCACCGTCAGACAACACTCTGCCCATAGTTAGCAACTCTGTGCAATAGCAGCCTTTGGTCGGGGCACAATCATCCACGCTGTCCAGAAGAGATGCTGGAAAGATGTCCGCAAAGTGGGCTATGTTCAATAAGCCATCGAACCTGCAGTGCCATGTTGCTCCAGTAACCATCTCTCGGAGACAGAAACTTACCAACATGGTACAAGAATACTTAAGTGACAGTACCTGCTTCCTGACTGATGCCGCAGTCCCGTTTAATTACTGGGTCTCCAAGCTCCACACTTGGACAGAGCTCTCGTTGTATGCCTTGGAGGTGCTGGCATGCCCTGCAGCTAGTGTGACATCAGAGCGGGTTTTCAGTGCCACTGGGGGTATCATAACTGATACCAGGACACGTCTTACTCCAGAGAATGCAGACAGGCTTACTCTAATTAAGTTTAATAGGAACTGGATTTCACAAGACTTCTCGAGCCCTGAAGACGACAGTACTCAGAGCTGAAGTGCCACGTTCAACATCAATATGATATAATTAATCATTGTATTATATTGTGTCTTTTTGGTACAAGCAGTATGTACAAGACCAGTAACGATTTGCGTAACCATGTTCCTGCAACCTGGTAATGAGGCTGCTTCATCTTAAACCAAAACTACACCTTAACTTCGGTTTCATTAACCATCACAACACCTTTTCACAAGGAATCAACCTTTATTTTCTGTAAGCAAACATTTAAAAGCCCCTTGGGCTAATTTTTTGAGCCACCCTGGCTAACAAGCTGATCATGGCCCTTAGGCCTGCATTTTTAACCAAAATGCAAAACAGCCCCTTGGGCACATTTTTAGAGCCACCATGGCTAACAAGCTGATCATGGCCCTTAGGCCTGCATTTATACCCAAAATGCAAAACAGCCCCTTGGGCTAATTTTTTGAGCCACCCAGGCTAACAAGCTTATCATGGTTTGGGAGACACCCTGGCTAACAAGCTTTGTATGGCCCTTAGACCTACATTTATACCAAAAATGGGAAACAGCCCCTTGGGCTAATTTTTGGAAACACCCAGCCTAAGAGGCTTATCATGGCCCTTAGGCCTGCACTTATACCCAAATTGCCAAACAGCCCCTTGGGCTAATTTTTTGAGCCACCCTGGCTAACAAGCTGATCATGGCCCTTAGGCCTGCATTTATAAGCAAAATGCAAAACAGCCCCTTGGGCTAATTTTTGGAGACACCCAGCCTAAGAGGCTTATCATGGCCCTTAGGCCTGCACTTATACCCAAATTGCCAAACAGCCCCTTGGGCTAATTTTTTGAGCCACCCTGGCTAACAAGCTGATCATGGCCCTTAGGCCTGCATTTATAACCAAAATGCAAAACAGCCCTTGGGCTAATTTTTGGAGACACCCAGCCTAAGAGGCTTATCATGGCCCTTAGGCCTGCATTTACACTCAAAATGCCAAACAGCCCCTTGGGCTAATTTTTGGAAACACCCAGCCTAAGAGGCTTATCATGGCCCTTAGGCCTGCACTTATACCCAAATTGCCAAACAGCCCCTTTGGCTAATTTTTTGAGCCACCCTGGCTAACAAGCTGATCATGGCCCTTAGGCCTGCATTTATAACCAAAATGCAAAACAGCCCCTTGGGCTAATTTTTGGAAACACCCAGCCTAAGAGGCTTATCATGGCCCTTAGGCCTGCATTTACACTCAAAATGCCAAACAGCCCCTTGGGCTAATTTTTTGAGCCACACAGGCTAACAAGCTTATCATGGTTTGGGAGACACCCTGGCTAACAAGCTTTGTATGGCCCTTAGACCTACATTTATACCAAAAATGGTAAACAGCCCCTTGGGCTAATTTTTTGAGCCACACAGGCTAACAAGCTTATCATGGTTTGGGAGACACCCTGGCTAACAAGCTTTTTATGGCCCTTAGGCCTACATTTATGCCAAAAATGGGAAACAGCCACTTGGGCTAATTTTTCCAGGCACCAATCCTATGCCTGCATCGTGGGCGGTGCTTGGACTATCATCCTGCTGGAGCCTGTTGAAGGGTCCCACTGTACGCTCCATACAAAACGCGTAGACGCGATGTGTAGCATGTAGACGTCCCAGCCTCTCACATGTGTGTTCATAGTCTTGTTGCCATAGCGAGGCATAAAGTAACCCCCCAAACACAGGCACTGTTTGTCAGCAACAGTTGTATGTGGAGTCATGATTTGACACTTAGTAACCAAGGTGACTTCATGCGCCATGCGGGCCGTAAAGTACTTGCTAATGATGCTCTCTCCCCTGTCCCCCACGCCAACTGTCTCGGGGTAATCCTTGACTCCTCCCTCTCCTTCAAGCCCCACCTGTAGTCCCTAACCAAGTCCCTGTGACTCCAACTCAAAAATATTTAACCAATTCGGTCGTTCCTCAATCCTGACACTGCTGAAACACTCATAAATGCCCTCATCATCTCCCGCCTTGACTACTGCAACCTCCTTCGCATAGGTCTCCCTGCCAACTCTCTTGCAACTCTCCAATCTATACTAAACTCTGCTGCCCGGCTAATCCATCTGTCCTCACGCTACTCCCCTGCCTACCCCCTCTGCCAAGCCGTTCACTGGCCCCTCCGGCCCACAGAGAGCTCACTTTAAAACACTGACCATGACATTCAAAGCCTTACACAACCTATCCCCACCATACATCTCCGACATGATCTCCCGATACCATCCCTCACGCAACCTGCGTTCATCCCAAGAACTTGTCCTACAGTCCACCCTCATCTCCTCTTCCCACAACCGCATACAGGATTTCTCCCGGTCATCCGCCATGCTATGGAACTCCCTGCCCCACCTCATCAGTCAGTCGCCTACCCTCTGAACCTTAAAGATACTTATAAAGACTCACCTCTTCCGACAGGCCTACAACCTGCCATGAGACCCCGCTACACGCCCCACGACCGACACCTTCCCCACCCTATTGTATCCCCACCCACCCCTCGTAGAATGTGAGCCCACGCGTACAGGGTCCTCTACTATTGTACCTGTATGACCTTATTGTCTATGTTTATTGTACTTGTCCTTCTCTACCTTTTCCTCATGTAAAGCGCCATGGAACCTATGGCCGCTATATAAATAAATAATTATAATAATTATGATGACTTGAAGCCCAACCAAAAAAAAAACTCCACATTCATTCCTTGAAAAAAAGACAGACACAAAGCTGGTTTTTAAAACTGTGTTTAAAAAAAAAAAATGGCAGCACTGTTTGGACATTCCAAAAAATACTACCTTTAATTAAGGTAACTACATCAACAACAATAAATGGAGCCCTACAGGTCCTGGTAGGTGGGCTGTCCGTCCTGCAAAAGGTCAAGGGCCCCACGGATGGCCTGGCCGAACCCTTCAGGGTGGATCATCTGAACAGGTGTAGGGAACGATGGTAGGTCCCTGTTCGCTGGCCACTGGCAGTGAGGCAAAGCCCTGTGGGGTGGGACTTGGCTGTCCCGTGTTGTGGGCCTGCCCAGCCTGTTACAGTTTATTTTCCACCCATCCAAATATTGGAACACATCACCGGGGTCGTTTCCTGGCTGACAGGCTTCCAGCACTATCTGTAATGCTGACCTTGCCCGCAGTAGCCTGTCAAATGGAATATTATCCATGAATGGTATAATACTGCGGGCAAAGTCAGCATTACTCTGTTGCACACTTAATTGTGCAGACCCCGGGATGGGACCATAAGCTGGGCCTGCCGCTGGTGGCGTCGGTGGTGGTGCTGGCCCTGCCGCTGGTGGTGGCGGTGGTGGTGCTGGCCCTGCCGCTGGTGGTGGCGGTGGTGGTGCTGGCCCTGCCGCTGGTGGGGGCGGTGGTGGTGCGGACCCTGCCGCTGGTGGCGGTGGTGGTGGTGGTGGCGGGGACGGCGGTGGTGGTGTTGATGGGCCTGCCGCTGGTGGCGGCGGTGGTGGTGCTGGCCCGGCCGCTGGTGGCGGCGGGTGGTGGTGCTGGCCTGCTGCTGGCGGCGATGCTGGTGGTGGTGGTGGTGGCGGCGGCGACGGCGGTGGTGGTGGTGGCGCCGGCCGTGGTGGTGGTGGTGGGTGTTCTCCACGCCGCCTTCTGTTTGGCGGTGGAGGGTTCACAGCACGCCGCCCTCTGTAGTAAGCTTCTCTGTGGGTAAAGTAAAAAAAAATTTGGTGAATGCATTGCATTTGGAAACAAAAACATAGGTCAAACATTAAGTTGCACGCTTTTTAGACTCTGTGTATCTGTGTATTATTAATCAGATATTTGTTATTATTATGAAAGAATAACCAACTGTACATAACATAAAGGAATACGTGACTTTCTTTGCTAATTCCATACTAATACATAATTTTTCACCCCCTGATTAACACCCACCCCCCCCCATCCCATCTAATCTAGACGATCAATAACACCAATGGTTCACATGAAAAAAAAAAGTCCCCCTGACTTCACTTTTTACTTGACATACTTAATTCACAAAACTTTTAGCTTATATCATCTATATAAAGCAGGGAAGGGGTTGAAAGGTATACAATATATATATATAATCTATTTATATAATCGGGAGTTTGAAATTCCGGCACTGTAGCCTAATCCCAAACTCCTTAGCGTCACTGCGAGCGGAGACGCGTATGCGCTTCGCAGCGCAGACGCTTACTCACCAGCCGCTATAGCGTTTCTCAGCGGCCTCCACGCGCTCCTCCGACTCACAGCAAGACCTGCGCCCCTCACAGCGCCCAATCCGCCCCGGCATGCTGGCATTTGTACTTCCCCCGTCTGTGCACCCACAGGTCTTAGCAGATCACTGATGCTGACAGCGGGGGGGGACAACACAGACAATCAAATCAGGAGGAGGTCAGTGTCAGGAGGAGATGACAGACGCCCGCCGGGGCCTGTGACACTGCAGAGGTCACAGCGGGGCTGTGTGTGCGGACAACGGGGAGGCCGGGGGCTACGGACGTACCGGACACGTCCTCTGCTCCTGGAGATGTGCCGCGGTTCCGCGCTCGCAGCGTATCTGACGCTGGAGCAGCGCTCACCACGCCCACACCACGCCCTCTGCCAAACAACCCACACCTCTCACTAACCTCCTGCAGCTAACCACACCCCATGTTTACCTTTGCCATGATGTCATTTAGCTGCGGCCGCTATCTTTAATAAGGTCAGAAATTATGGCAGTAATCGGATCTCTGCTCCTTCTAGCACGCCCCAACACTGTAGCACCATCTATTAACCCTATTCTCATCACCTATATACTCTGCTACCCACAGAGCCGTCTTTATACTCTGCTACCTCAGACCCGCCTGTATACTCTGCTACCTCAGACCCGCCTGTATACTCTGCTACCCACAGACCCGCCTGTATACTCTGCTACCCACAGACCCGCCTGTATACTCTGCTACCCACAGACCCGCCTGTATACTCTGCTACCCACAGACCCGCCTGTATACTCTGCTACCTCAGACCCGCCTGTATACTCTGCTACCCACAGAGACGCCTGTATACTCTGCTACCTCAGACCCGCCTGTATACTCTGCTACCCACAGAGACGCCTGTATACTCTGCTACCTCAGACCCGCCTGTATACTCTGCTACCTCAGACCCGCCTGTATACTCTGCTACCCACAGACCCGCCTGTATACTCTGCTACCTCAGACCCGCCTGTATACTCTGCTACCCACAGAGACGCCTGTATACTCTGCTACCTCAGACCCGCCTGTATACTCTGCTACCTCAGACCCGCCTGTATACTCTGCTACCCACAGACCCGCCTGTATACTCTGCTACCTCAGACCCGCCTGTATACTCTGCTACCCACAGAGACGCCTGTATACTCTGCTACCTCAGACCCGCCTGTATACTCTGCTACCTCAGACCCGCCTGTATACTCTGCTACCCACAGACCCGCCTGTATACTCTGCTACCTCAGACCCGCCTGTATACTCTGCTACCCACAGAGACGCCTGTATACTCTGCTACCTCAGACCCGCCTGTATACTCTGCTACCTCAGACCCGCCTGTATACTCTGCTACCCACAGACCCGCCTGTATACTCTGCTACCTCAGACCCGCCTGTATACTCTGCTACCCACAGAGACGCCTGTATACTCTGCTACCTCAGACCCGCCTGTATACTCTGCTACCTCAGACCCGCCTGTATACTCTGCTACCCACAGACCCGCCTGTATACTCTGCTACCTCAGACCCGCCTGTATACTCTGCTACCCACAGAGACGCCTGTATACTCTGCTACCTCAGACCCGCCTGTATACTCTGCTACCTCAGACCCGCCTGTATACTCTGCTACCCACAGACCCGCCTGTATACTCTGCTACCTCAGACCCACCTGTATACTCTGCTACCCACAGACCCGCCTGTATACTCTGCTAACCTCAGACCCGCCTGTATACTCTGCTACCCACAGAGACGCCTGTATACTCTGCTACCTCAGACCCGCCTGTATACTCTGCTACCTCAGACCCGCCTGTATACTCTGCTACCCACAGACCCGCCTGTATACTCTGCTACCCACAGACCCGCCTGTATACTCTGCTACCCACAGACCCGCCTGTATACTCTGCTACCCACAGAGCCGTCTTTATACTCTGCTACCTCAGACCCGCCTGTATACTCTGCTACCCACAGACCCGCCTGTATACTCTGCTACCCACAGAGCCGTCTTTATACTCTGCTACCCACAGACCCGCCTGTATACTCTGCTACCCACAGAGCCACGTGTATACTCTGCTACCCACAGAGCCGAAATGGAACCTAATGTATATATTAATAAATAATACTAAATGTACACAACAGTGCTGCAGACACATACCTTGGCATACGGGCCACCGGGTGAAGGAAGGACAGCCGGTCATAAAAGTGGTAGTGGTTGAGCAATGGAGCGGCTCCCGGTTGTCTCTCTGAGTACTGCCGGTACTGCTTCTTATGCTGGTCCCGGCAGCTCCTCCACCGTTTTTTAAGATGGTCAACTGTGAAATGATTTGAAACCGGCTTTAGAGATGTGTAATATTTGAAACAACAAAAGTATGTGTACAAATCAACAATAACATTTTATTCATTTTGTGTGTGTAATGTGTATACAAGGCACAGTGACACGACAGTGTGGAACATCATCAACAGCATTACGGACATTGAGCTCACGTGGCCACAATCACAAATGAGGCAGGACACATGTCAACGCATAGAGAATGTAATAGTGCGGGCACCAGACTCTGGTCATTAGTGGTATTTATATACACCCAACCCCTTGGCCGAAAGAGCCAGGAGGATCAGACATTAAACTCATTGTACTGTTGTGACCCCATCCAAATATAGGCAACTATGCGGTGGAGCATGATAACACATTCAGGGTCCTGTATACCCTGCTATGGGGGCCCTGTATTCCCACTGCTGGGGGCCCTGTAAACCCACTGGGCCACTGTCTACCCACTGCTGGGGGCCCTGTATACCCACTGCTGGGGGGGCCTGTACACACACTGAGGGCCCTGTATACAGGGACTGACTGGCACCCTACAGTTTGGGTCGCAACCCTCCCTCACTGGCCCGACACAGGTGAGGACGGGGGGTGGGGGGGGGGGTGATGACTGGCGGCCGCCTCACAGTCACCGCAGCTCCCGCATTATCCTATGGCTCGCTCCCAGCCGCAGCCTCGCGCTCCTCACAGCCGCTCGCTAACAGTCGCAGCCGCACGCCACTCACAGACGCTCACTCCCGGACGCAGCCGCGTGCTGATGACGTCATCGCACGGCCAGGAGCTTCCGTTTCCGCCTGCTGCTTCAGGGACATGCGGATTATTCATGCTCCTGCAGCCGCATGACCCGTGGCACCTGGGCCAGTCCGCCCCTGCCTGTATACCACAATATGGGGGCATGTATACCCAGCTGGGGGCCTGTATACTCTGCAGGGGGAGGTGTATACTCTGCTGGGGGGCTGTCTACCAGTGATAGCCGCTGTATACCAGGATGGCGGTGAATATGTTTTCATAGTTTTTCGGGGCAAAAATAGGGGGGTCGGCTTATACACGGGTCGGCTTATACACGAGTATATATACAGTAAATGCAATATATAACGTGTGAACTCATTTAACTTACTTAGATTGCTCTGTTCCTCATGGTCACTCCGATGGAACGCAGGGAACATCTCTTGGGCGATCTCTCTCCAGGCTGTATTAATTAGGGTCGTATCCCCATACTCAGGATCTGTAGGGAGCCATAGAAATGGACGAGCCTCCACAAGTGCAATAAGACGCAGTGTGTTCACCGTGCCACGTCCTGCTGCCATGATTGCACTGATGAATGGATCGCTCTGTGTGTGCGCCTGTCAGCGCGACTCGCTTCCTGTTTCCTTAAAGCATGGTGTGTGCTGGAGAATCCCTTCCCTCGCATCATCGGCTACAAGCCTCAAAATAAGAGAAAAACCAGCGAGTTTGGACTCGCACACTTTCAGAGACACATCAGCGAGTTGTAAATGTCATTATTCGCTATTACTCGGGTCCCTATTCATTAACATTGGACTCGCTGGACTCGCAACGAGTCCCGAGTCCTTGACTCAGACTCGTTGGGGTCTTGCGATTCCGAGTCTTTTCGGACTCGCTCATCTCTAGTGATGTTCTATCTATAATATAAAACCCGAAGGCCACTTCCAGAAAACCCGAAGGTTACTTCCGTGATGGCCACCGGACCATGGTGGTGACGTCAGCAGTGTGAGGTAGCCTGGCGGCGCCCGGCTACAGGGATCGGCGGAGGAACATTCCACTCTCGGAAGTTCTGCCCTTCGTCCGTGCGCCTACAGGGACCCAAAGTTCCGCCCAGGAACGTTCTGCTTTTGGACGTTCCGGCCAGGAACGTTCCGCTTTCGGAAGTTCTGGCCAGGAACGTTCCCATCTGTCCCGGCGCCTCCTCTCTCCTCCGGCCCAGTCCTCCCGCTCCAGCCCCTGCCCTCCAGCCTCTCCCCTCCAGCCTCTGCCCTCCAGCCTCTCCCCTCCAGCCTCTGCCCTCCAGCCTCTCCCCTCCAGCCTCTGCCCTCCAGCCTCTGCCCTCCAGCCTCTGCCCTCCAGCCTCTCCCCTCCAGCCTCTGCCTTCCAGCCTCTGACTTCCAGTCTCCCCCCTCCAGCCTCTCCCCTGCAGCCTCTGCCCTCCATCCTATGCCCTCCAGCCCCTCCCCTGCAGCCTCTCCCCTCCAGCCTCTCCCCTCCAGCCTCTGCCCTCCAGCCTCTCCACTCCAGCCTCTGCCCTCCAGCCTCTCCCCTCCAGCCTCTCCCCTCCAACCTCTGCCCTCCAGCCTCTCCCCTCCAGTCTCTCCCCTCCAGCCTCACCCACCCAGCCTACCCCCTCCAGCCTCTGCCCTCCAGCCTCTCCCCTCCAGCCTCTGCCCTCCAGCCTCTGCCCTCCAGCCTCTGCCCTCCAGCCTCTCCCCTCCAGCCTCTGCCCTCCAGCCTCTCCCCTCCAGCCTCTCCCCTCCAGCCTCCCCTGTCCTCTGCCCTTCAGCCTCCCATGTCGCCGCGCCCGAACTACTGGATCCAATATAGCATCCAAGATGTCTCGCCAAACTACCCGGACGACATATTGGATCCAGTCGTCCAGGGGCGGCGACATATCGACTCAGGATCCAGGCGGCGGGGAGGACGCAGGGTCAGTGATAAGTATAGCGGAGTGTGTATATGTGTGTGTGTATGTGTGTGCTGACCACTCTGCCCACGGCGCTGCGCTGACCACTCTGCCACGGCGCTGCGCTGCCCACTCTGCCCACGGCGCTGCGCTGACCACGGCGCTGCGCTGACCACTCTGCCCATGGCGCTGCGCTGACCACGGCGCTGCGCTGACCACTCTGCCCATGGCGCTGCGCTGACCACTCTGCCCACGGCGCTGCGCTGACCACTCTGCCCACGGCGCTGCGCTGACCACTCTACCCACGGCGCTGCGCTGACCACTCTGCCCACGGCGCAGCACCGACCAATCTCACCGCACTCACTGCTAACCACTGAGCCACCGCACTCACTGCTAACCACTGAGCCACCACACTCACTGCTAACCACTTAGCCACCGCGCAGTGCTAACCCTGAGCCACCGCCCAGTGCTAACCACTGAGCCACCGCGCAGTGCTAACCACTGAGCCACCGGGCAGTGCTAACCACTGAGCCACCGCGCAGTGCTAACCACTGAGCCATCGCGCAGTGCTAACCACTGAGCCACCATATACTCTGCTACCCACTGAGCCACCTGTATACACAAAATTAATTTCACCGCACTCCCCTAACTATTAGTAAATAAACTATATATGGATTCTAGACAACCCGATTCTTTAGAATTGGGCCGCCATCTAGTACCTTATAATTGGCTCTCAAACTCATTTGATATATAGGTATTGTTCTTTAAAAATTTAGAGTTTAGCCTCAAAGGATTTTTTAGTGGCCACAATATATTTTAATAATACTATATTTAGTAACATAAGAAGGTAGGTAGGGACCGTCTGTAGGACAGCCACATGAATGTTAAAGAATAATATTGTGATATAGTTGGTAGAGTATAAACACCACCAGAGAAAACGAGATAATCACATCAGGACACTATGGGTCTGCGATAACATAACAATAAAAAAATACCCATTAACAACCTTCCTTAATGGATAAAGATATAGTTTCACTGCAAGGGGCACTGGAGCATTACTACTTAGAAAATAAGGTAAGTTGTTTAGGGCAAACAGAGATAGCCGCCAAGTGAGTGGGGGCGCCAATAATACGTGTTTTTAGAGTGACGAGCCCCACTGTGAGGTAGGGTGTTTGTGGAGGCAACAGTATAGGGTGATTCACCAATATTATTGTTTTGTCTGAAGAATTTTTCATTTTTTGTAGCACGTTTGTATCTCAGTGTGTTCTTTGTATTTTGGTGACACTTTAAAAAACAAATCTTTGAAAGAAATATTGATTTTAGGAGTTGACTTTTGGCTTTTCTGTGATACTATAGTATTTAGCAGCTCTAACATACCTTCTTCTGTGAACTCCTAGGTATGGACCCAGTGAAGAGATATGCCTTGACATTTGGCAACTAGGCTCACATAAAACTGGTCTTTCTTATATGCTAAGTATCTAATTTGTTATATGTATTTCTTTATCAATAATGCATGCCCATATTTCTATATTAATGGTTTGCATACCTTGGCATTGCAGAGTGCAACTGTCTCTTTATTTGTTGGTAACTTTCATGTCCAGTATGCACCTATTCATATTTGCATGTTAGGAAGTGCCATACGTTTTCTTATTTTCAATATGAATCTATGCTATGTTTCTAAAGTACTGACTTCCAGCACTGTTTGGTCCCAATGACATTATGTTTGTACTGAATGTACGATAGGTGCACAGTATACAGTATGAGCTGTATACTGTAGAGCACAAGTTATCTAAGGACACTTTGGCATGAGATAGTACATAAATAATAAAATGTATATGGAATAAACATTAAAGTTGGGTTCAATATTAGAGATGACAAAATATATTTTTTATTATAACCTACTTTAATTTTTTCAGATCATTAACCCATTTGTCTCCCATTCTTTTTCGATAGTTTATCTCTTCCTCTTCTTCAATAATTTCTCTAATCTTATGTTTCACCTCTGGATCTTCTACAAGCACAAACGTCCATGGTTCAGTATGAGCTCCACTAGGAGATGTGCCTGGATAGTATGGAAAGAAACAGCCATTTTTAAAATACTGTACTTTAGTTGATATAAAAATACAATACTAATAGCTAGTTTAGAAGGATGTCTAATATTGTTTTTAGTAGAGGTTACAATAATTAAAAAAATCAAACAATTTTGGTAGGGTTGGTTGGAGATTGAATTTGATACTGTATATAAAAAACAATGTTCTTAGGTTAAAAATTGGCAGTTTTTAGCTGCTCCTGAGTATTCTGATTTTTATTTATTTTTTTATTTTTAAATCCGCTATATGGTTCCCGATATATATATTTATAGCTAATTTTTAAGGATGTTAACAAAAGGGGTATGGTTTAAAGGATTTTCTGCGGGAAGTGCATTGGCTTGGTAAGTATAATGCTACTGATTTAATTACTGTTTTGCTTCCTTTTACAGACCATCAGCTCCCATAGCCACCATTTTATAACTGTAAAGTATGGATCGGGGTTTGGGTCAAGTTTGGGTCAAGTCCTGTCCCTCTGATGAGCTGCAGAGATTTATTAAAAACATCAACGTCAGTGAACTGAATGTAAGATTGGCCGAGAAAAACTGTCATTTCTAGATCTCGAAATATCTAAAAGTACTGGTGGCTATCTTGAAACAAAAATATTCAGGAAGCCAACAGCAACTAACAGTCTTCTGCACTGGGACAGTTTCCCTCCCCTCTCTCTTAGGAGAGGTATACCAAAAGGGCAGTATCTTAGAGCTAGGTGAAACTGCTCCAGTGGAGAGACATTCATGAGGGAAGCGTTAAGTTTGAGGAACAGATTCAGAGATAGAGGTTATCCAGATGATATATTAAGGGGTGCATATAACCATGCTTTGGAGAGAGACAGAGGTTCTCTTTTAATCCCTAAGGAACAGTCTCAACAAAACAATATTTTGAGGATTATCGGTACGTATGATAACCAAGCTCATAAGGTACAGTGCATTTTGAGAAAATATTGGGATATTCTCAGAGCGGATGAGAACATAAATCAATTTATCTCAAAAACTCCTAGTGTATCATACCGTAGAGGGAGATCACTAAAAAATAGCATTGTACATAGCCACTATGTAAGACATGCCCCCGAAGGCTCTTGGCTTAATAGAAGAATTTGCGGCACATTTAGATGCGGGAATTGTAAATTCTGCAGATGGGTGCGTCCCACTAAAACCTTCTCTAGTGTGTAATGTAGAAAGGAGTTCTTCTTGAGGGATTTTGCCAATTGTCAGACCCAGGGAGTGGTTTACTTGGCAACATGTACCTGCCCATACAATTATGTTGGCAAAACCAAGAGGGAGTTAAGGAGACGGATAGGGGAACATTTTGGGGATATCCGTAAGAAACGTGACACCCCAATTTCAAGACATATGAGAGAAATACATGAAGGCAATGAGAATGAAATATCATTCTTTGTCATACAAGTAGTGAAATCTAACCCTAGGGGAGACTGGAACAAAATAATTTTACAAAAAGAAACCCATATATAGACTGAGTACAGTCTCACCGAAGTGACTTAATGAGGCACTCTCATTTGGGTGTTTCCTTTAGTGATAGACTCCTCATTGATCTAAGGGATAAGAAAGTGTACCATGGACATCCAATTACATTGGGATCCAAGAATATGGACCACTAGTAACTAATACCGTATTATATGTTAAATCGGTATACAATATATCTGATCTTAAGATATCAAATGGGTACTAAAGTACCTTATCCGACAGATTTTTAGATAGACATGACTAGGTTGTCAGTGGGATGAGTTAGAAGAACCACATAGGATGAGACTAATTGGTCAGCATATGTACTCAGGAATGTCCACATGACAATGTGATAAAAATAAGCTGCTACCAACACAATTATTATATATTCCCTGTTTTTATGTCCCTATATATCACCTTCACCAGTGTATGTTTCAGTAAATTCTTAGATATGTATGCCTAAAGTAATGTGGTCTGGTCTGCATGTCAGCCGTTGTGGCGGTGTTGGTATTTGCTGGTAGTTATGCGCATTGAGGGACTATGATCCCATGGAGGCGCGTCGCTGTGCATCAGCTTAGTTTGTGGTTCGCCGCTATGGCAACACATAATTGTTGCGGGCGGCCTTCCAGTATCGAAGCTGTGTTTCTATGGCGACGCGTCACAGAGTGTTCTCGCACTTCTGATGACGTACTTCCGGGTGAGTGGGAGGCAGCCGGCACGGAAGTAACAACAAGCAAAGCATACAGGTGTAAGTGCTTAGCGCAAGTGACTGCCCGCTATATAAAACCACAGGTTAGAGCTTACAATCTGGTGCAGCCTGAAAGAAAGGGGAACAATGTGGACTCCATAAAGCTGTAAGTAATAGCATGTTGGAGGTGAACAATTGTTATGGGCATATGGTGACTATGGCTTTGGATATTTTTGCAGTTACCTTCATCTGAAATGATGACTCACTGCATTCTGTTATTGAATTGATGTCTGTCCTCAGTAAATGCTACTGGCCTCCATGGCAGATATTGGAACTGATTGATTGAAGATGTTGGGTAGGCTGTGGGTTAGAGAAATGTATAATCTTTATCTCCACAGCCCCTTTTCCAGAGTGAAGGTTATTAACCCTCTGAGTACCTAGGGAAAAGGGCTAATAGATGCACTATGGTAAGATCATCACTGGTTTATTCTTTTCTATATGTGCTATGTTAGTCTATAACAACTAAATTGTGCTGTATTGATCTATCCCTAGTGGATTAAATGGAGGGCCCTTTAGTGCTGCCCACTAGTTTGATATCGGCTGCACTCAACAGGAAGCATTGATTTGAGTCATGACTGGGTTATCAGCTATCTGAATAAGAGATCTAAATGACCAGAAGGTGATAACTTTTTGAGTTATGGATACCTACTGATGACTGGTGATGTCTATATATAAACTGTTACTAATTTTGGTTTATATCTATTTTAGATGGTTATACGATAATATATCATTTCCCTGTGTATCCTGTTATTAAGCCTCCTGATGAACCCATAACACGGAAACTGCCGTTAAGGGAGAAACGCGTCGAGGCTGAGGTTAAGAAAATTGGATACTGCACTACTACATGATCTAGAGCACAAATAAGATAAGTCAGAAGGACTGGCGGGTACATGAGTGTACCAAGGATGTTCATGTGATAGAAACCGACAGACTTGGATATCCCTTATTGTGCATAGTCTTGTTGATGGTGCTTTGACATATATTTTGCATTTTTAATAATCATTTGAATGCAGGAGCATACAACTACTTCCCCCAACTGAGGTTTAGATTCTAATATGTGACCCGTAGTCTAATACAAATTATCTAATGTATTGTAGGCAGTGAAGGGCAAGCCACCGGGGAGCGGGGACACCAGTACACATCAGGGTGGAAAAAACTCAGCTGATAGGCAGGCAAAAAGTATATGAAAAACCCCTGTTGGTAGGAATGTATTTAGAGCCTACATTCAATATGATTTATTAATATGTCACTATTGTCACTTTAGGCTTTGAGGTATTTTTGTATATTTTGTCTAAATAAAAATTGCTAAATTATTTACAAGTTTGGGGTTATTATTCAGTTCTATACCAAGTCCTGTCCCAAACCCAGACTTTAAAAAAAGTCTGTCCGGATCCGCCAAACCCGAACATCTGCAGGTTTGGCAATCTCTATTCTCTATTCCTATTTCAGGAGACATACTATACATTTGGCTGCTACTAGTACTAGAACACTCTAAACAATGCTATATTAATTTGGGTAGCTCTACCCTTCCAAGTAAGGACAGAGAGTAGGAGAAAGAAAAAATATCATGTTTTGAAATGTCTATACATTGTAGGTTAATCATGGTCGGAAATGAGGCAGTTTGTGCTTGTATGCCTTGAGGTCTACTAAATATTACAGTAAAAATGTATAATGACCAGCTGCCCGGATGATGTTGTCGATGACTCCTCTTGGAATCGGTTCATCACTGATAAACCTCACAGATCTCCTTTGGTTCAGCAATTCATAAAATTCCTTTGATCTTTTTATCATTTCCTGTTCAGGGTAGCGTCTTGGGCTAAAGGGAACATGTATGAGGTTTTCTTCATCCATATCTTGCCATTCATCTTTCTGCTCTAAAAAAATAAACATAATAAAGGTGTATGGAATGGAGTGGAAACAGATCAAACATTCTTTATGTTATCACTGTTAACCCCTGTTTTTTACAATAATACGTAACATTTTTAATGATCGATTCTTGTGACAAATTTACCACTGAACCTGGCAGCTCTCTTATTAAAGTGCCTCTTATTAAGCTCAGGCCAGTCATGAAACTGCCTGGCGATAAAAGAAGGACCGCAGCTGCCCTGTCAGTGCTGGTTTATGAAGGCGCCCCTCATTGAGTGTGATATATGCCTTCAGCACACATAATAACCTCTACCCCATCACTGATAAAGGCCCTGAAGAAACAAGCACCAATTGCTGCCACAAGTTTCTCGTTTGATATAAGTCCGGTCCGTGAACAGGCTTATATTGGGTCAGAAACAGACCCAGGTAATGTTATCATTAAATGAGCAGACGAACGTGGAGATTCGTGATCAAGCTAAAGAGCAAGTCAAGATTAAATTTATATATTTAATCACCGTAGGTGCACCCTAGATATTAATATTTCCATATTATAAAGATATTTCAGTCAGTTATGCAAATAAAATATTAATGGCATACACACAGAATTACAGACAAGTGTTATCAGTTACCTGTTCCTTGATGCTTGGGGTGGCCACAAAGAGGCGATGTGGAGCTAGCTGGTTCTTTCGCATATACTCTGCCGTGTGATATAATGGGGGGTCCTCTTCAAAGTAATACCAAAATTCAGCAGAGATTGGAAATTCTTACACTGTAAGATGCCAATGCACTTCCGGACCACCGCTGACCGGCAGTTCCCACCCCCTGGGCTGTGATATGATCTATTCAAGAACTACTATGGGTCATAACTTTGCTTAGGAGTGTTGTAGGTTGAAGATAATGCTCTCATATTTTTGGTTATGATTTTAGCTTTCCAATGGTAGGACACACCACCACTTTCCAGTCGTCCCACTGGCTAATATCAAGATTGGGGTTCTTACGAAGGTCACACAATTATATAGAAACATGTGTTATGATTATGTACATCTCTAGATGCCATATTTATGCTTGTAATATTTAGGGGAGTGATGGGTTGTGCAATATTAGGAGTTATTCTTTGGCTCCCCTGTGTCTTGGCTGAGTGTGACACTTTGTTTCAATTTGCAGGTATAGGGAAATTAGTTTTCACACTTTTCTACAGAGTCACAGGGTGGTCTTCCTCTGCATGATTACCTCTGGTTCTCAGTGTCACCTAATTCTATTTCTTTGGAAGTCCTATTGAGTGGCCAGGAAGATCCTTTCAGGTAAATTAACATACTCCAGAAAATTGCTTAAGCCTTAGGTAAAAGTTGTGGGCTTTCTCCTTGGAGTAAGATATGGTGGCATCTGACAAAATAGCTACTGTAGTAATATTACTTAATACCTTTATTCCTTACAATACTTAAAAGATAACATGAAGCTCTCAGGACCATATGCAACATTTAAAATAGGGCCAACACCTTACATCAATATTAGTACTGTAACAAAGGGGTGTTTGCCCCATTCCAATTCCATGGCATGGTTACTATACCCCTGTATCTCTAATAACTAGACCTCTAGATCAAGCATTGATTTTGGCAGTACAGACACTGAATACAGAATACAATGTTATCAGCGCTGTGTCCAGATGATGCTGAGTGCAGGTTATTAGTTTTTTACATTTATATAGCCTACATGCTGTAAACTTATATATGATGTTTCTGATATCAAATACCATATTATAGTCCTGTATACCGGTCTTTCTGCTATCAGAATACCATAGTTCCTAACCCCAGAAAATGCACACTCACATCGCTGCCATGCTTGTTCACCCTGTCATGTGCAGTAGCGGTTCGGGTTTTCAAACATAGTGGCCATATGCGAAGGGCTCTGAGCCAGCGTACAAGCAGTGGGAGCAGTGGTGGAGGCAACAAAGGTGATGAAAAAGGCAGTGCAGAAGAGGGCCTGGACCTGCAGGACAGCAGTAGCGTGCGAACATCATGTTGGCACATCCTTCACTTGGGTGTGCCAGTATGGCAGCCACTCTTTTTTCTGTCTTTCAGGTGTTGGTCAGCTGACTATAGCTGGCCAATGAGGTGGCATTTATGAGGGACATTCACAGTAATTATGTAAGTAGATGCTTCCTTTTCCAGCACCAAAATCGAACCAAATAAAAGGAATTATCAGAGGGCTCCTGATGGTGAGTGCTGATGTTTTGTGATACTGAGAAATAAGGCCAATGAACAACCTCTGTTAAAAGGCATATTGGGGGTTATGTAAGGGTTAATGGGCTGCTTCGGATACTCCCTTGTTAATCCATCATTGATTAAAAATCTGTACTGATTTCAGCTGTGTCATTTGCATTTTGAAACTGTTGCTGTGAACCCACAAAATGTGGTCAAAGTAGCTCTCAATCAAAGAGAAACAGACGATTATTAATATGAAAAAAAGAAGAAATCCATCAAAGAGATAAGAGAAATGTTGGTGTAGCTAATTCAACAGTTTGGTATATTCTGCAAGAAAAAACGAAGAAAAGAAAAAAAAGAGCGCACTGGTGATCAGAACTCAAAAAGGTCTGGACTATGCATGGAAGAAAAAAGTGGTGGATTATAGCAGAATCCTTCCCATAGTGAAGAAATACCCATTTACATCGTCCACCCAAGTGTAGAACACTCTCCGGATAGTAGATGTTTCAGTATCTAAGTCTACCATGAAGAGAAGATGCAAATTGAGTCTGTGGAGCCTCGTTTAGGAGTCTCAACACAGGACTAGCCAGATCTTCCTCCAGGGAAGGACCTAGTCATGATAACCACCATATTAAGTGGCCCTTTGAGTCAATATCCAGCTCTTGACAAGCTTAAAGATATGACAAGGGAATACCAAGGCCAGGTATCCATCCACAGACAGCTGTTTCGGGGTGTTGCCCCTCATCAGTGTGGAGTAGGATTCTGTCAAGAGCTGGATATTGACTCAAAGGGCCACTTAATATGGTGGTTATCATGACTAGGTCCTTCCCTGGAGGAAGATCTGGCTAGTCCTGTGTTGAGACTCCTAAACGAGGCTCCACAGACTCAATTTGCATATTCAAAATTCCCAGGGGGCAATGGGCCTAGGAATTCACTGTGTTGAGCGCTTTAGCCGGCTGCCCGCAGTGTTTTCTTGAACTGGTCTCCCTGAGATCAGTGAATACTTTGTTTTGTTAGTCTACTAGGCATTTCTCCCACCTAGCCAGAATCCTACTCCACACTGATGAGGGGCAACACCCCGAAACAGCTGTCTGTGGATGGATACCTGGCCTTGGTATTCCCTTGTCATATCTTTAAGCTTGTCAAGAGCTGGATATTGACTCAAAGGGCCACTTAATATGGTGGTTATCATGACTAGGTCCTTCCCTGGAGGAAGATCTGGCTAGTCCTGTGTTGAGACTCCTAAACGAGGCTCCACAGACTCAATTTGCATATTCAAAATTCCCAGGGGGCAATGGGCCTAGGAATTCACTGTGTTGAGCGCTTTAGCCGGCTGCCCGCAGTGTTTTCTTGAACTGGTCTCCCTGAGATCAGTGAATACTTTGTTTTGTTAGTCTACTAGGCATTGCTCCCACCTAGCCAGAATCCTACTCCACACTGATGAGGGGCAACACCCCGAAACAGCTGTCTGTGGATGGATACCTGGCCTTGGTATTCCCTTGTCATATCTTTAAGCTTGTCAAGAGCTGGATATTGACTCAAAGGGCCACTTAATATGGTGGTTATCATGACTAGGTCCTTCCCTGGAGGAAGATCTGGCTAGTCCTGTGTTGAGACTCCTAAACGAGGCTCCACAGACTCAATTTGCATATTCAAAATTCCCAGGGGGCAATGGGCCTAGGAATTCACTGTGTTGAGCGCTTTAGCCGGCTGCCCGCAGTGTTTTCTTGAACTGGTCTCCCTGAGATCAGTGAATACTTTGTTATGAAGAGAAGATGACGTATGAGCAAATACAACACAAAATGGAAACTATTAATCAGCCTTAAAAAATAGACTGAGCCGGTCTTCGGCACTGCCATAAAATAAATGGATCAACATCAGCTCCATTCACACAGTGCTCTTTAAGGTACCTTTACACACGGCAACGTTTCTAGGAATTTCACTGGCAACTTACTGGTTGCAGTGAAATCATGGACACATTGTTCTATCTTGTTGCTGTGTACAAATGGAACAATGTGTCCATGATTTCACTGCAACCAGTAAGTTGCCAGTGAAATTCCTAGAAACGTTGTCGCGTGTAAAGGTACCTTAGAGTCCTTGGTTCGTGGGATCAGTGGGGATCTCAGTGGTCGGACCTCCATCAATTGGCAAGTTATTTTCAAAGCTTAAAGAATACCTCTAATGGTACCTTTACACGCCGCCGAGGGTAGCAACAGGTAGGCACCTCACGTGCACGTTTTGAACGGTTGCTAACGGTACCTGATGCCGCAAATACACGCCGCCACAAGGTGCTCCACAGAAGGTATTTTCGTTCCCTGGAAGTGCCGAGGGGTGCCGCAGGTTACCTTCTGTGGAGCACCTTCCCTGATTGACACGCTGCTACTACAAGGGAATCTGGGAGTACATATTGTGCGCCGTAACTACATAGGCGTGACAGAGTTGTGTATTATGCGACGCTTGTACGGTGATTGGACAATGCAATAACATCATGATTGGCCAGCCAGCGCAGGGAGGCTGGCTAATACATGACGCTATAGCAAATGTGTAGTGTGCCTGGTCAGATTGTTAAATATGCCGCCCTGTGCAGGGACAGCCAATGGGTACACAGTAGCCCCCACCAATGATAGCTGATGGGGCGTGGTATACATGACGCTGTGGTACGCTCCAGGGAACTCAAATACCTCACCTGTGCCCCAATTACATGCCGCTACCATAGGGGTTATACCTGCTTGTTTTTCAGCACGGCTGAAAGACAGGTATCCAAAGAGACAGGAAGGTACAACCTGAATTACATGCCGCCACTTCGTGGTGTTTTGAAGGTAAAAGGTACAATTGTCTCCGATACCTGCCGGTTTCTACCTTTCGGTAGCAGCAGGTACCATTAAAGATGTTTTTGGGGAATTTCATTATTTTTTGCTATGAGCCTAAGATCTTACAGGCAGTAGTTGCTAAATACCTGCCTGTTCTGCCTGACCTTAATCTCTGCTGTTTCAGAGCAGTCATGAACCACTCCTGCTGGTCATTCTCATATCAACAGAGCAGTACTTCTATCTGATCACCCACTTCTAGTCTGCTCTGTTAATGGGGTGTCATTGCCAATGTCAGTGTGATTAAAAGCTGACTGTTAGCAATCAGGTAGCAGTCAGCCGGCTGTCAATCTGCATGACGTCAGTAGAAATGCCCCAAAAACAGAGAAGAGCAGAAAACAAGAAGTTCCTCTGTCGATGTGACATCACCGGAAGCTGTAGAACTGTCTGAGATTATTTGGAGCCAGCAGAGACCTACCCATACGTTTTTAGTACCCTGTAGGAATAAATTAAGCAAAGTTCTTGATACCCCATTAAATATATGGCATTTCACAGTTACCGTACTTAATAAACTTTAAATAACAACAGTGTCTGTAGGTAACTATAAAGGTGAACACTGGATATATATAAAAAGAAAATCCCTTTAGCTCCTGCCCACTCCTGTCACTAATTACTTTGTTTTAGAGGTGATGATGAATACAATCTCCTTATTACTAGCACAAAGTACAGAACATCAAAGTTCAGTCTAACTTTATATCTGAATGTTTCTGTGCGTAGAAGAAAATCTCCATTAAAACTGCAACTGTGCATTTCATCCAGTTATGATGGTTTTGCATGAAGCTTCTTGTGCACTGTGCACATTGCTATAAATTATTGTTCTAGTTTTGTATATAGTTATCCTACAGTAAAATATGTTTTGAGGCAAAATAAACAGCAGAGGGTGCTTTCATAGAACACATAATAACACAAATCAAAAATGGAGAAATTCGCTCACCAGGTACAAAAAAACTTATGATGTTCAAATAAAAAAAAAAACAGATAAATAGCTAAATATTATTCTATAATAGAAAAACAATAAAGTTCCTTGTTGTTTTTCTTATTGTATAGAATTGCAGGTCAAAGAGATTCAGTGTGGACATCAATGGTAAAATAAGATAATAAGCTATATTCATTGAGTCCAGAGTGTTACTGGCCTGGGCAGCTCATTTATAGTCCCCATGGAGTGTGGTATAATGAACAGATAAAGGTATTCCATGACTGTTACATTTGGTTTGTTTGTCCATTGGGGCATCGTGTCTGGTACAGAGGGGCTAAAGCTGAATCTCACTGGAGAAAATCGGCATGGCATTATTATCGAGTATGCTGGCATGGAACTACTTTGTGAGCCCGGTTACTGACACTGTTATTAAGGCACTATAACCATAACTATACTTTACAATACAAAACCATTTAAGATCATAGCAATATACAACAGTGCACACTTTTCGATATCCACGATTGTTTCACTAATTTATGTTGGCCTCAGAAAGGGAAACATAAATTTCAAGGACCGGTTATTTTCAAAGGGAACCTGTCACCTCTAAAAATAATATTTACCAGCAGACACAGTAGTCATCTACATGTAGACAGCACTAAAAAGGTCCTGTCAATTTTGCTTTTATTCATATTTCTGTGTTTCACCAGAGTAATTCCCTTTTAGTTTATTTAATATCTGCCATATGGTTCCAGAGATACAGGCCTTTATATTTGGTGCAAATTTTTATGGTCTTTACAAAGAGTGTTCTGCCTTCTTCCACATGTGGTGCTGTGGATATCCAGCATACAGCTTAACCCTCATCCACTTCCTCAGTAAACAGACTGTAGAGATTCTGCAGTCTTAATTTATTGAGGTGATGATGTGAACTTGATTGATAAAAACTACAATGTAAGTACAAACAGCTTGCATCAGTAATGGGCACATAACAGAACTAACTCAGTGATAACATAACACAAGGTGCAATGAACATCAGTAAATAGGACAAAGGTCACGGAAGAGCTCTTTTCTACACAGAAATACATCTAACTGTATACAGTGCATGAACATCCTAAGATGGAGGATTACAGATCATGAAATACCTCACTTCTATTACACTCTGTAACAATGGCTGCAGCCTAAACCTCCTTACACAGATACCAGCATAACATGTAACTGCATTTTACTCATACCAGATTCATCTGACAGGAGAGGTAATTGTAGAGAAGGGAGAGAGCCAGGAACACACGTCTTAGGCCGGCTTCACACCACGGCAAGATCTGATCCGGGGCTATCAGGGATGAACCTGACAGCCCAGGACCGGATCAGCACACAGAACAGGAGGGTAAATATGCCCTCCAGTCCTGTGTGCAGCTGGACGCAGCTGCCGCTGCTGATAATTCATGACCGCAGTTTGCAGGGAGCTAGCCGTGGTACTGAAATAACAGAGGCGTGCAGCCGCCGGTATCCGGTTCACCGGGAGCCCATGGAGCTGGACTGCCCCGGATCCGGGAGGATGCGGGAGACGTCAATTTGGGGATATTTTTCTTACCAGACACAAAAACATTGCAAGCAACGTTTTTTTTGTTCTCCCGGATTCTACTGGAGAGATGGAAATCGGATGGCAGTTAGCTTCCATCCGGCCATATAGGATTCTATGGGGCCAAAAATCGGTCCGGGGCTGTCTGGTTTAACTTCTCAAAAGCCCGTAAAGTCTGAAAAACTCTTTTTTCTCAAGGAAGGAGAGGTGCAGTTATACTTAAGGCCCAGTTACACACACAGATAATTGTGCAGAGATTGTTTGCAGATCTCTGGTTGCAGTGAAATCATGGACATATTGTTCCATTTGTACACGGCCACAAAATGTAACAATGTGTCCATGATTTCACTTCAACCAGAGATCTGCGAACAATCTCTGCACAATTATCTGTGTGTGTAACTGAGCCTTTAGAACACACCACTCTTAAAGAGACAGACTCTTCTATTATAACAAAACCCTAAGGCTACTTCCGTCAGGATGTAACGGTATGCTATGTCACATCCTGGCTGAAATAGCCTGTACATCCACTCTGGGTGTTCTAATTTGGCCGCCCGTTGCCAGGAGCGGGGCTTCCAAAGCCCCATTCCCGCCATCGGTACAAGCTGCGGCCCCACACAGACTCCCACTCCTCCACACACCCTCCGACACTATCACTCACACACTAACACACACACACACCTCCACACCTCCATGCACTGTCGGTTATACTTACCACCGGCCCTGCGTCTTCCCCACAGCCGCCTACACACGATCCTCTTGCCGCCGACCACACTCCTCCGTTCTGGCCCTGCGTCTCCGCCGTCACCTCCAGAGGATCCTCTTGCCTCCGTCGCCTACAGCAGTCCTCCTTTGCGCCGACATGAGCCGCCGTAAAGTCTGCTAACCACTGAGCCGCCATATACTCTGCTAAGCACTCCTGAATGATCCACTGCCAACAGGTTATGGGCCCAGCGTGACACAGAACTCCAGCAGGACACAGAACCCCAGGAGTGACACAGAGCACAGAGTCACACAGATAATAGTATATCAACAGAAGCAAAAGCAGCAGAGCAACAGAGAAGATGTCCACAAGCAGGCATCACTGCAAGTTCTCAGTGCAAAGTCTCACCAATCAGAATTATCAGTCCTGCAAATTCAAGGTGAAGATGCTGCTCATAAGAGAAGGTATGGGGAAATATACACAGGAACAAGTGCCTCATCCATTACCATATCGACTGGCTAGAGAAGGATCAGAAAGCACAAAGCACCATCCAGGGGCGGACCCAGACTGTAGTGGGCCCTGGTGCAAGAAATTTTTCGGGCCCCCCCCCCCACCCAAATCATGTTGGTGGCTGTGCACTGCAGTGCTGTGTTCACAGACAGTTTCCCTCCCCACCAGACCAAAGCCCTGCTCCGGGGCTCTTACCTGGCTGGAGCCCTCAGTATCCTCAATCAGCTTGCTCACCGGCCGGGTCGTCTCATTGTCTTCTGACTTCTGGAGAGGGTGTGATGCCTGCCTCCACGGAAGAGCCGGAAGTGAAGCAGCACCGACTCTCCCAGCCCCCTCTGCCTCAATGCTGCTGCTCCACCAGCAACCCCCCCCCCTCCCTCTCCCCCTTCGTACTGATAGCAGCGCCGCCCGCAGCCAGCACTTCCCCCCGAGACTCAATGTAAGAAAAGAGCCGCGGGTGTGCAGCGCGACGCTGCTGGCACACAACACAGCACCATGGGCGCAATGCCAGCACAGCAGTGCCGCGGGTGCGCAGCGCTGCTAACACCCGACAGCACCATGGGCGCAATGCCAGCACAGCCACAGCAGTGCTGCGGGTGCGCAGCGCTGCTGGCACCCAACAGCACCCCTCCCCCCCCGGGGCCACACATTAAAAGCTATAGACAGTACCACCACACTACTGCCGACTGCAACCTACTTCTGTATGTCAGGGGAACGGACCTACCGCTGGAGCCTCAGGGGCCCCCTAGGTGGACGGGGCCCTGGTGCGGCTGCACCAGCTGCACCACGGTAGTTCCACCCCTGGCACTATCTCCCTCAGGGTAGATAATGATCAGATTGTGCATATATGCAAGTGTGCAACTGCAAAGGGGATGTGGGATGAGTTACAGAATGTGCAAAGATCAAATCTTAGCAATAAGCTTTATCTCATGAGAAAGCTGTAGCAGTCTAAGCTAAGTGATGGCCAGAATATGCAGGACTATATAAGAAACACCCTAGAGATTGTGGAGCATCTCAGGGGTATTGGAGAAGAAATTAAAGACTAATGTTGCAGCACTACTGTTAAGTGGTCTTCTAGAAAGTTATGACATACTTGTTACTGCATTAGATGCACGGCCAAATGATGAGCTCAAACTAGAATATGTCAAAGGCAAGCTTGTAGATGAATTCAAGCGAAAGACCCAGAATGTCAGCAGTAGTAATGAATCTAAAGCAGAGACAGCATTAAAGACACAGGACTTTCCTAAATATAAGAGCAATCTAAGGGAAACTCGGGAATGTTTTATCTGTAAAAAGCCAGACCAACTTAAAGCAAACTGCAAAATTTTCAAGGCAAGAATGAGTCAGTTTAAAAAGCATAAAATTGATCAAAAGGTGAAAACAGCTGTAGAAGAAAAGTCTGCATGTGTTGAAACTGCATTTAATACCAGTACAGGCTCATCTGCAAAGCATATATGGTATATAGACTCTGGTGCTAGTAGCCATATGACGAATGATAAGGACTTCTTAACTGACCTTGATGAAAGCAAGTCAGAAAAGGTCATCTTAGCTAATGGTCAATATATGACTTCAGAAGGAGTAGGAGACGGCTATCTCCACTGTCAAGTTTCATCAGCACAAAGCAGAAAAATCCCAGTAAAGGTACCGTCACACAGGGAGATATCGCTGGGATGTTGCCGGCGATCGCGGGAGCGCGCATCCCCGACAACATCGCCGGGGAGATGTCAGACTGAGCAACTTACCGGCGATGTCGCCGGCTAGTTGCCGCGGCTATCGCTCGCTGGGTTGCCCAGCAACCCAGCGAGCGATAACTCGCAATGTTGGAGATAGGCGGAATCGCCCGCAACATTGCAGGTTGCCGCGTTACACAGGGCGATCAGGCATGATCGCCTGACCAACATTGCCAGGTTTCCTAACATTGTTGGGAAACCTGGCGATGTTACTCAGGCGATTTTTCCCCTGATTATCGCCCTGTCACACGAGGCAACTCTCCGGCGATGTCGCTGCAACCTGGCCACGCCCCTCAGTTGCCGGCAACATCGCCGGCGATATCTCCCTGTGTGACGGTACCTTAAAGGATGCTCTCTATGTTTCCAGTTTTGAAAGCTATCTTCTGTCTGTAAAGAAGCTTACGCAAAAGGGGAATGTAGTTACTTTTAAAGACAACACCTGCATTATATCAAAGCAGGGTTACACTCTTGCAGAAAGAAAATTCCAAAATGAACTTTATCAGCTAAGAGGCAAAGAAAGAGTGTACAGTGATAGACAAGATCTGCATAAGAACTGTATCCATGTATGGCACAGACGTCTTGGGCACAGAGACCCAGAAGCAGTAAAGAAGCTCGGTCAACTAGCAAATGGTGTTGAAATCAAGCAATGTAGTCAAATGATGAAGTGCACTAGCTGTCTTAAAGGGAAAATGTCCAGAAAATCCTTTCCTAAAGTAAGCACCACTAGATCTACACAGCCACTGGATTTGATACACACAGATGTTTGCGGTCTAATGAGTGTTCAAACTCCAATGGAGAAGAGATATTTTCTCACATTTATTGATGACTACTCCAGATATACAGTTGCCTGCTTGCTTCACAGTAAGGATGAAGTTCCACAGAAACCTGAAGAATTTCTTGCCGTAGTGTTCAGCAAATTTGGAAGAATGACAAAAGCCCTGCGTGCAGATAATGGGACTGAGTATACAAGTAGTAAGGTGCAAACCATTTTGAAAAGGAATGGAATAGTGTTCCAGAGTACCAATCCATACAACCTAGAACAGAATGGCATTGCAGAGAGAAAGAACCGCACTCTCTGTGAAAGTGGAAGAAGTATGTTATTTGATGCCAATCTACCTACAATGTATTGTGGAGAAGCCATCATGACAGCTTGCTATCTTGAAAACAGACTGCCAGGTAAAGCCACAAATAAAACTCTATATGAGCTATTGAACTGGGAGAAGCATAACCTGAAGCACCTCAGGATATTTGGAAACAAAACATTTGTGTATGTTCCCAAAGAAAAACGTTCCAAGTGGGAATCACATACAAAGCAAGGAGTCCTGGTGGGCTATAACGAAACTCAAAAGGAATACAAAATCCTGCACCCAGAGACTAAGGCCAGGGCCACATTTGCATCATGCATCTGCTAACTGGATCCGTTTACATGTGGAAATGTGTAAAAATGCATCCGTTAACGCACCCATAGACTCCAATGCAAAGACGCAATGCAAATGTGCATTGCTTTTAGCGCATTGTGTTTTTGATACTAGTGCTAAAAACATGGTCTGCAACGTTTTTGGGAGCTTTATCAAAAATGCTTGCATTTTCTTAACATGGGCCCCTATGGGAAACGCATGCGTTAACAGCATTAACGCTAGCGTTAACTGAGGCAAAAATGACATGAAAATGGCAATTTAAAAGACTGGATCCATTAATGCATCCAGTAAACAGATTCATGCTCCCAAGTGTGACCCTAGCCTAACACAGTAACAATCACCAGAGATATAGTGATTGATGAGAACTCTGTTTCGCTCAAATTTCATGAAGTTACACCAGTCATTCAAGCAAAGGAACAAGAAGAAGAATCTCAGTCACCAAACCCAGAAACTGAAAAAGAAAACAGTGAAGTCTGGGTAAGCTCTGAAGCCAGCAAGGAAGAAACTGAAGAACCAAGTCAACCTCCAGTCAGGAGATCAGAAAGACCAAACAAAGGTATCCCAGCTATACGCCTTTCTTATAGGGTCAGAACACTTCCTGAATCAGAGCCATAGTGAATGGAAAGGAAAAAGAGGCCTCAGAAGCCAAAGATTCGTCAAATCTCCAGCAATAAGAGTTACTGCCAAGCAGTGGGGGCACTTCTGTATATAAGGACAACCAAGGATGTATTGGACTTGCCAGCAGTGAGATGATCAGTGCAAGGACTAAGCACATCGACGTTAAGCATCACCACTTACGTGATTTAGAGGAATGTGATGAACTAAAGTTTGTTTATTGCGAGTCTGACAAGATGTTAGCAGATGGTATGACAAAACTATTGATGATAGAAATCCAGCACTAGACGTATCTCCTTATTTTCAAGCCTTTATTTCATGTTTCAGGTGAGTATAAAATCAAACATATGGAATGGGAACGCATCTAACATAAAAAAACGGCTGTTTGACCGAGGCTATTCTGTGCATCGTGTGAACGATGCTGTAAACAAACTTAAATTGAGATCCCGGGATTCCCAATTTAAGTTTGTTTACAGCATTGTTCACACGATGCACAGAATAGCCTCGGTCAAACAGCCGTTTTTTTATGTTAGATGCGTTCCCATTCCATATGTTTGATTTTATACTCACCTGAAACATGAAATAAAGGCTTGAAAATAAGGAGATACGTCTGGTGCTGGATTTCTATCATCAATTATCGTGGACTTGCAGTACGTCCTTTCCAGGCACCACCGGCCATAAAGAGAACTTGGCGAGCACCTTCCCTTACCCTTTCCCACATAAACTATGACAAAACTATTGCCAAGAGCCAAGTTTGAGGACTTCAGAACCGCAATGGGACTAACAGGATAAGTAGTTGTTGGGTGGGGGTGTTGGAATATGTGTAGTGCAACAACTCCAATCCTGTGTGTGTGTTATATTGCTAGGTTTGTGCATTGTCAGTAAAGTTAGTTTAAGGAAAAAAAAGAGGAACACTCCCAGAGGCTCACACACAGGAAATACCATGTGACTGTAACCAGTTTCCTGTGTCTGTGCATGTGAATAGAAGCACAGCAGCTTGCTGATGCTGCATAGGGACATTTAAAATGTATATTCCTGTTTCCACAAAGCCCTTCATATCTGTAACTGTTTGTTGCTAATTAAAGCTAAGTTCTGTTGTCAACATGCTTTCAGTGTATCCTGAATGATCTGCTGCCAACAGATGGTCACAGAAAGTCAATGATCAGGCAGCAAAAATCAGTTCTCAAAACTCAGATACAAGAGGCCAACTAGCACAACTTGAACAGAAGACTGGCAGTGATCTGGGACTCAGTGAAAGAGCTGAACAGTCAAACAGTGAACAAGGAAACCCTTGGAAAATCCAGAACCTCCTAGTCTCACATTGGATAGCTGAGCCGTCACTGAACACATCAACTGCCCAGCATGCCCTGCACTAGATTGGACAACTGAGCTGTCAATCAGCTTACTGATAGCTATAATAATATTTATTCATTTATATAGCGCTATTAATTCAATAGCACTTTCTTTACATAGATTTGCAACACTGTTATCATTGGAGATCACAATGTAAACATCCTATCTGTATGTCTGTATATCTGTATATCAGGACACCCAGAATCTATAATGCAGCAAAAAGTCAAATATAGTGTCCAAGACGCACAGGAGGAACCATGGCAGTTCTATTGTATAGTGGTTACTGTTAAAGCTCCCTGCACCGTTCTGAATCATGACTGTTCTATTGTATAATGGTAACTGTTGAAGCTCTCCGCACTGTCCCGATGACTGGAAGGGAGCAGACCAGCACAAAATGATTTAAAGGGAACCTGTCGCCTAGAATTAAGGCCCTGCCCTATAACTAGCTGTCCCTACACCTTTCTAGGTGCTGCCTAACCATCCCTCTCTGTTCTAAATGCGACTTGTAAAGTGTTACAAAAAAGACTTTATACTTACAGCACGTCACTCTCTCAGGCGACAGGAAAGGCGGCCCCAGGCACCATTGTCCCCTCCTCGCAGCTTTCCACGCCCCGCTGGGCGGCATAATTCTTTATTCATGTCCTCCTGAATTTGGAATCTCCTGCCCTGTTTTCATGTGATGATGCATCGGCCGGTATGTCACATCTGGCCCAGTGCATTATGGGCCTGATCACAAGATCAGACACGGTGCATTATGGCCTTGATCACGTGATCGTCCCGGCTCCGCGCATGCGAAATGCAAATGTTTTAGCAAAACATAAAAACTAGTGATTAGCGAATAGTGAAATATTCGGATTTGGGAGCTTTATAGTGAGTAGTGTGCAATACTCATGTATTCCTACCGAATAGCTAGTCCAAGTCAATGAGAAATGCGAGTAATTTTCTGCTGGACCCTACAAAGGTCTGTGAACCTGAGGAAAATGCTGAAATGGGTGGGAAAGTGATGAAACAGAATGGGAAGAGCCTGGAGAATATGCCTGCATGCATTTCTGACTCACATATGGTTTGTGGAAATAACTTTGTGCAGGATTCCGACACTTTTATAGGTACACAAGAACAACTACCACTCCAAGCCTAAATCGCATTTAACAGGCCAAAAAGGATAATAAACTATAATCACTTGTATATAAGGCTAAATAAATAAGAGAAAAAAATATCCCCTTAACCGTTTGTTCACACATAGTGCTTTGCTTTTTTTTTCCTTTTACAATTTGGAGGGCCCTTGACTTATACATTTTGTAGGTCCCTCCCTCATACATAATTTTTAGTTAGCTATTTCCCAGCACTTTACAATACCAGCTAGAACATGCCCATTGGTATGTTGGGCTTTGCCCTGAGGTGTTCCTGTAACCTGCGTTTTGGAGGGACTGCTGTTACTCATACATTTGGGTGGTCCCTCCCTCATTGTTATTAAGATATGGAATATGTATTACACAGCACTTTACAATGAAAGCTACAATGTGGCCTTTGATATGCTGGTCTCTTCCTCCTCCAACACCACCTTATCCACCCAGTCATCATGCGACCCCTACTTCAAATTTTGAGAGGGGCAGAAGGTGTCAGGAAACCTGAGATTTGTGAGGGGCCTGAGGCTCATTTGAAAGGGCCCACAGTTGGTTCTCTACCATTAGTTTTGGAGGGTCCAGGAATTCTATAGTTGTAGAGTTGAGCAATGGCCTTAAATACATCTGAGGGAGAAGGGAATTGGATTTTGCCACAATGCCAGATTGCAGTTTCTGTCTTATGGATTGCTGCAGCCAGTTCAAAGTGAAATAACAGCTTTACATAGTCTGGGTACCATCACACAGACTTTTCTGTACCACGGCATTGTGAGAATTATATTTCACTCAATCATTTTGGAGGGTCCATGGATGGCCCTCTACCATTACTTTTGAAGGGTCTAGGAATTCAATAGTTGTAGAGTTGGGCAGCAGCTTTATTTTTGCAATGCACCACTGTTAGGAATAGCAGCATATGAAAAGCCTTGGTTGATGCCAAAGATGGTCATCTATACATTTGGGAAGGTCCTCCGCTATACATTTGTACTTACCGCACCCTGACAAGTATCGGAGCCCTGGACAAAGGCTCTAACTCGCTCTTATGGACACTGTCTACGCCACTTGCAGGACAATGTCCCCAGCAGTCCTTGTGCTGTCTTCTTCTTCGCCAACTTCTCCTGTTGGCTGTCTAAACCCCATATGAGCTGTGCTGCCATAAGTGCAGCATCCAACTGCTCCTGGTGGCTTAGGAATACCGATAAGTTGGCAGTTGAAGATCAGCACTGCCCCGCTGGTAACATTACTGGTTTACAGGACACTTGGGAGTACTCGATTTGACAGTACGTGAAGTAGCTCAATATTTTAGACTTTTTTCACAGAACAAGAAGGCCCAGTGGTTTTTACAAGACACCATAAAATGGGAGTACTCTATTTGACAGCACTTGAGGTAACTCAGCAGTACACTGTTAATATTTTGCCATTTTTGTCACGGGCCGGGCAAAGTGCCACCCCAAAAATTAGGTGTTGCAGAGGTCTAGGTGGTTTTTACAGGACACCAAGAAATGGGAGTACTCTGTTATATAGCCCACAATGTGTGGTGAAAATGTAGCTGTTGGTCTAATCTGCAGGTACTGGATCACTACTCTGCTTCTTCTTTCCCTGCTCCAAAAACTCTCCCTACACTAGACTCAGCTAGTAGAGACTCAATGTAGCTCTTAAAAGAGCTGCTGTGTTATAGTTATGTTACAGAAACACTCTCCATAGACGCTGCTCACTCTGTCCCTACGCTCTCACTCAGCTGTTTACAGATGCTATGTATACAAGATGCTAGTAGCAGGGTTTATAGAGCCCCTGTGACACTGGGCAGCAATGTCACAACTAAGATGGCTACAGCATTACTGTGAAAGGCAAGGAAGCACACAGGGGTGGACCTACCGCATGTGCAGCTGGTTCTATTGCACCGGGGCCCCGAGCTGCTAGGGGCCCCTCAAGGCTCCAGCGGGTCCGGATGCGATGCACTGCTGGTATTGTTATCTTTATTACCGGCACAGTCTTTCATTCATTCACAAATGCCGGCCTGCCACCCGCCAGCTCCCGCTATGCCCCCGCATCTGGCCCGCCGCATCCGGCCGAGCCGTCACTTCCACTGCCTATGCGTTCCACACTGTGGAACACATAGAAGAGGTTCCCTGCTCCGCCCCCTCACTTCCTCTTCCTTAATTAGCGTTCCACAGTGTGGAATGCATAGAAGAGGTGCTCCCCTGCCGCTCAGCCTCCACCCCCTTCCTTTCCCTTTGTGGTCCACGTAGCCTCCACGTAACAACGCCCTCCGCCCAGCCCCACTGTTCAGGCTGCAACCAGGGCCAGGCAGAGCAAGCTGGAGCACAGCTCGCTCTGAATACAGGCAGTACACGGATGGGTGCCGACCGTGCTGGTGTCCCGGTGGATAATAAATGTACAAAATAATTCAAGAGATATTCTCCCACCCTGCCCTAGACTGTCTTCACCCCCACTATGCTTGTTTTGCAGTACTGTGCTGCTGCCCCACCTAGCCCCAACCCCGCCCGTCACCTTTGTAGTACTTTATGGTATGTGCTCACGGTCCAGAGGAGCTCCGTTTTGGACGCAGCTCCTCCGGACCTGAGTGAACCCACAGGAAGACCGCAGCTGCCCCATACTCACCATCTGCGGTGGGTGCAGGTTGGCTTCTTCCTCTTTGCACCCGATGGGAGCCGCTTCCGACTCTGCAGCATGAAATGAACATGCTGTGGTGGAGAGGAATGCTGGCAACCCACATCTTAAAGAATGCTGCAGTAGGGTTAAGCATTGTGAGGATTGGGTTTCTAGAAATCTCATCCACTATACTAATACTGTACAACGCAGCATTTTGGACGCAGCGGCAAGATGCTGCGTCCAAAACGCTGTGACTAAAGACCGTGAGTATGCAGCCTAAGACAAAAGAAGTGAAAGGCTAGGTTCAGATTAGGGATAGGACCCATGTTTCCAGGCAGCGCTGAAACCAGACACTGTTAACGGCAATCGCTGCCTGGAAGCGGTGCCCCATAGAGACTCGCTGTGTACCTTAGTTACAGCCACACACAGAGCTGTAGGATGTCCGCTTTTCTCCAGTGCACAGGAAATGCTGTCAGCAGCGTTTTCCTGTGCACTGCTGAAAAGCAGACATCCTGCAGCTCTGTGTGTGGCTGTAACTAAGGTACACAGCGGGTCTCTATAGGGCTCTGTTTCCACGCTTTCCGTTAACAGTGTCCGGTTTCAGCGCTGCCTGCAAACATTGGTCCTATCCCTACTCTAACCCCAACCAAAGTGCACTCACAATTGTGAGTCACTGTTTCCTATTCACACACAACATTTTTGCTGTGTTTTATGAGGATCCGTTTATGGTGCAGAAACTGTAGGATCCTCACAAAGCGCAGAGTTCTGTGTTTGAATGCTGCTGCATTATTTAGGCTACGTTCACATGTAGCGTATTTCGGCATTTATGGGGCCCCTAGGACTTGATGCAGCCGAGCTTCTTCCCCAGGACCCCCCTTAGGGCCCCCCTTTCCTTGATGCTTCCAAGCTCATCCCCCAAGCTGGGGGAGAAGTTCAGCTGCATCAAGGATGGGGGGGTCCTGGGGACATCCTTGATGTAGCTGAACTTTTCCCCCAGATATATAGGGTGAGAAGCACTATGAAGAAAGAGAGAGCATTATGAAAGAAAGGGGAACAGGGGGGTGGCTATATATATATCACCTTGAAGCTGTCTTGGGCTATATATGTTATACAGAGGCTATGCTGGGCTGTATATATTACCTGGGGGCTGTGCTGGGCTGTATATATTACCTGGCAGCTGTGCTGGACTGTATATATTACCTGGAGGCTGTGCTGGACTGTATATAATACCTGGAGGCTGTGGTGGACTGTATATATTACCTGGAGTCTGTGGTGGACTGTATATATTACCTGGAGGCTGTGCTGGACTGTATGTTAGAGACAGCTGTTAAACAGCATGATGTTGTCAGTCACTCGCCTTCAACAGAGTAGCCTATAAGATTTAGGGCCTTTTCACATCAGCGGCAAGCTGATGGTTGTGGCCGATCCAGCAGGTGGCGCCGCATTTGCCGGATAAGCCACATAACGGCCGACTTGAGGCCTAGATGCGGCAAGCCCCATACATTGTGTATGGGGCTTGCGGTCCGGTGCGGCAAGTGCGGTTCTGCCAGATGCGGCAGATGCGGCACCTGCGGCAGCGAAAAAAAACGCTGCAAGCATGGAGCTTGCTGCATCTGAGCCACAAGTCGGCCGTTATGTGACCTATCCGGCAGATGCGGCGCCACCTGCTTGATAGGCTGCAAATATCAGCTTGCCGCTGATGTCAAAGGGGCCTATGAGCTGTCTATTGACATGAAGCAGCAGAATCACTGGCTGAGAGGTTTGTGACTGACCTATGCAAGAGGTAGGTAGAATGGGCAGGTAGGTAGTAACTATCTTCCTATTAGTTTTTAGGATCATATTAAAAAAATGAAACAACTTTACTATTTAGATTTGATAGTTGAGTTTTAAATAAATATTACAATCTATATGTTTACATATCTTTGTTGCACTATGAGGGGCGGCCCGAAACATTTCTTGCACATGGGCCCACTACAGTCTGGGTCCGCCCCTGCACGCACAGCATGTGTAGTGGCTGAAAATCAGTCACCAAACATGCTGCACAGGACAATTGCATCTCACGAGGTGTGTACACAAATACTCAGTGAGTATACAGTAGCCCGAATACTGTAATATCTGTGTGAGTACCGCATAGTGATGAGTAGATTCACTCAGCACTAAAAAAGCTTTGCAATTTTAAACACCTTCAGAACCACAAATAACACACAGATGCCATCCATTTGCTGTACATATTTTTCATGGACCCATTGCCTTGTACCGTGTTTCCCCGAAAATAAGACACTGTCTTATATTTTTTTTTGGTCCAAAAGATGAACCATGTCTTATTTTCGAGGGGGGTGTCTTATATACGGTACCGTACATCCCACTGCAAGCCTCCCATACACACACAACACGAACACACACTCATACACACCACACACCCATACACACATACCCATACACACACACACACACACAACCATACACACGCACACATACCCATGCACACAAATCGATTTTTACCAGTGTCTCCCCGCTCTCCGGTGGCCCCCGCTCTCTGGTGTCCGCGCCCTCCCCGCTCCACGGTGGCCTCCACACTCCGGATTCCCGCTGTAGCTGCAGATCTACGCTCAGGTCAGGAGCCCTGTGCCAATTACAGCGCAGGAACCGTGAGCCAAACACAGCCCAGGAACCGCGAGCCAATCAGAGGCCATGCACGACGTCAGCTGCCCGTGGATTGGCTTGTGTTTCCTGGGCTGTGATTGGCTCACGGCTCCTGCTCTGTAATTGGCGCAGGGCTCCTGACCTGGACGGAGATCAGCAGCTACAGCAGGAATTAGGAGAGTGGGGGGCCACCAGAGAGCGCGGACATCGGGGAGCGGGGTCCACCACAGTCCGCAGGTACGCCTTATAATCGGGGGTTGCCTTATATTAGGAGGTAGGGGGCCCCCCCAAGCATGCCTTACTTTCAGGGGGCGCCCTATTTTGGGGAAACACGGTATTAGTCCTTTTCATCCATGATAAAGGCAAAAATACAGTCATCCAAGTAGCACCATAGTTTATAATATGGTGCATGTTGTTTCTGTGAAAAAAGATACGGTACACTTACATGCAACATGAACATTTAAATGAGACCTAACAGTGATGAAACTCAGAATCAAAACGGTAATACCCTCATACCATTTTTTTGCGCATGTGAAAATTCACTGTTGTTTGATTGAGGCCTAATACATAATCCCTCATTCATTCATTCATTCATTCATTTTTATCAATATTGTCTGAGCTTCACTGGGTCACGTTACATAAAATCTAAAAAGCCACACTCACTACATAATAAATGGCCCACATTGCCATCCCTTACCATCCCCCTCAGCTGGGAGCGCTGTGCCATCATCCAGATCTTCATCCACCAAGGACGAGGTTCTGATTTAGTCATCTTTTCTGTGTCTTTTTTTCCATCTGGTTTCTTCATACTTTGTAAAATGATAATTATTAACACACATATAACGGCAAGAAAAAATGGGCTCAAAAATGAGAAAAAAGCCATGGCTTCCTCTCTCACATTCACACACAACTAGATCTCTTTTCCATGTGTTATGCTTTACAAAGAACGTTAACAGGAAGGGGAGGAAAGTTGCTCCGATGTCACAATATGCTGTTTGGTTGAGAGTGGAACATTGAACTCTTCATTTTTTATGGCTCAGTGAAGAGAGATGAGTGTTTGTTTTTGTTGCAATTGAACTTTTTAAAGGAGTAAATGAGATCCTAACCTGATATTAGTGGCATTATATAGTAAGTAGAGGAAATATTTGTGCAAACTTAATCCAGCATAGAGGGTGTGCAAATGTTTCACAGCGTGCATGTGTGTGTGTGTGTGTATTGTTGTTTGTGGACTGCAGTTGTATGATAGGCTAGGGTCACACCAGCAATATGCATGCATTCGGGGGAGTTCCATTTAAAACATAGAGTTTGTCAGCATTAACGCAGTGTTACCAGAATGGTACAACTACAGTATGTTAACGCTGTCAATTCATTCCTATGGATGACGGAACCCCGAGCGCAGTTCAAACGCTGGCATCTAAGTGCCGGAGTTTGAATTCTTGCGCTATTTCCAAGCGCATTAGATGTCGTGTGTGACGCGAAAACGCTTGGAAATAACACAAGAATTCAGACTCCGGCACTTAGACGCCAGCGTTTGAACTGCGCTCGGGGCACCGTCATCCATAGGAATGAATTGACAGCGTTAACACAACGCTTAATCACGACGTTAATCACAAATGAGGCATATAATCAGTGCGGAGCAGCCCACCTGATGTAATAGCAGGGCGTGACCAATAGGCTGTTCTGACACCATGCTTCACATGCACCTGAGTGGCAGAGTCCTATGGTAACCTTGTGTCTATAATTGCCACCAGTCACCTCCCTGACAGCATGGCCGGACGCTGGTGCCACAACCACCCCCATCTGTGGGTTATAGGTGATTGAGCACCGGTGTACTGATGTACTGACACCTGTGTTGCCTCTCAGAGGAGCTAGCAGCCTGCTGCTAGGTGCAATGGATATTTACAGGGAAATTTTTTGGTGAGTTATAATTAAGGGTTGATTGCTCTCAGTGTGAGAAACAAGATAAAAATCTTGTGGTTGTGATACTTTTTAACGGCTAACGAAAATTAAATAAATTATGTTATAAGGCGAGCTTTCAAGATGACTCAGCTCTCTTCATCAGGCATGGTATGACAAGATATTGAATGAAACTCAAAATATATGCATGCACAACTAAAATGATTGGACATTTGACTGAATAAACATTACAAGGACTGGACATTTGGCAAAATAAACAAAGCAGCCTTGGATAGGATCTTCAATCAGGCAGGCCTAGTGGTCATAAAGTCTTTAGGACACTAATTTATAAGAAAACCTGGTGTCTAAGATTTCCATGTCTTTGAACAACATTGTTTAGACATGGTAATGAGCCATAAAACCATCAGCGATGTTCAGTCTGTTCTGTATACAATTGAAACTTCTAATTAGCTTGGATTCACACGCTCTTCGATGCTTTTGGGATTTGAAATTACCTCTCAAAATTAATACCTTCATATTATCAATGTTACTAGTAAAAAGGCCCGATGCAATTGCATCGGGAGCGTGGTGAAATGAATTGTGTGTATACAGGGGGCTCTGTGGGTAGCAGAGTATACAGGCGGGTCTGTGGGTAGCAGAGTATACAGACGGCTCTGAGGGTAGGAGATTATACAGGCGGCTCTGTGGGTAGCAAAGTATACAGGCAGCTCTGTGGGTAGGAGAGTATACAGGCGGGTCTGTGGGTAGCAGAGTATACAGGCGGCTTTGTGGGTAGCAGATTATACAGGCGGGTCTGTGGGTAGCAGAGTATACAGAAGGCTCTGTGGGTAGCAGATTATACAGGCGGCTCTGTGGGTAGCAGAGTATACAGGCGGCTCTGTTTGTAGCAGAGTATACAGGCGGCTCTGTAGGTAGCAGAGTATAGAGGGGGCTCTGGGGGTAACAGAGTATACAGGCGGCTCTGTGGGTAGCAGATTACAGGCAGCTCTGTGGGTAGCAGATTATACTGGCGGCTCTGTGGGTAGCAGAGTATACAGGCGAGTCTGTGGGTAGCAGAGTATAGAGGCGGCTTTGTGGGTAGCAGAGCATAGAGGCGGCTCTGTGGGTAGCAGAGTATACAGGCGGCTTTGTGGGTAGCAGATTATCCAGGCGGCTGTGTGGGTAGCAGAGTATACAGAAGACTCTGTGGGTAGGAGATTATACAGGCGGCTCTGTGGATAGCAGAGTATACAGGGGGCTCTGTGGGTAGCAGAGTATACAGGCGGCTGTGTGGGTAGCAGAGTATAGAGGCGGCTCTGTGGGTAGCAGAGTATACTGGCGGCTCTGTAGGTAGCAGAGTATACAGGTGGCTCTGTGGGTAGCAGAGTATAGAGGCGGCTCTGTGGGTAGCAGAGTATAGAGGCGGCTCTGTGGGTAGCAGAGTATACAGGCGGCACTGTGGGTAGCAGAGTATACAGGCGTCTCTGTGGGTAGCAGAGTATAGAAACGGCTCTGTGGGTAGCAGAGTATACAGGCGGCTCTGTGGGTAGCAGAGTATACAGGCAGCTCTGTGGATAGCAGAGTATAGAGGCGGCTTTGTGGGTAGCAGAGTATAGAGGCGGCTCTGTGGGTAGCAGAGTATACAGGCATCTCTGTGGGTAGCAGAGTATACAGGCGGCTCTGTGGGTAGCAGAGTATAGAGGCGGATCTGTAGATAGCAGAGTATGATGTGGCGGGAGGCTGGAGGGGTGAGGAGAGCAGAGGCTGGAGGGGTGAGGCGAGCAGAGGCTGGAGGGGTGAGGAGAGCAGAGGCTGGAGGGGTGAGGAGAGCAGAGGCTGGAGGGGTGAGAGAGGTGAGGCTGGAGGGGTGAGGAGAGATGGGGCTGGAGGGGTGAGGAGAGGTGGGGCTGGAGGGGTGAGGAGAGGTGAGGCAGGAGGGGTGAGGAGAGGTGCGGATGGAGGGGTGAGGTGCGGATGGAGGGGTGAGGAGAGGTGGGGGTGGAGGGGTGAAGAGAGGTGAGGATGGAGGGGTGAGGAGAGGTGAGGGTGGAGGGGTGAGGAGAGGTCCGGCTGGAGGGGTGAGGAGAGGTGGGAGTGGAGGGGTGAAGAGAGGTGAGGCTGGAGGGGTGAGGAGAGGTCCGGCTGGAGGGTGAAGAGAGGTCCGGCTGGACTGGTGAAGAGAGGTCCGGGTGGAGGGGTGAGGGGAGGTTCGGGTGGAGGGATGAGGAGAGGTACGGCTGGAGGGGTGAGGAGAGCAGAGGCTGGAGGGGTGAGGAGAGAAGAGGCTGGAGGGGTGAGGTGAGGACGGCGGGGTGAGGAGAGGTCCGGATGGAGGGGTGAAGAGAGGTGAGGCTGGAGGGGTGAGGAGAGGTCCGGCTGGAGGGGTGAGGAGAGCAGAGGCAGGAGGGGTGAGGAGAGCTCCGGCTGGAGGGGTGAGGAAAGATGCAGCTGGAGGGGTGAGGAGAGGTCCGGCTGGAGCGGTGACATTAGCGCTCGGTGGCAGGACGTGGCTGTGTGCATGGACAGATCTCAGCCCCAGTCACACGCCATTGTCCTCTGCGGCGGGGTAGGGGCTGCAGAGAGGGATCAGTTCATCCCCTCAGATGACACATGTGAGCTGAGGGGAAGGAGCGAATTGGGCGCTCTGTGGTCAAGACAGGACGGCATCAGATTGGTCCAGGATGCCGAGTCCTGGCTAATGGGATGGGCGTCCTGTGTTTACAACACAGTGGCCAATCCGCTTGCAGGGGCGGCGGCCAATGGGAGTGAGCCGGGCTTGTCAGGCTTTGCTCACAAGACAACGTCACTGGGTCCCGGCACCCGCCCACAGCCCCTACACTGCTACTCCACCAGCATGGCGACACCGAGGCCCCAGCAGTGAGAGAGTGGCGAGGGGCGGAAGCCACCGCCGGCATCCGGGTGTGAGGTACGCGTCATCGCTCGCAGTGCCGCAAAGGATTTTGGGATTCGGCTACAGTGCCCGAATTCCAAACTCCCAATTATATAAGTAGATGTCCCTGGCCAGAAAAATGCAACGCTACTGGAAAATTGATTTTTTCGTGTGTAATTTTGTGTGATGATGAGACCTCATCCTTGCTCTTAGACGTTGCCCAGTGTCACCAACATAAAAAGACCCCACTGGGCATATGGTGCACATAATTAAATATACCACATTGGAAGAGGAGCATGTGAAAGTCCCAGGAATCTTAGAATCCTGCTGTGTGTTGGGGATCTGTATCCTGTCTCTGGTCTCTATGTGAGCACAGATCTTGCAGCTCTTCACATTGCATGGATAAGTTCCTCTTTGTGTATCCCAGGGCATCAAACTTCGGACCATGATGTTTCTTAAATTGGGAGGCTGCCTGTAGCACAGCAAGGGACGGTCTTTGAATATTATTTTTAGTTGGTCATCCTTGAGTAGGATATGGTGAAGTTTCCTGGCAGTTTTCCATAGTACCTCAAGCTGTGGGTTGTAGGTCACCACCAGAGGAATACGATGGTTCTCTTCTTTTTCTCTGTATTGGAGTGCTTGACTTCTAGGGATCCTTGTGGCTTTAATGATCTGATCCTCAATGGAGGTGGGGTGGTAGCCCTGGTTTAAAAATGTTTTTTTTAGCTGGTTTAAGTGTTCATCCCTTTCCACTGGGTTGGAGCAAATACGGTTATATCTGAGGGCCTGGCTGTAGACAATGGACTTTTTGATGTGCTTCGGGTGGAAACTGTCCCATCTGAGGTATGTGGGACGGTCAATCGGTTTCCGATATACCGATGTCTGGAATGAACCATTTAGAATTTTTATGGTGGTATCTGGAAAGTTGATTTCTGTTTTTGAGTGGTCCAGTGTCAGGTTTATGCTGGGATGAAATTTGTTGAATTTGTCATGGAAATTGAAAAGTTCATGTTCAGTCTCAGTCCCGATTATTAAGATGTCATCAATGAAACGGAAGTACGCCAAGGGTTTGATGGGGCAGGAGGCTAAAAAGTCATTTTCCAGTTTAGCCAAGAGGTTGGCATACTGGGGGGCTATTTTGCTTCCCATGGCAGTTCCGGTGCGTTGTAAATACAGTTCTTCACCAAGAGAGAAAATGTTGTGGGTGAGGATAAATCTGAAGAGCTTTAGAACTGATTCAGAAGGGATCCCATTGGCTTCAAGAAACAGTCGGCAGGCAGTAACCACATCTTCGTGTCTGATGTTAGAATATAAGGACTCCACATCCATGGTGGCTAAGATGGTACTCTCGGGAAAGGGACCTATTGTAGAGAGCTTATTTAGAAGGTCCGTTGTGTCCTGTACATAGCTGTCTGTCTTCCTTACCAGCGGTTTAAGGATATATTCCACCCACCCAGAGATTCTTTCAGTGAGTGTTCCCACCCCTGAGATGATCGGTCTCCCTCGGTTATCTGGTTTATGAATCTTGGGAAGTATATAGAAAACTCCCATCCTTGGATCCTGAGAAATTAAGTCCAGAAGGTTTGTGGAATCCGTACCTAAACATTTGATGAGTCTTCTCAACTCCCTCATATATTTTGGAGTTGGGTGCTCGTCCACTTTGGTGTAGTATTGTATATCCAACAGCTGTCTGTGTGCGTCTTTGACGTAGTCCTTTGTATCCAGGAGAACAATAGCCCCACCTTTGTCTACAGGCTTAATAGTGATCTCCCTGTTGTTCTTCAGGCTGTAACTTGCCCTTCTCTCTTGCACAGTAATATTAGATATTTCTGTTGTACTAAATGTCTGAATGACTCAATATATTGGTCCAAACTGGTGTTGCGGCCAGGGTCAGGTGTCCCGTCAGAGGTTTTCTTTTTCCTTTGGAATATCAGCCCTTTTGAGGGCTAATTCAGACAAGTAGGGAGTAGGGGCTAGTTGTAATATCAGCCCTTTTGAGGGCTACTGTGGCGCCCTTCCAACGCAGGTAACCACATATCTCTCTACTGCACAGTTGGGTTTCCACAGCAGGTACTACTACGAACAACACCTTCCACCACGGCACAGTAGGGGGAGCTCAACCTGATGCGCTTAGGCAGGATCCCCTATATATACTGCTGCTGGGGAGGAGCTACTCAGAGTGTGTGCAGACACTAGAAGAGCTGCAGGAAAGCTCTGGTGATCGGTGCCACGTGTAGGCCCGAGCCAGTGACCCAGGAGTAGCCTTTCAGCGCCGCACCAGCCTAAGTGGGACTGAAGGCAAGGAGCTTAGAAGAGAAATAGAAGCAGGAACAGGTAGCTCCAGTCGTGAGTTCGTTCCGGAGAGAAGGAGAGAAGCCGGATATTGGTGATCCGCACCAGTGGAGAACTACGGGTTCCACCGAAAACCCCTTGGCACCGAGGAAGCATCAGCTACCCGGTCTCCTGAGAGAGTCAAGAGAGGGAGCCAGGAACAGCAGGGCACTGCAAAAAACCCAGAGAAGGTCGTCCCGGAGACTGCACAGGAGGAGTGAGTGATACAGACAGGAGAAGAGAGTGGAGGCAAGTCAGGATGTAATAGACTGTGCTTCAGTGAATACCGCATGAAGGAGGCCTTATACCTACTTGCTGTGGGATCCCACTGTGCAGCCCGGTCACCAGTTAGTGTTCTGGACAATTTACCTGAATTCCATCAGTAAAAAGGTAAAGAGACTTCAATTGTGTGCTTTCCTCTCCCTCTACATGCCCTATAGACTATTCCTACACCTCACCACCACCTCAGCTCTGCTGCAATCTGTTCACCTCACTATGATGCCCCGGAGGTCCCAGTCCTACCTGCTGGGACTATACCATCACTGCCGCAATCCCACCGACCTCCGGAGGACTGTAGCGGCGCTGGTGATCCCTCACCAGACACTACAGGTGGCGTCACGACTAAAACTTGTATATGAACCCTGTAAACACCCCTTTTCAAGAGCACCGCTCCCCAGGATACGGGATCAGGAGCGGCCGCCATTCCCTGTGACACAGAGTTAACCCTTTACTGCCGCCTGATACCCAAGTACCCCTTGCCCTGGGGCGCAACACTACTTCATAGAAGTAGAGACTAGTTGTAATTTCAGCCCTTTTAAGGGCAAGATTAGAGCAGTTCCTAGCAGTTTTTGCAAGGCAGGTGTGTGCCTTTGCTGTGCAAGTGTTTTTCACAGCATATGGCCAAATCTAGCTCAAGCAATCCTTTTGGGCATGTAGTGTAGCACTGCTGTGAAGAAAGCTAAGCCACCTGTCTTCAGTAGCCAATTTTTTACTGCAGCTAGCCCAGGCAATCCTTTTGGGCTAGTAGCAGTGTCTGGTAGTCAGCAGTGTAGCCCACCTGTGAAGCAAGCTACACCGCCTGTGTATCTAATAACAATATTTTACTGCATCTAGCCCAGGCAATCCTTTTAGGCTAGTAGCAGTGTCTGGTAGTCAGCGGTGTAGCCCAGCTGTAAAGTAAGCTACACCGCCTGTCTATCAAGTAGGCACTTTTTTACTGCAGCTAGCCCAGGCAATCGTTTTGGGCTAGTAGCAGTCCCTGTTAGGTCAGTGGTGTAGCCCACTTTTGAACCAAGCTACACCACGTGTCTATTTCATACTAATTTTTAACTGCATCTAGCGCAGGTAATAGTTTGGGCCTAGTAGCACTGTTTGGCCACTCAGCTCTGCTTGATTTCCATCCGAATTTGCAAGTGGAAAGGAGAATAGGTGTGGTGGAAAGGGAATAAAAATTTGTGTCTGTGGGGTAGGTGGTAAAGCAACAGTAACATCTGCTGACGAAAGACCATCTTCCAGCCAAAGTAAGATGTCTACTTATGTCCGTGGACAATCTGATATGATCCCTTTCATACAGACACGACCATCGCCACCAATTGTAGATGAGGCACAAAAAAAGCAGGTGCTTGAATGGATCTCAAGTGCTCCATGAAGTGGCCTCTTCTCCACCTCAACTTCAACATCCCAAATACTCCAGTCCTCTGATGTGTCACCCCAATCGCACTTGCTTCATACCAGCTCCCAAGTCTCCAGCCGCCCTACTGAGTATGGGGTAACACAGATGGTTCAGTCACACTATAGCCTGGGAATCAGAGGTCTGCTCCAAAGCTGCAGTGAGTCCAGATGAGGAAATTATCTGCACTGATGCCCAGAAGCTTTGTGAGTCGGATCCAGGCCCAAATGAAGAAGGTTCTGAGGATAATGTAGACCCTCCTTCCCAAACTGGTGGAGACAATGAGGAAGATGCTGATGAGACTCAGATACCTAATTGGAACAACAACTTGACTTTTCGGTCAGGGCAGGAAGAGGTTGTCTTTGAGGACGAGGGGTGTAAGAACACACAGGGTGATGATGAGGTTGGAGATCCCACTTACTGTCAACCCACAGTCAGCCAGTCGATGAGGTCAGCAGAGGAAGAGGGTGATAGTGACGACGAGGTTAGGTTGCAACTTCCTGGACAGAGACGGAGTACTGAAAGCACGTCAACAACTGCATCCTCAATCACGTTGAGCAGAAGTCGTGGTGGCTCTGCAGGTCGCATGGGCTGTAAGCCTTGTCTAGCCTGGGCCTTTTTTGACATCGCAAAGGATCACCCAACTCATGTAAGATTTGTCACCAATCTCTTAGTAGAGGCCAAAAACTCAATAGTTTGAGTACTTCATGCATGAACCGTCACATGGATATGAAGCATAAGTCATAGTGGGAAGCTCACTGTACAACAATGCAGCCTAGCGGGGTGGGCCAACCACCGTCTGCCCCATCAAGTGCATCTGCATGCTCTTCATCCTCTGTAACTGTGGGGACACCAGTCACACATACCTTTGGACGCAGACCTTCCACCTCTTTACCCGCAACAGGCAGTGTGATTGGCAGGTCATCAGTTCTTTTGGAAGTGGAAACACCTACTGGTGTTGAGCTCTCTCAGACATCGAGAGCACCACCTTTGGATGAAGGCAACATTATATCTCCGCCTGCATCTACCCCACAGACCAGCAGTTTGCCAGGGGCACCCTACTCAACCTCGTCTCAGCCCAGCAACCAGCCCTCGGTCCCTCAGATGTGGACAAGTAAAAGACAATTTCCTCCTAGCCATGACAAAGCTAAGAGGTTGACTTTCACCATCTGCAAGCTGTTGGCTTTCTGCCTGGTGGACACAGTGGATTTTCGAGACCTTATGTCCGTCGCAGTGCCCCATTACCAGATGCCCATTCGCCACTACTTCTCCAAAAAAGGTGTGCCTGCGCTACACCAGCATGTCGCACACAACATCTCTGCTTCCTTGAGAAACTCTGTGTGTGACAGGGTGCATTTCACCACAGACACTTGGACCAGTAAGCATGGACAGGGGTGTTACATGTCGCTGACTGGGAACTGGGTAACTATGGTTAGAGCTGGAGAAGGGTCTGCTGTACAATTCTTGCCATCCCCACGAGTTGTGCATCAATCCTCTGTATGTAGAAGTTCCTCCACTGCTTCTGCCTCCTCAACCTCGTCTCGGTCCTCCAACTCCCCCTAAAGCCTGTCTGGTAATGCAACCCGCGTTGTAACTGCGCACAAGGAATCCTGCACACCTCCTTACTATGCTGGCAGCAGGGCTCAATGGCATCAGGCGGTCTTTACCTTGAAATGTCTGGGAAATGTGAGTCACACAGCTGAGGAGTTGTGGTCAGCTCTGGAGACAGAGTTTCATCAATGGTTGTCTCCACTCAACCTGCAGCCAGGGAAGGCCGTGTGCGACAATGCTGCAAACCTGGGTACGGCCCTTCACCGGGGCAATGTGACACATGTGCCTTGTACCTGGTTGTCCAGCAATTTTTAACCCACTATCTCGGCCTAAATGGGCTTCTGCAGAGGGCACAGTCACTGTGTGCTCACTTCTGACGTTTGCATCCGGCAGCTCATCGACTTGCATCGCTCCAGTAGTCTTTCAGCCTGCCGATTTGCCGTCTGAAATGCAATGTGCCGACATGCTGGAATTCGACTCTGCACATGTTGCAGCGACTGTGGCGGCACCGCCGAGCCCTGGTGCAATACGTTATGATGTAAAACCTGGGCCATACGAGATCCAGAGGTGGGGCAGATCACGCTGCAGGAGTGGTCTCAGATCAAGGACCTATGCACCCTTCTGCAGAGTTTTGAAATGGCGAAGAAGATGTTTAGCGCTGATGATGCCATTATCAGCATGACTATTCCGGTCATCTACATGCTGGAGCACACTCTAAACAGTATTTGGAGTCAGGTGGTGGGACAAGAGGAGGGGTAGGAAGTACAGGAGGAGTCATATGCAGAAGGGATAACAACAAGATCTCCAAGGTCCAGACGGTCGGCAGCACCAAGGCGGCAGGCATATGAGGGTGGGGCAGAGGGATTAACGAGGGTGCATGGTAGCAGCCAAACTGTTGAGGAAGGTGCAAGAGCCGAGGAAGAGGTGGAGGACGAACTGGCGATGGGCATGGAAGACTCAGCAGATGAGGGAGACCTTGATCACATTTCTGTTGTGCGAGGTTGGGGGGAGAGGGCAGAGGAAGGATGCATGATTCTCACCTCGCCGCCACCAACACAACAAGGACTTGGTCCTCCTGGATGCGCAAGACACATGAGCGCCTTTTTGCTGCACTACCTGCAACATGACCCTCGGATTGTCAGAATTCAAAGTAATTCCGACTACTGGGTTGCCACACTCTTAGATCCCCAGTACAAGACAAAATTTGGCAAAATAATTCCTGCCATAGAAAGGGCCACACACATGCATAAGTAACAGCAGAAGCTGTTACAAAATCTTAGATTTGCTTTTCCACAAAACACCAGTGGTGCTAAGAGTGAATCTCACAGAAGTATCTCCAAGTTAATATCGATGCGATGACTGGAGAACTGGAGCCTTGCTAATTTTGGGCTTCCAATCTGGAAAAATGGCCTGACCTCGCCACTCACGCCTTGGAGATCTTGTCATGCCCTACAGCCAGCGTTCTCTCGGAACGTGTCTTCAGGGCTGCTGGTGGTGTGCTGACAGATAAGTGCACGCGTCTGTCCAGTGACAATGTAGACAGACTAACGTTCATCAAGATGAACAAGTCATGGATCCGCAAAGACGTTTGTTCCCCTGTGTAATCCTGGGGAGACTAAAGGCTTGTTTATTTTTGAATATGCTTCATGAAAGTAACCATTTTAAGTTTTCAACTGATGCCACTTAAGTGGTGTCTGTGCTCAAATTTTTGGAAGAAATGGAGACTCTTGTTGGAGTCCCCTTGCTGTGTTTCACATGATATTAGAAGGGCATGACATGCCTATATCTGTGTCTCCTCCTCCTTTTACTTGACCAGCTCTTTTCTTTTCGCATTTTTATATGTATTTGTCACTTTGTTTGTTGTGAGTAGTTTGTCACCTTTTTGACACCTTAGAAGGTGTTTTTCTATGTGTTTGTATGTGTTTGTGTTTGCCTGCCATTGTTTTCAATGATGTTTGACGGTGTTCGACGAACATTCGATGAACACACCCCCAATTTGACGAATCAAATCGAATTCGAACACTAGGGTGGTGGTTCATCTCTAGTCACTACTAGGAAATAGTGGCTCCTGTTACAGGTCATATAAACTTGAAGGCATGAGTCCTGTAAGGTAGATGTATTTGTGGCGCCCCACCTGGTTAGGCATCTCAATTGGGGTACTGCACCCATAAATGAGTGCAATTTCGTAGGAACGATTTTTTCCCATCGCATTGCCCATTTACACGACACAACGCACGAACGATATCAACTGCAACGACCACACCATGTGACTTTTTGTTGATGTTGCATTGCAATATTGCAACGTGTAAAGGTACCCTAAGGGTCCTGCTCAATAAATATAGAGATGTTTTCTGAGGCCTTCCTGTACATGTTTTTCAGGGTGCTTTGCAGTCGCTCCTTCTAATTTTTGGAAGTCCTTGTACTTAGTGCATAGGCTTTATGGCTCTAGGAGTCCCACTACCTAACAATTTTAACAGAATGTGTATGAGGCCCTCTTTTAAGTCTTATACAGGGTGTTTGGAAATCCCTCTTCCTTCTAATTATTGGCAGTTCTTGAATTGTCTGCTTAGGCTTTGCAAGTTTCTGGGTCCCACCCTCATAAATTAAATAGGATGTGTCAGACCATGTCACACACACCACACTCCCAGATAGGGTAGTAAAATGTAAAAATTTGATTTACCAGTGACTATTGGTGGGTGTACTTTTATTTCCTGGTTTACTATGTCATCTACCATAGCCATAGCAATAGGAAGAACAATGAGAGATGGCCCGCTATTATAGGCTGGAGAAAGTGATTTATTCCCCCTCTCTTAAATTTTTCCTTATATATAAGTCATTATACAGAAAAGAATGTTTCCTTAATTTTTTTCCTGTTAACTTCCTTTTATCTTTGGTTTTGTATGTTTAATTGTCAGTCCATGAAAATGGAGTAATACTCTGAAAACATTGTTCCCAGGAGCAACCTAGCAGTCCAAGATGATATCCAGGAAAGTTCAACATGCTGCTCCTATTCCATTTAAGCACATTTTTATCCATTTTAGGGTACCTTTACACGCCGCAACCACGGCGAGGAATCAGACCGGCTATATGTCGCCCCATCCCCATCGCCTTGAAATTACCTCGCAATTGCGGCGTGTAATTGGGGAATTTGGCGACAATAAAAAAGGTGGCGCCTGGTTCCGATTTCACAGCACTACTCCAAAATCAGAGGCAATCATGAAGGTGACATTCCCGGCTTTTGGCATGTGAACGGGCGATGGGGATTGAATCTGCGTCGCCTATTGATTTCCCGTAGGCGTGCCACAGCGTGTTGGAGTCCGCACCCCATCAGCAATGATTGGTGGTGGCTACTGTGTTTCCATTGGCTGTCACTTGACACCGCGCCATATTTGAACAGCTGTTCATTCACCACCACACAATGGCAATGGCGTCATGTATTAGCCAGCCTTCCAGCCCAGGCTGCCCAATCATAATGCTATTGCATTGTCTAATCAGAGTGTTTGGGGCGCGGAATACACCAGTCTGTCACGTCTATGTTCTCCCGTCGCTAACCATGTATGCCCACATTCCTTTGGGGATTGCGGCTTGTGAAGCGGCGAGGGAACTCCACCGGATTTGTTCCGCTGTGGGGTAGGCGATTTCCGGGGTGACAAATCATCTTAGGTTGAGGGCAAAATTGCAGCGTGTAAAAGCGCCATGGGCGATCTGAGGAAACCATGAAAAACGTGCACGCGCACGTTAGATCGCCACCAAAAATTGTGGCGTGTAAAGGTACCCTTAGAGATTTTTCTCCCCCCCCCACCCCCAGCCTTCCTGGTAGGGCCTTCTGGATAAATGCTTGAATTTCCCAAAAATTTCCATTATACCTGTTACTTGAATCAAGCCCGTCCAAGCGTTCAACCTTGTTAATGCAAGTATTAAGCATCCAAGTATTTTAGTGTCCGCACATCAGTAGCGTGTATATCTAATATATAAAGCTGTATGTGTGTATGTCCGGTATTGGCATCTGCACCGTCGCAACTACAGCCACAAAATTTGGCACAGTCACACGTCTGGACCCCGAGAGCGTCATAGGCTATGTTGTGAGGCAAAATTTTAACCCTACGTGTTCCAGTTCACCAAACAATTTTGCCCCTATCTACATAAAGGGGAAAAAGTGGATACTCACCACGCACCCGAACATACCCACACACACCATAAAGAGACACACACAACACAGAGACACACACACAAACACCCCCCCACAGGGACACACACACACATACACACCCTATAGGGACACATGCACTCACCCCACAGGGACACACACACCACAAAGAGACACACAGAGACACACACACACACCACACAGACCACCCCCCACAGGGACACACGCACATACATATTCTATAGGGATACATGCACTCACCCCACAGGGACATACACACACACACGCACACACAACACAGAGACACACACACACCACACAGACCCCCCCACAGGGACACACACACATACACACCCTATAGGGACACATTCACTCACCCCACAGGGACACACACACACCATAAAGAGACACACACAACACAGAGACACACACACACCACAGACCCCCCACCACAGGGACACACACATACACACCCTATAGGGACACATGCACTCACCCCACAGGGACACACACACCACACAGACAGACACAGATGTGCACAAATCGCCTCACACAACTCGTTTCATACGTCTGGTATCTTTAATTTTCAAAAATAAACATCTGATTAAAAACAACCAATGTGCAACACATGTGCCATATAGGGAATTAAGGCAAATGTCAGTCACATGAGCTGTCTTTTATGTGTATGTGTGAGGTAATATATACTGCCCGGCCTGAGGGAGGGTTTACTGTTGGCTGGAGATTTATTAGGCTGCCTATAGCAACCAATCACAGCTCAGCTTCTACTTTCCTATAGGTCATTAATATGACATATTCAAATTCTATTTTGTTATAGCTAACAGCAGTTATTTATTAACCCAGGCGTAGCCGGATAGTACAGCTAGTATATATATATATATATATATATATATATACCGTATATACCGTATATACTCGCGTATAAGCCGAGTTTTTCAGCCCAAAATTTGGGCTGAAAGGTCCCCCCTCGGCTTATACGCGAGTATACAGTATATGTATACAGCAGCAGCAGCCCCAGAGGTATAAAGGCCCCCCCATCAAGATCCAGGGCCCCCCCCTTGCGCGGCACACCTGTAAAGTAAAATCATACTTACCACTGTCCTGGCGCGCTGTCCCGCCGCTGCCGACATGACGATCCCGGGCTCCATTCAGCGTCTTCCCACGGCTTCCTGTAGTCGCGGGCAATGACGTCATTGCCCGCGACCACAGGAAGCCGCCGGAAGACGCTGCGGCGGGACAGCGCGACAGGACAGTGGTAAGTATGATTTTACTTTACAGGTGTGCCGCGCAAGGGGGGGGGCCCTGGATCTTGATGGGGGGGCCTGTATACCTCTGGGGCTGCTGTATACACCACTAGGGCTGCTGTATTTACCTCTGGGGCTGCTGTATACTATCACTGGGCTGCTGTATACACCATGGCTGCTGTATACTACCACTGGCTGAACCTTGGGGCTGCTGTATCCATAGGCTCTGTATTACCTCTGGGTGCTGTATACTACACTGGGGCTGCTGTATACTACCACGGGCCTGTATACTACCACTGGGCTGTATAAACGCTCTGGGGCTGCATGTATACTACCACTGGGGCTGCTGTATACTACCACTGGGGCTGCTGTATACTACACTGGGCTGCTGTATATACCACTGGGGCTGCTGTATACTACACTCTGGGGCTGCTGTATACACTGGGCTGCTGTATACACGCTGGGTGTATACCTCGCTGGTTGCTTTATACACGATGGTCATAGGTTTTCCAGGTTTTGGGGGCAAAAGTAATGGGGGGTTGGCTTATACACGGTCGGCTTATACACGAGTATATACGGTACTCGTGTATAAGCCGAGTTTTCAGCCCAAAATTTGGGCTGAAAAGTCTCCCCCTCGGCTTATACACGGGTCAATACGGTAGTCTGGGCCCGGCGCTCATTATATATGCACTGCTTCCCCCTGTCAACCAGCGGCAGGGGGAAGCAGTGCATATGTGCCCCAAATGCTGGCACTCTCCCCCCTTGTAAGGGCCCCCCCCGCTGCGTATCTTACCATCCCGGTCTTCTGCACAGCGCCGCTCCTCGGTGCTCCATCCTCGCTGCTCCCGTCCTGCTACATCCGGGATCTCCGGCCGTCGCAGGCATATGACGTCATCGCGCGACGGCCGGGGATCCCGGATGCAGCGAGGACGGAGCATGAAGAACGGAGCACCGAGGAGCGGCGCTGAGCAGAACACCGGGATGGTAAGATAAGCAGCGGGGGGGGGCCCTTACAAGGGGGGCGAGTGCCAGCATTTGGGGGTTGCTATATACCCCCTGGGGGCTGCTCTATACTACCACTGGGGCTGTATATACCACTGGGGCTGTATATACCTCTGGGGCTGCTGTTTACTACCACTGGGGCTGTATATACCTCTGGGGCTGCTGTATACTACCACTGGGGCTGTATATACCACTGGGGCTGCTGTATACTACCACTGGGGCTGCTGTATACACTTCGGGGCTGCTGTATACTACCACTGGGTCTGCTGTAAATACCTCTGGGGCTGCTGTATACTAACTACTGGGGCTACTGCTGTATATACCTCTGGGGCTGCTGTATACCACACTGCTGGGGGCTGTATACCTGTGCTGGGGTCCACCCTCGGCTTATACACCAGTCAATAGGTTTTCCCAGGTTTTGGGGGCAAAAGTAGGGGGGTCAGCTTATACACGGGTCGGCTTATACACGAGTATATACGGTATACAGTCATATGAAAAAGTTTGGGCACCCCTCTTAATCTTACTCTTTTTTTTGTTTGAAAATGTTTTTTTGCAACAGCTATTTCAGTGTGATATATGTAATAACTGATGGACACAGTAATATTTCAGGTTTGAAATGAGGTTCAATGTACAAACCCAAAATGTGAAATTGGCACCTGTCAAATTTTGAAATAATGCATAAGTATGGGCACCCTTCTGATTTTCATGATTTGAGTACTGCTAACTACTTTTTACTGACTTACTGAAGCACTAAATTGGTTTGGTAACCTCATTGAGCTTTGTGCTTTATAGCCCGGTGTATCCAATCATGAGAAAAGCTATTTCAGTTGCCCGCTTGCAAGTTGTTCTCCTAGTTGCATCTTCTCTGAGGAGTAGCATCATGGGCTCCTCAAAACAGCTCTCAAATGATCTGAAAAAAAAGATTGTTCAACATAGTTGTTCAGGGGAAGGATACAAAAAGTCATCTCAAAGACTTAACCTATCAGTTTCCTCTGTGAGGAACATAGTAAGGAAATGGAAGACCACAGGGACAGTTCTTGTAAAGGCCAGAAGTGGCAGGTCAACAAAAATATCAGAAAGGCAGAGAAGAAGAATGGTGAGAACAGTAAAGAACAATCCACAGACCACCTCCAAAGACCTGCAGCATCATCTTGCTGCAAATGTTGTCACTGTGCATCAGTCAACAATACAGCACACACTGCACAAGGAGAAGCTGTATGGGAGAGTGATGCGAAAGAAGCCATTTCTGCATGCACGGCACAAACAGAGTCGCCTGAGGTATGCAAAAGCACATTTGGACAAGCCAGTTTCATTTTGGAAGAAGGTCCTGTGGACTGATGAAACAAAGATGGAGTTGTTTGGTCATACAACAAGGCTTTATGCATGGCGCCACAAAAACACAGCATTCCAAGAAAAACACTTGCTACCCAGTGTCAAATTTGGGGGAGGGCCCATCATGCTTTGGGGCTGTGTGACCAATGACGGCACCGGGAATATTGTTAAAGTTGAGGGTCGCATGGATTCCACTCAGTATCAGCAGATTCTTGAGAATAATGTTCAAGAATCAGTGTCAAAGTTGAAGTTACGCTGGGGATGGATCTTTCAGCAAGACAATGATCCAAAACACCGCTCCAAATCTACTCAGGCATTCATGCAGAGGAACAATTACAATGTTCTGGAATGGCCATCCCAGTCCCCAGACCTGAATATCATTGAACATCTGTGGGATGTTTTGAAGTGGGCTGTCCATGCTCGGCGACCATCAAACTTAACTGAACTGGAATTGTTTTGTAAAGAGGAATAGTCAAAAATACCTTCATCCAGGATCCAGGAACTCATTAACAGCTACAGGAAGCGACTAGAGGCTGTTATTTTTGCAAAAGGTGGATCTACTAAATATTAATGTCACTTTTCTGTTGAGGTGCCCATACTTTTGCACCTGTCAATTTTTGAAGTAATGCATATTTCACATTTTCGGTTAGTGCAATAAACCTAATTTCAATCCTGAAATATTACTGTGTCCATCAGTGATTACATATATCACACTGAAATAGCTGTTGCAAAAAAACAATTTTAAACAAAAAAAAGAGTAAGATTAAGAGGGGTGCCTAAACGTGTTCATATGACTGTATATATATATGTACATGTATATATTTTTATATATATACTGTATATTGTATTTGTTGACTGCAAGCAGCGATATTGAATATGTAAGGAAATTAGCATATATTTCATGATACAAAGAACAGTTGTTTCAAGTTGATGTAAAAAGCATTAATGCTGTAGTCTTGTGTATTTTACCACAAAAGGGATCCAAGTAATAAATAAGCCAGAAAGATTAATAGGCTTCATACTGAAGTACTGGACATCTAATTACTCAGGAGCAGACATCAGAGTTTTTTTCTTCTTTTATAGTTAGAGCAATTATTGTAATTTCCCTTGCGAGTGAGTAGACCAATGCAGCCAAATGCTGTGCAGACATTTGATAATTGATGTTTTTGCTTCCAAGCGTACTTCGTCCTTTGCAAGGTACTTTTTAATTACGAGTGACAGGTGGACTTTGCATCTTTGCATAAACGCTATGCCAATTTCTTAGTACATTGCATATCATACCGTATCATAGCAGAGCCACATAAAAAGATTAAAGCTGCATGGAGTTGAGAATAAGAAGTAAAACTTGGGATCTGTACACATTAGATATTTCTCATCCAAGCCTGCAGGGAGTATGCCAACCATCTAATGTGTATTTGATGAGTTTTTCCTGATAGTTTATTTAAATGTGTGGCTAAGTCCCTTAAAGTGCACCTTTCACCTGTTTTGGGGATTCTAAGGCATGCCCACCACCTTAAACATGATGAAATTGGGGTTCCTGTAACCCCTTTATATACCCAGACTTTGCCCTGCATAAAACGATTTTTACTCTGTCCCGTGCTGTGTGCAAATTACTTTTTAAGGTTCATATGGGGTGCAGCTTACTGTGGTCAGAGCCGCCCAGCTCCATGGAAAATCTGCTCCACGCCAATACCGCCCCGCTGCATAAAAAAATCTTTCATGTGTATGCAAGTGACTGACATTCCAAAGTCTCACACCTGTGCAGTGGCGTGCCTTACTGTGCCCTATTAAAGAGTCAGTGTTTCCAATGCGCAGGCATGAGACTTTGGTCTCAAATCAGCCACACAGTGCCCGAAGTCTCGTAACACTGAAGTCTCACATCTGCGCAGTGCAAACACTGGCTCTTCAATAGGGCATACCCGAAACTCGATCAAGCATCCTTGATGTTTGAGCTCCATATTTCAGTCTCGCCATGCATATTATGTGGTTGTTGTTGAGCCACTAAATATGAAAGGGCTGTGTGCCATGGCCATGTTGGCTACAGGCATTACTGTGGCTGGCCATATGGCATCATCAGGTCTCTATAAAGGCCAGTTTAACACACACCAACTTATCTGTTCAACTTCTGACCAACTTGCTGGTTGCAGTGAAATCATGGACACATTGCTCCATTTTGTGACTGTGTACAATGGAACAATGTGTCCATGATTTCACTGCAACCAGCAAGTTGGTCAGAAGTTGGACAGATAAGTTGGTGTGTATAAAGTGGCCCTAAGACCCAGTGACACAATGCACAACACAGTCTACCCCAGAAACAGTCTACAAAGATCTGCTCCACAAGGGATAGGGTATTGTAGTGATTATTGTCTTACAGTGTTTGCTGCAACAACATAAAAATATATTCTATTTTCTGATAATGCTGCTCTTAGCTGCATGTAGTCAATAAAGAGATGCTGAATAAGGGATAATATATTAGCATAATTGACTTACAGTTCTTCATGTAGTAATATAAAAAAAATTCTATTCTCTAATAATGCCACTCTTACTTGCATTTAGTATAGAGATATCTTCTGAAGGAGGGACAGTGTATTAAAGTGATTAATGCAAATACAGTCCTTGCTGCTGCAATTAAAAAATGGATTAAGTTCTCTAATAATACCACTCTTACCTACAAGTGGTTGCAGAGAGAGCTATTGGAGAAGGGATAGCATAATAGTTTTGCATTAGCTACTGGAGAAGGGATAGCATAATAGTTTTGCATTAGCGCGTGCTGCCTATATATATATATCTATTATAATAAAACACTAAGGCTACTTCCTTCAGGATGTAACGGTATGCTACGTCACATCCTGCCTGAAGTAGCCTCTACACCCACTGTGGGTGTTCTAATATGGCCGCCCGCACACACACTCATAAAACACACACACACACAAACACACACACTCACACACTCATCACACTCACACACACTCCGCTATACTTAAAACCGTCCCTGCATCTTTCCTGCCGCCTGGCTCCAGAGTCCTCCGAGGGGGTGGCGACATGTCGGCAGAACAGAGGACTCTGGAGCCAGGCGGCAGGGAAGATGCAGGGACGTTGGTAAGTATAGCGGAGTGTGTGTGTGTGTGTGTCCGTCCGCCCACCGCTGACCACTCTGCCCACCACTGACCACTCTTCCCACCACTGACCACTCTGCCCACCGCTGACCACTCTGTCCACCGCTGACAACTCTGCCCACCGCTGACCACCCTGCCCTGCGCCGACCACTCTGCCCACACAGCGCTGCTAACCACTGAGCCACCGCACAGTGCTAACCACTGAGCCACCGCGCAATGCTAACCACTGAGCCACCGTGCAGTGCTAACCACTGAGCCACCGCGCAGTGCTAACCACTGAGCCACCGCACAGTGCTAACCACTGAGCCACCGCGCAATGCTAACCACTGAGCCAGTATGCAGTGCTAACCACTGAGCCACCGCGCAGTGCTAACCACTCAGCCACCGTATACTCTGCTAACCCCTGAGCCCCTGTATACTTTGCTAACCACTGAGCGGCCTTACAGTGCTCCATCCTCCCTCACCCCGCCGCTTTGTCCTCCATCCTCCTCCTCTCACCACTCTGTGCTCCGTCGTCCCCCTGCCTGTGCCGTTCCATCCTCCTCCACCGCTTCCTCCTCCTTCCTTTGTCCGCCTCCTCTCCGCCACTCCATCCTCCCCCTGCCTGTGCTGCTCCATCCTCCTCCACCCCACCACATTGTCCTCTGTCCTCCTCCCCCCGCCGCTCTGTGCTCCGTCCTCCCCCTGCTACTCTGTCCTCCCCCTTCCTGTGCCGCTCCATTCTCCCCCACCCCACCGCTTCCTCCTCCTTCCTTTATTTTCCTGCCCCCCGCCACTCCATCCTCCGTCCTCCCCCTGCCCCTGCCTGTGCTGCTCTGGCCTCCCCAACCCCTGCCGCTCTCTCCTCCCCCTGCCGCTCTGTCCTCCCCCTGCCACTCTGTCCTCCCCCTGCTGCTCCGTCCTCCCCCTGCCTGTGCTGCTCCATCCTCCCCCACCACTTCCTCCTCCTTCCTTTGTCCTCCTCACCTCTGCCACTCTATCCTCTGTCCTCCCTCTGCCTGTGCTGCTCCGTTCTCCCCCACCCCGCCACTTCATCCTGTCCTCCACCCTCCCCCCGCCGCTCTGTGCTTTATCCTCCCCCTGCCGCTCCATCCTCCCCCTGCTGCTCTGTCCTCCCCCTGCCGCTCTGTCCTCCCCCTGCCGCTCTGTCCTCCCCCTGCTGCTCCGTCCTCCCCCTGCCTGTGCCACTCCATCCTCCCCCACCGCTTCCTCCTTCTTCATTTGTCCTCCTCACCTCCGTCACTCCATCCTCTGTCCTCCCTCTGCCTGTGCTACTCCGTCCTCCCCCACCCCGCCGCTTCATCCTGTTCTCCACCCCCCCGCCGCTCTGTGCTTTATCCTCCCCCTGCCGCTCCGTCCTCCCCCTGCTGCTCTGTCCTCCCCCTGCCGCTATGTCCTCCCCTTGTCGATCTGTCCTCCCCCTGCTGCTCCGTCCTCCCCATGCCTGTGCCGCTCCATCCTCCCCCACCGCTTCCTTCTCCTTCCTTTGTCCTCCTCACCTCCGACACTCCATCCTCTGTCCCCCTCTGCCTGTGCTGCTCCGTCCTCCCCCACCCCGCCGCTTCATCCTAATTCCTCCTCCCTCCCGCCGCTCTGTGCTTTGTCCTCCCCCTGCCGCTCCGTCCTCCCCCTGCCTGTGCCACTCCATTCTCCCCCACCCCACCGCTTCCTCCTCCTTCCTTTGTCCTCCTCACCTCCGCCACTCTATCTTCCGTCCTCCCCCTGCCTGTGCTGCTCCGTTCTCCCCCACCCCGCCGCTTCATCCTGTCCTCCACCCCCCCGCTCTGTGCTTTATCCTCCCCCTGCCGCTCCGTCCTCCCCCTGCCTGTGCCGCTCCATCCTCCCCCACACCACTGCTTCCTCCTCCTTCCTTTGTCCTCCTCCCCTCTGCCACTCCATCCTCTGTCCTCCCCCTGCCTGTGCTGCTCCATCCTCCCCCACCCCGTCGCTTCGTCCTCTATCCTCCTCCCCCCTGCCGCTCTGTGCTCCATCTTCCCCCTGCCGCTCCTTCCTCTCCCTGCCTGTGCTGCTACATCCTCCCACACCCCGCCGCTACCTCCTCTGTACTCCATCCTCCTCCTCCCCCCTGCTGCTCTGTCCTCCCTCCTCCCCCCTGCCACGCTGTCCTTTCCCCGCAGCTCCTTCTTCAAAGTTCCTCCCAATTCAGCCCTCACCGCCTTCCCCATGCAATCTCTATTTCTATATTCTAGTATATATATATATATATATATATACAGTACAGTACAGACCAAAAGTTTGGGCACACCTTCTCATTCACAGAGTTTTCTTTATCTTCATGACTGTGAAAATTGTAGATTCACACTGAAGGCATCAAAACTATGAATGGTGGAATGGTGGAACATGTGGAATTACATACTTAACAAAAAAGTGTGAAACAACTGAAAATATGTCTTATATTCTAGGTTCTTCAAAGTAGCCACCTTTTGCTTTGATTACTGCTTTGAAAACTCTTGGCATTCTCTTGTTGAGCTTCAAGAGGTAGTCACCCGAAATGGTCTTCCAACAGTCTTGAAGGAGTTCCCAGAGGTGTTTAGCACTTGTTGGCCCTTTTGCCTTCACTCTGCGGTGCAGCTCACCCCAAACCATCTCGATTGGGTTCAGGTCTGATGACTGTGGAGGCCTGGTCATCTGTCGTAGCACCCCATCACTCTGCTTTTTGGTCAAATAGCCCTTAAGGTACCGTCACACGCGGCAATTTTGCAAGCAATTTCACTGGCAATTTGCTGGTTGCAGTGAAATCATGGACACATTGTTCCATTTCTACACGGCAACAAAACAGAACCATGTATCCATGATTTCACTGCAACCAGCAAATTGCCAGTGAAATTGCTTGCAAAATTGCCGCATGTGACAGTACCTTAACACAGTCTGGAGGTGTGTTTGGGGTCATTGTCCTGTTGAAAAATAACTGATGGTCCAACTAAACGCAATCCGGATGGAATAGCATGCTGCTGCAAGATGCTGTGGTAGCCATGCTGGTTCAATATGCCTTCAATTTTGAATAATTCATCAACAGTGTCACCAGCCACCCCCACACCATCACACCTCCTTCATGCTTCACTGTGGGAACCAGGCATGTAGAGACCATCGGTTCACCTTTTCTGTGTCACACAAATTTGGACTCATCAGACCAAAGCACAGATTTCCACTGGTCTAATATCCATTCCTTGTGTTCTTTAGGCCAAACAAGTCTCTTCTGCTTGTTGCCTGTCCTTAGCAGTGGTTTCCTAGCAGTTATTTTACCATGAAGGCCTGCTGCACAAAGTCTCCTCTTAACAGTTGTTGTAGAGATGTGTCTGCTGCTTGAACTCTGTGTGGCATTGACCTAGTCTCTAATCTGAGCTGCTGTTAACCTGCGATTTCTGAGGCTGGTGACTCGGATGAACTTATCCTCCGCAGCAGAGGTGACTCTTGGTCATCCTTTCCTGGGGCCGTCCTCATGTGAGCCAGTTTCTTTGTAGCGCTTGATGGTTTTTGCGACTGCACTTGGGAACACTTTCAATGTTTTCCCAATTTTTCAGACTGACTGACCTTCATTTCTTAAAGTAATGATGGCCACTAGTTTTTCTTTACTTAGCTGCTTTTTTCTTTGCCATAATACAAATTCTAACAGTCTATTCAGTAGGACTATCAGCTGTGTATTCACCAGACTTCTGCACAACACAACTGATGGTCCCAACCCCATTTATAAGGCAAGAAATCCCACTTATTAAACCGGACAGGGCACACCTGTGAAGTCAAAACCATTTCCGGTGACTACCTCTTGAAGCTCATCAAGAGAATGCCAAGAGTGTGCAAAGTAGTAATCAAAGCAAAAAGTGGCTACTTTAAAGAAACCTAGAATATAAGACTTATTTTCAGTTGTTTCACACTTTTTTGTTAAGTATATTATTCCACATGTGTTAATTCATAGTTTTGATGCCTTCAGTGTGAATCTACAATTTTCATAGTCATGAAAATGAAGAAAACTCTTTGAATGAGAAGGTGTGTCCAAACTTTTGCTCTGTACTGTATATGTATGTGTATATACATATATATATATATCTACTCTATAATTGCCGTAGGCATTTTCATGTCGGCCCCCGACGTGCCGTGGCTATGTCACACTCTGTGACGTCATCACGCCGAAGCATTGGCCGCGAAGCGGCCATTGCGAGCCGTCGCAATGCCCGCGAAGCGGGCATTGCGACCCCGCTCCGCTGTCATCCCCTGTGTCCCTGTGCCATCCCCTGTGCCCCTGTGCCCCTGTGCCTCAGTGCCCCTGTGCCCCTGTCATCCCGCTCCGAAGCAGCTGCTGTCAGCACATGCTGACACAGTGCTCCAGAGCCTGTGCCCCTGTGCCCCTGTGCCCAAGTGCCCCTGTGCCCCTGTCACCCGCTCCGGAGCAGCTGCTGTCAGCACATGCTGACACAGTGCTCCGGAGCCTGTGCCCCTGTGCCCCTGTGCCCAAGTGCCCCTGTGCCCCTGTCACCCGCTCCGGAGCAGCTGCTGTCAGCACATGCTGACACAGTGCTCCGGAGCCTGTGCCCCTGTGCCCCAGTGCCCCTGTGCCCCAGTGCCCCTGTGCCCCTGTGCCTCTGTGCCCCTGTGCCCCAGTGCCCCTGTGGTTACCGCAACCGCGCCGCATATTGACTCGCTGGCTCAGTGCGAGCACTTGCGGCGCGGTTGCGGTAATCCCCATAAGGATTACCGCAACCGCGCCGCATTGCGAGTCGCTGTCTGAGTGCGAGCACTTGCGGCGCGGTTGCGTAATCCCCATAAGGATTACCGCAACCGCGCCGCAAGTGCAAGTTGCGGCGCGGTTGCGGTAATCCCCATAGAAAGTATAGGGGGACTTGCGGCAGGTGCGGCAAGTGCGGTTTTGCCGCACCTGCCGCAAGTCCCCCTATACTTTGTATGGGGATTACCGCAATCGCGCCGCAGATGCGGTTTTTTAATAAAATAAAATATTTTTAATACAAATAAATTCACTTACAATAAAAAATAATAAATACATTTAATAATAATAAAAATATAAAAAAACAAATATAAATAAATAATAAAATAAAAATAATAATAAAAAAAAAAAATATTACATTAAGATATTAATTACATTAACTAATTAAAATATAAGTATTGGACCCCCCAAAAAAAGTATTGGACCCCCCCCCCAAAAAGTATTGGCCCCCCCCCAAAAAGTATTGGACCCCCCAAAAAAAGTATTGGACCCCCCCAAAAAGTATTGGACCCCCCAAAAAAAGTATTGGACCCCCCAAAAATAGTATTGGACCCCCCAAAAAAAGTATTGGACCCCCCAAATAAATGACTGGACCCCCCAAAAAAAGTATTGGATCCCCCCAAAAAGTATTGGACCCCCCCAAAAGTATTGGACCCCCCAAAAAAAGTATTGGACCCCCCCCAAAAGTATTGGACACCCCCAAAAAACGTATTGGACCCCCCACAAAAAGTATTGCACCCCCCCAAAAAACTATTCACACACCCACGAAAAACTATTCACACCCCCCCGAAAAGTCCTCACACCAGCTATAACTACTATAATCAAATTAATGCACGTTCTAGAATCCCGATGCATTTGCATCGGGCTCACAGCTAGTATATATATATATATATATATATATATATATATATATATATATATATTTATCACCTTATTTAAAAATGCCATATCTAAATATAAAATAAATGAATCAGATCTGTAAATTGCGTAATGGAAAAATAAAAGTAAAAATGCCAAAATTATGATTGGTTTGGTCACCGCAATATTAAGAAAACCCAGGGACAGAATTTTAGAAAAAGATAAAGGAGACAAGCGAGGCGCAATAGTGCCCTATCAATATGACACTGATTCCACACTCAGATCAAAAAGAGGTGCACTCACCTGGTCTAGTTGTGTGCACCCACAACTAGTTTTTATTGCATGTAGTTTATAAGCTGCTGCAGGACTTCCACCGCCACGTAGCACTTGTAAAGATGATCAGATCCAGGGATGGTGCAAAGACAGTCCGCGCTGCTTTAAATAATCAGTCACAAGTCTTTAGGTAAAAGACCCCCCTTCTTTATTTCCACCTACGCGTTTCAGTGCCACTCCGGGCACCGTCATCAGGGTAACGTAACCTGATGACGGTGCCCGGAGTGGCACTGAAACGCGTAGGTGGAAATAAAGAAGGGGGGTCTTTTACCTAAGGACTTGTGACTGATTATTTAAAGCAGCGCGGACTGTCTATACACCATCCCTGGATCTGATCAGGGACAGAATTTGTTAGAGTAATAAAAGAAGCAATAATCCCTTCACCGATCTCCCGCTGTTCCTATGCCAACATTGACTGGTTTCTACCTTCTTATTCGGGGTTGATGTCCCGACAGTCATTGACTGGTGGGACCAGAGGAGGGTTGGGTTAGGAATAGTATTGGTGATGGTATAGGAATGGTGAGGTCCATTCATCTATCCTGAATGTTTTGTAAAAAGAAAACAAAACTGAAATCATTTTCTGACAATATACGGTATACCTTTTCATAACACTCATGTCCACCCATATAGAATATACCATACACAATCAAAGGCAAACTGAACACTATATTTTATATCACCAGAGAAGGGTATGAATATTGCTTATGTTGTGAAATGGGAACATTGAGACTATCAACTATTGCTAAAAATTGATATTCAAGGAAAATGACCTTCATTCTCCTACGTAACTTAGACTACGAGATGCAGAAAAGTATTATCCACTTTGTACAAGTTGGTTCTGCTTGGTCAGAGCCTGAGGAAAAGAACACTCGTATTTCACTTAGGAAGTGGTGCAGTGAGATGGTGCAGCAATGCAGTAAATCAGTGATGGGAGGGTGCAGAAAAGGAGAAAAGTAAGCAATTAATTGCACGAGGAATCGTATACATAGAAATTATCAAATTCTTTCCTTTTCAGACATGATAGCACAGGGACTGCTCTTCATATACTCAACATCTTGAGGACAAATTTCATTATATAGCTAAAGATATAAAGTACCTATAAAGGTAAGGAGCTGATATGAAAATAGCCATCATTATAAGATAGTAAAAAGAGCAAAAACAGGAAAGTGCCTTTATTTCTAAATGTGTTGAACTTAATAGAAAGAGTGCGCGGGTGGCACAAAACCATCGGCTCCCCCACAAGCGGAGGAAAGAAGGCAACACACACAGAACGTATGGACGATACTGGTCACAGGTTTACGGAAATTCCTCAACACTCTTTATTCACAAGAACATATCTCCTTGATAAGAAGGGATAACCGACGCTCAACAGACAGCGTGGAACCACTCTCTCACCATCTCTCTATTTATCTCCATGTCGCAACTGTTAATAAATAAAACAAGTATCAATATCATACACAAATTCAACATTTTTATATATTTTCAGATGCATCTCAATGAATTAGAATATCATCAAAAAGTTAACTTTTTCAGTAATTCAATACAAAAAGTGAAACACATATATTATAGATTTATTATTACATTTATTATATTATAGAGTCATCTATTTCAAGTGTTTATTTCTGTAAATGTTGATGATTATGGCTCACAGCCAATGAAAACCCAAAGGTCATTATCCCAGAAAATTAAAGTATGGAGGATAAAGAGTTAAAAGCTGTGCTGCCATATTCCACGAGACAACAAAGGGTGATTATGATATTGATTTATTAGTCAACATGTTTCAGGGCTCCCTGAACATGGCAATATGATATTGATTTGTCCTGAGGAAGAAGGGGTCAGGGAGCCCTGAAAAGCGTTGACTAATCAATATTATATTCACCATTTGATGTCTTCTGGAATACGGCAGCGGGGTGCTTAACCCTTTATACTCCCTACTTTGTATCCACCACTTTGGGATACCATTATACAGGTATTTTTAAAACTGCATATCTACTGTGCAGTTTTGACTTTCATGTGGGTTGAAAAACTAAATGACATATTCTGACAAATGTGATGGTTCACACGTGTTGTGAGACACATACATTAGCCTATTAGCCAATATAATGAACTATTTGATAACACTAAAGTAAAGTTTCCTGGCACATATTGTAACTAGAGATTGGGGCAATTAGTGTTCCTGTACTTATTTCAAAACAACAGGAAATCAATATTGGTCTTTAGTGCCAGATAATTAGCCAAAGTATTGGTAGTTGTTTATGGGTCTGGAGCAGAGAAAGGGTTGCTATCAGGATTAGAGATCAGCGGACCCATGGAAATTCTGGTTCTGGGGTTTCAGCTAAGCTTTATAAAAAGTTCTGTTCTGGACCCAAACTTGACCTCATTGGAAGTTACTTATTGGGCAGTTCAGTCCTCCACCCACATACAGACAGCCACTACACTCTACATCTGATATCACTGATTTTACCTCCAGTACAAGCCATTGAAACACTGCAAGCAACTTGCACTGGGCCGAGTACCAAACTCGGCCACAGCGACGGTCGCTGCAGTGGCTTACGTTAATGTAAAACAGCCGAACACCAAACCTGAACATTGAAAATTTCTGTGAAGTCCAGCATTCTAATCATCAATCAGGATCCCAACTGGTCCATGTCTCAACTCTGTTCTTTATACACTATATAATCACCTAACATATGTGTCACAGACTTCTGGCACTTATGCCGCTATCCCACAGTGCACAGCGGCACCATTGTGGGATAGTGACACAGGCAACAGAAACTTGTGGCACAAAAGCCACCGCTACCGTTGTGTGACCAGCGGCGCTAGCCGCTGATCGCCCGATGGTAGCCCCGGCTCCTCGCCCGCCGCACGGATCTCTGTTGCTCGCAGCCGGGAGATGACTGGCACCAGCCGGTCATCTACCAGCTGCTCGCAGCGGAAGCACCCCGACTACCATATTGGAACACCCAAGTTACGGGTATTCCGATATGGCGTCGGGATTCAAATCCCCCTCCAAAGCCACAGTCACGCAGCAAAAGTGCTGATTGGTCGCCGTGGTGGCGGCGACCAATCAGCGCTCTTAGCGCGTGATTTCAATCACATTTCCCTGATTGGTCGGCGGCGACCAATTTGCAAAGCATCTCGCGCTTTGGTGGGAGATTTGAATCCCGCGCCACCTCAATGGTTAGCACTGTATGGTGGCTCAGTGGTTAGCACTGTATGGTGGCTCAGTGGTTAGTACTGTATGGTGGCTCAGTGGTTAGCACTGTATGGTGGTTCAATAGTTAGCAGTGTTTGATGGTTCAGTGGTTAGTACTGTACATGGTGGCTCAGTGTTTAGGTGGCTCAGTGGTTAGCACTGTTTGGTGGCTCAGTGGTTACCACTGTATGGTGGCTCAGTGGTTACCACTGTATGGTGGCTCAGTGGTTAGCAGTGCATGGTGGCTCAGTGGTGAGCATTGTATGGTGGCTCAGTGATGGGAGGCAGGCACACGGGAGCCAGAAGGCAGCGAGGAGGCAGGGGCACAAGGGAGGGAGAAGGTACAGGGGACATAGAAGCTACAAGGGAGGCAGAATGCAGAGGGGAGGCAGCGTCATGGGGAGAGACAGCGCACACAGGGAGAGACAGTATGCACAGGGGCTGAGAGCACACAGAACAGAGAGAGAGGCACAAGTAAGACAGAGCGCACAGAGGGAGAGACAGCACAGAGAGGAGAGAGCGCACAAGGAGACACAGGCACAGAGACTGCCCTCCTGATACAATAGCATCGGGCCTATTTCTAGTATATATATATAAAAAGAACAGAGCTGAGATATGGACCAGTCAGGATCCTGATTGATCATGAGAATGCTGGACTTCACAGAAATTTTCAATGTTGAGGTTTGGTGTTTGGCTGTTTATGTACGCAAGCCTCTGGAGCGGCCGTCGCTGTGCTTGAGTACACTTGGTACTTGGCCTAGTGCATATCCATATACAGTGGGTACGGAAAGTATTCAGATCCCTTTAAATTTTTCACTGTTGGTTTCATTGCAGTCATTTTGTAAATTAAAAGTTTTTTTTTTCTCATTAATGTACACTTGGCACCCCATCTTGACTGAAAAAAAGCAGAAATTTAGAAATGTTTTCAAATTTATTAAAAAAGAAAAACTGAAATATCACATGGTCATAAGTATTCAGACCCTTTGCTCAAACACTCAAGTCATATGCTGTCCATTTCCTTGTGATCCTTCTTGAGATGGTTCTACTCCCTCATTGGAGTCCAGCTGCATTTAATTAAACTGATAGGACATGATTTGAAAAGACACACACGTCTATATAAGACCTTACAGCTCACAGTGCATGTAAGACCAAATGAGAATCATGAGATCAAAGGAACTGCCCAAGGATCTCGGAAACAGAATTGTGGCAAGGCACAGATCTGGCCAAGGTTACAAAGGAATTTCTGCAGTACTCAAGGTTCATAAGAGTGCAGTAGCCTCCATAATCCTTAAATAGAAGAAGTTTGGGATCACCAGAAGTCTTCCTAGACCTGGCCATCCAGCCAAACTGAGCAATAGTGGGAGAAGAGCTTTGGTGAGAGAGCTAAAGAAGAACCCCAAGATCACTTTGGCTGAGCTTCAGAGATGCAGTAGAGAGATGGGAGCAAGTTCCACAAAGTCAACTATCACTGCAGCCCTCCACCAGTCGGGCCTATATGGCAGAGTGACCCGACGGAAGTCTCTCCTCAGTGCAAGACATATGAAAGCCCGCAAAGAGTTTGCAAAAAAACACATGAAGGACTCCCAGACTATGAGAAATAAGATACTCTGGTCTGATGAGATGAAGATAGAACTTTTTGGTGATAATTCTAAGCAGTATGTGTGGAGAAAACAAGGCACTGTTCATCACCTGCCCGATACAATCCTAACAGTGAAACATGGTCGTTGCAGCATCATGCTATGGGGGTGTGACTCACCGTAGCCGGGTAGTTCACATCGCAGGCGTCTGCTTCTCTTGTCACGGAACCGCGCCTGCGGCTGTGGGGCCTGGTGGTCCAGATCAATAGGGGAAATGGCGGAACAGTAGGGATGATTTGTCTTCGTGACGCCACCTGTGAGAGGTCCGGTAACTGTACCGGCGCTGTTTGGGTCTCCGGGGGATGTTATACAGCAAGATGGAACGCTCCCCACAGGATGAGCGGGAGTCCCCGGAGCCAGGAGCTGCGCAAGATGTTGTGAGGCAGCTGCGGAGTGCTGCGCGCCAATCCAGGAGTAACGCACAACCACACAAAGTCTCTTTTAGGTACCTTTACTGGGTGATAATCAGGTACACTCGGACCGGGATAGTGAAGTTGGCACTTCTGGAGGTTCACAGCAAGCAGTTGTTGTAGGCTTCCTTTCTCTAGTTCTCTGATTACGGTCGGGTGGATGTGGAATCCAGCCAGACCGGGCAGTGTGTTCGATGGAACGGATTTCACCTGGTTAGTAGCACTGAGGGCACTGTAAAAGGGTTTAAGCAGGATCAGTACTTTTCCCTGGGCTCTCGTAGGTAGGTGCATCAGGTGGAACAGGTGGCTAAACCTCCTGTTAATGGTGCTGGTTCTCTGTGGTGGCTGGGTACCTCTCACAGCTTCGGTTCCAGTAACCGGTTAGTAAGGAAAGTAAGAATAACTCTGTGTTCCTTGAGAGGTGCTTCTCCTTTTCCTCTTACCCCAATTGCAAGGGTTTCCTCACTGGCTGGATGGCTGGTTGGGCCTAGTGTGTGTCTCATAAAGTGGAGATCACACACAACCTGCAGCTCTCCTAGCGTCTGCACACTCTGGAGTTTCTCCTTCCAAGACCCTATTTATAGGGGGAACTGGCTCAAAGTGACCAGTGGAGCTCCCCCTAGAGGCTTGGGGTGAAACCAGGTGTCCTAAGGTGTTGTGGTGTTTTGTGTGAGTATTGCTTTGCTGTTAACTCCATTCATGCCCTAAGGATTTCTGTGGTGCCCAACAGGTGCCAGGGTGCCACAGGTGTTTTTGAGCTGCAGGGACAGGATGACTGGTTGCAATTGAAGGAAACATGAATGCGGCCAAGTACAGAGATATCCTGGATGAAATCCTCTTCCAGAGTACTCTGGACCTTAGACTTTGCTGAAGGTTCACCTTCCAACAAGACAATAACCCTAAGCACACAGCTAAAATAACAAAGGAGTGGCTTCAGAACAACTCTGTGACCATTATTGACTGGCCCAGCCAGAGCCCTGACCTAAACCCAATTAAGCAAAAAAATTCAAAAATAGATGGTTGCGCCACACTGCAAATTTAGGGGTATAAATTCCCGTTACACTATACGTTTCACTCACCTAAGTTGGTTGTGCCCTCCGCACAACTAGATTAGCCGCAAGTAGGTGAGATTTTTTTATGCAGGGTCCCTGTCTTCATCTATTGCCTGTCTCTCCTTTACACCCAGGTCTGTGCTCCTTCTCTCACACGTGCACCGTCCCGTGCACGTGCAGGGGCCAGGTTTCTGTTTTCTTCAGCAAAGTCCTCTCCCAGAGCTGCTCGCACCACGCTCCCCGAAGGGAGAAAGGAACGTAATGCAATAATAAATGTGGTATATAGAAATGAGCGCTAGGGATAATGGAACAAGCCGAACGCTTTTGTAGACATTACCTGTAAGTTTATTGCGATAAACACAGTACAGGTCCTTCTCCCACAACGCGTTTCGACGCTACATGCGTCTTTCTCAAGTGGATTCTATATACCACATTTATTATTACATTACTAAACCCAATTAAGCATCTCTGGAGAGACCTGAAAATGACTGTCCACCAACATTCACCATTCAACCTGATGAAACTGGAGAGAATCTGCAAGGAAGAATGGCCGAGGATCCCCAAATCCAGGTGTGAAAAACTTGTTGCATTGTAAGAGAGTAAACTAATAAGCTGCTAAAACCAAGCAGACTGCCATTTTGTAGTGGCCCAGGAAAGATAAAACACAGTCTCTGGTTGCCATGGTAACTGCTCTGTGTCTAGGAAAGTGAAAGCACGGTCTCTGGTTGCCTTGGTGACGGCTCTATCAGTTGCTCCTGTGGTTGTTGATCACTCTCTGCGGTGGCCATTACTAGTGTAAGGATTACAGCAGAGCCAGTGCAAGCTATATGGGCCTTTAAAGTTGTTTGCAAGCCCTGTTGTGTGGACTAAAGACTTTATCTTGAACCGAGCAAGTGTCCAGCATCCGAGGAGAGGCTGAGGAGATGTTCCCCTGATGGAGCGAGTGATTGGCGTCCAGGAAGGCCGCGAGTGACTGCGAAAGGAGAGCCGGCGTCCGGTGCCATCCACATTGGGAGGATCCTGACAAGGAGGCTGAGGAGATGTTCCCCCTGATGGGGCGAGTGATTGGCGTCCAGGAAGGCCGCGAGTGACTGCGAAAGGAGAGCCGGCGTCCAGTGCCACCCACATTGGGAGGATCCTGACAAGGTCCTGACAAGCCCTGGAAAAGAGTGCTCCACAGATTGCACCCCAAGCTTACAGAACTAAAGTACTGGACATGTGAATCTGGCATTGGCTGGTAAGCTGCCAAATTTTGCTGTTTTACAATACGTTTTTTCTTTTGCGCAAAAGGTTTTTCTTTTTCTTTTTCTGGACTTGCTGAAGCCCACGTGGAATATACACCGGTGTAAAGCTACTTTTGAGGTTGATGGTACCATAGCTTTGAGATACCCGGGTATCCCTGTGCTAAGTGTATAGCCAGCATTGATATAGTGTATTGTATTGTTATTAGCTGTGATAAGTTATACTCAGTGTGCCATCTCAGAGGTCCCATCAGACCGCCAACAGTTGATGTACATAGCCTTTAGTTAAGTTAAATCCTTGATAAGTCTAACGTGTAGGTAAATTTGCTCCTGGTTCTGAGTGTGATTTACATACCCTGGGAACTCTGAGATCGGTGCATTGATATCGGCTAACGCTGAGTGTGTGAAACTGTTATTGGTAATATTTTAAGGGGATTTTGAGATTTTTACATTCCATACTGAACCATACTTTGATCCCCATATCAGTAAAAATACTGTTGTTTATTTCTGCCTCTGTCTCAGTCTGTGACTCACCGGATCTTAATAGGACCTCCGGTCATCACATTTTTGGCGTAGTCGGCAGGATCCAGTGTTTGTCATGGACGGAGGCAGCGAGGGAAGAAATGACCCCACCACACCAGCAGCCATGCTGCTGGGTGCGGATCCTTTGGCAGCCGCGGCGAATGTGGGAGGGTATGTGCCGGTAGGAGCTTTACTCCAGCACATGCCGAAATACGACGGGCATAACATGGCGTTGCAGGATTGGGCTGAGAGGGTCCGGAGTATTCTGCGGATGTGTAATCTGGCTCCCGCAATACGAGCAGAACAGGCATTAAATGCACTAGAGGGCGATGCTAGGCGGATGGTGATGGTACGACCTGAGGCTGAGAGGAGTACTTTAGAGAAAATTTTGGCACTGTTAGAGGGGAGTTTGGGAGGCCGGGCCCGTGTGACCCAGCTTCGATCTTTTTTTTTTAATCGCCCTCAAAAGGAAAGTGAGTCTCTGATGCAGTACTCTAATACGCTACAGGAGACATTGAACGAAGTGCAGCGACTAGACCCAGGGCCATGGGAGCGTTCCGGGAGGTAGACCGCTTGCTCCGGGACCAATTCATCACAGGACTAGCCTTCGGGATAAACTGTTGGAGATGGCCCGGGCTACCCCAGAAATATCTTTTTGGCAGATTTACCAGGCTGCGGTGGAAAGGGAGGTGGAGTCCACCCTGGTGGTTCAAGGGGCTGTGGACAGTACACGGATGGAAAAAGGCCGAATGCCAGTGTCAGGAGCGGAGGGACTGGTAGACGTTGTGCAAGCTCTGGGTGCCGAGTTGAAGGCGCTAAAGCTGGAAGTGTATAAGATCAGAGCTGGGTCGTCTCCTACTCCCCTGGAGAGGCCACCAGCCACACCCTCTGGGATGGTGGTTCCACTGACAGCCAGACCGCACTCTTTGAATGACTCGAGCCCCCGTCCATGAAGAGCAGTCACCTGCTGGAGGTGCGGACGCCAGGGACACATCTCACGATACTGCCGGATGTCCACAGTCCCCGAGACTCCTTCGCCGATGTTAAACTCCCAGCCGCTGCCTTGAGGGGGCAAATCGCAGCGGCCCACTCCCCACAAAGCCCTCAACGGATAAGCAAGATTTGTTCGCTTGCAGTCCAGTTTTAGAAGCAGAATTTGAAGGGCGGAAGATGAGTTGTTTGGTTGACACGGGATCTGAATGTACCATTATGCCTCTAGAAGTGTTCGAGGAATACTTCAGTCAACTAGTGGTCCCCGAAGATGGCCAAATGATAAGACTTACCGCCGCTAACAATGGCCAGCTGACGGTGAAAGGGATTGTGTGGATGAGGCTGAAAATGTTTGGTCAAGAGCTAGGACAGAAAGGGGTAGTGCTGGTGGACGACCCCCCTAGAAGAGGGATGGAGGTGACACTTGGAATGAACATTCTGCGAGATCTAAATCATCAGATGTATGCCCACGAGGGACCCCGATACTGGACTCATGCTACAAGTCACCGACCAACTCAGAGAATATTACACCGCCTAGTGTTTAACTGTGACCTGCTGAAAAGTACAGTCCCAGGGGGCCGGGTGGGCCTAGTCCGAGTGCCATCACGGACCACGATTTCACTGGCACCCCGACAGGAGGAACTCTTAATGTTCCCAGTGGGGGCGGCGCAGAGGCTGAATGGACTTGAGGTATTACTTGAGCCAGCCCCAGAGAAGTCCTCTTTTGCCAAGGTGCATGTGGCTCGGTCTCTGGCGATTGTGAAGAATGGACGGGTGCCAGTCAGATGCATTAACGTGTTGGAGGAGGATGTTACCATTCCTGCTGGGACCATCCTGGCTGAACTGTTCGTGCCAGAGGGGAAGATGCCTGATAAGGCGGTGTTTGAATTGCGGCCAGACCCACAGTCATCCTGGACATATGCGGTCGAAGTAGGGGGGCTGAATCTCCTACTGAAGACTGGAATGGTCGTGTGATCATGGATCAGATGGGAGTGGATCGGGAGAAACTGACTTCCGTGCAACTAGAGCAGTTGGAGAGGGTCCTGTGGGAACATGAAGAGGCCTTCTCGTGACATGAAGAAGACTTCGGGTGCTCTCCGACGATTGAGCATGAGATTCCCACGGGGGACACCCCTCCCATTAGAGAACGTTATCGTCAGATTCCCCCGACACTTTATCAAGAGGTGAAGGGCATGGTGGCCAGTATGCTGGACAATCAAGTGATACGAGAGAGCCAAAGTCCCTGGGCTGCCCCTGTGGTCCTGGTGCGAAAGAAGGATGGGACCCTCCGATTTTGTGTGAATTATCGGAAATTAAATGCGCACACTGTGCGAGACGCATACCCGTTGCCTCGGATTGAGGAGTCCCTGTCTGCATAAGGACGGGCCAAATACTTCTCAACGTTGGACTTGGCGAGCGGATATTGGCAGGTACCAATGGCTGAGAAAGATCGGGCAAAGACAGCATTTATTCTGCCAATGGGGCTCTACGAATTCAATCGGATGCCGTTCGGACTCCGTAATGCCCCAGGGACCTTTCAACGCCTTATGGAACACTGCTTAGGCGACATGAATTTCGAATCGGTACTGATATATCTAGATGACATCGTGGTGTTCGGGACATCATTTGAAGATCATCTTAAGACGTTACGCCAAGTGCTCCAACGGCTCAGCCGTCATTGATTTAAAATAAAACCGAAGAAATGTCAACTGTTCAAGAGTCGCATAGAGTATCTAGGTCATGTGGTGACTCCTGACGGGGTGTTACCCTCAGCCAGTAAGATCTTAGCGGTACAGGAGTGGCCACCTCCCCAGACCCTGCGGGAGGTTCGGGCTTTCTTGGGATTGGCAGGGTACTATCGACGATTTGTGCCCAGGTTTTCACAAGTAGTGGGTCCTCTGAATGAACTTTTAAGAGGGACGGCGCTGGGTCCTCGCAACCGCCCTATTCAATGGGGCCTCAGCAGCAAAAGGCATTTGACGAGGTGAAAACTGCCCTAACGAGTGCCCCGTTGTTGGCATATGCCCGGTTTGATGCCCCTTTCCTATTGTACACTGACGGTAGTCTTCACGGGTTGGGGGCGGTACTGGCCCAAATTCAGGATGGCCGGGAGCGGGTCATCGCCTATGGCAGCAGGTCTTTAAGGGACACTGAGCGCAATCCGGCTAACTATAGTTCATTTCGCCTAGAGCTGCTGGCCCTGGTGTGGGCAATGACGGAGCGCTTTGCTGAGTATCTAACAGGAGCTGAGGTACTGGTCATGACCGATAATAACCCTCTTGCTCACTTAGAGAATGCGAAACTGGGAGCGTGGGAGCAGCGGTGGGTCGCTCGCCTTGCTAAGTTTAACTATCAGATTAAGTTTCGCTCTGGGCGAGAAAACGGAAATGTGGATGCACTGTCAAGGGTACCCCTTGGGTTTGGGGGAGAAAGCATTGATGACCAGCTCGAGTACACAGAGACCCCTGATTTGGGGCAGGTGCCTATCTTCCGCAGTGTGGTACATTCAAGTGGGGTGGCATCAGGGATGCCGTGTGTCCTGGGAAAAACGCCAACAGATTGGGCAAAAGATCAGAATGAGTGCCCTGACATCTCGCGAGTGCGCACCTGGGTACAAAATGGATTTGGCCGAGTGCAGAGGACAAGGCCCAACTATCCGCAGAAGGAATTAAACTGTTGCGACAGTGGGATAAGTTGTGTGTGGAACAGGGTCTTTTGTATCGTAAGGTCTATCTGCCATCTGAGCTGCAGCACCGGTACCAACTGGTAATCCCTGTGGGGATGGGTCCAGTGGTCGCCCGCGAAGCACATGAGAGAGGAGCCCACTTTGGTAGTGAAAAGACACTCCAGTGGCTACAGCGAGTCCTCTATTGCCCTGACCTGGGAGGGATGGTAGCGGAGGCGTGTCGGCAATGTCGGGTCTGTGGGCTCAGTAAGAGCCCTGAGGAGCGGGCCCCTACGCAGACAATTAAAACGTCTGCCCCCTTGGAATTGCTCATGATTGATTATGTCTTGATAGGGTACTCGATGTCAGGGTGCTCCTATTGCTTGGTGATGACAGACCACTTCACTAAATATGCTGTGGCGGTGCCGACGAGAGATCAGACAGCAGAATCGGCAGCTAAGGCTGTGTGTCGTCATTTTCTCCAAGTGTTTGGGTGTCCGCAAAGAATACACTCAGATCAGGGGGCATGTTTTCAGGGGACGCTAATGGAGGAGCTGCGCCGGTTGTATGGTATCGCACATTCGAAAACGACACCTTACCATCCCCAAGGAAATGGGGCCTGTGAGCGTTTCAATCGTACCTTAATACAGATGTTGAGAACATTAGAGGACGGGCAGCAGGCCCGCTGGCCTGAGTACCTCCCTGAACTAATGTGGGCCTACAACAATCGAGTGCACAGCACTACGGGCTATTCGCCACACATGTTGATGTTTGGGAGACCCGGGAGGGATATTGAAGATTTGAACATGCCAGATCCCTCCTCTGATTCCCCTCGGACTGCATCTGAATGGGTTCGAGAACATCGGCGGCGACTGAGAGTGAGTCGATTTCCCACCACCTGATGCACCAGTCAGGTGTCTCATAGGGACACGCGGCCTGTGCAGACAGAACCTTTCTCCCCGGGAGATAGAGTGTTGGTGAGGGTCAAACGGCCGGCAGGGAAACTGGGCGACCGGTGGGAGGCGACACCATACCTGATAAAGAGACGGGTGAACCCTGATATTCCAGTCTATGAGGTTGAGCTGGTGGGGGTAGGGGGGCCCACACGTAATCTTCACAGTAACATGCTACAACGGTGCTGGTTTGAGGATGCAGCTCCCATTTCCAAGGAACTAGAGGCTGTGTCCCAAGGGGCGGGTACTCCTGGTGCTTTTGAGTTTGATGATGTGCCCTCCTCTGCGCCTGTTTATCTGCCCCCTGTGAATGATCTGCTCCTGTGTGGAGAGAGTGTTGAGCCTGTGGTATGTCCTTCCGAGGGTGGGGGCTTAGGTCAGCCAACTGACATGAATGATGGGTCACGGGGTGTCGCACTTCAGGAAGGAGCAGCATCACGCCTTTCCTCTGATGACACCTCTGAAGGAACTCCTGCCCCCTCGGGGACAGAATGCGTTGGGGTGGGCCTTTGGAGAACCACTCGAACTACAGCAGGAATACCACCTCAGCGCTATGCACAGGACGACTTTGAGTGGGGAGGTATGTCGAGGACGCCAACCTCTAGTGGGGTGGCATGTAAGAGAGTAAACTAATAAGCTGCTAAAACCAAGCAGACTGCCATTTTGTAGTGGCCCAGGAAAGATAAAACACAGTCTCTGGTTGCCATGGTAACTGCTCTGTGTCTAGGAAAGTGAAAGCATGGTCTCTGGTTGCCTTGGTGACGGCTCTGTCAGTTGCTCCTGTGGTTGTTGATCTCTCTCTGCGGTGGCCATTACTAGTGTAAGGATTACAGCAAAGCCAGTGCAAGCTATATGGGCCTTTAAAGTTGTTTGCAAGCCCTGTTGTGTGGACTAAAGACTTTATCTTGAACCGAGCAAGTGTCCAGCATCCGAGGAGAGGCTGAGGAGATGTTCCCCTGATGGAGCGAGTGATTGGCGTCCAGGAAGGCCGCGAGTGACTGCGAAAGGAGAGCCGGCGTCCGGTGCCATCCACATTGGGAGGATCCTGACAAGGAGGCTGAGGAGATGTTCCCCCTGATGGAGCGAGTGATTGGCGTCCAGGAAGGCCGCGAGTGACTGCGAAAGGAGAGCCGGCGTCCGGTGCCACCCACATTGGGAGGATCCTGACAAGGTCCTGACAAGCCCTGGAAAAGAGTGCTCCACAGATTGCACCCCAAGCTTACAGAACTAAAGTACTGGACATGTGAATCTGGCATTGGCTGGTAAGCTGCCAAATTTTGCTGTTTTACAATACGTTTTTCTTTTGCGCAAAAGGTTTTTCTTTTTCTTTTTCTGGACTTGCAGCAGCCCACGTGGAATATACACCGGTGTAAAGCTACATTTGAGGTTGATGGTACCATAGTTTTGAGATACCGGGGTATCCCTGTGCTAAGTGTATAGCCAGCATTGATATAGTGTGTTGTATTGTTATTAGCTGTGATAAGTTATACTCAGTGAGCCATCTCAGAGGTCCCATCAGACCGCCCACAGTTGATGTACATAGCCTTTAGTTAAGTTAAATCCTTGATAAGTCTAACGTGTAGGTAAATTTGCTCCTGGTTCTGAGTGTGATTTACATACCCTGGGAACTCTGAGATCGGTGCATTGATGTCAGCTAACGCTGAGTGTGTGAAACTGTTATTGGTAATATTTTGAGGGGATTTTGAGATTTTTACATTCCATACTGAACCATACTTTGATCCCCATATCAGTAAAAATACTGTTGTTTATTTCTGCCTCTGTCTCAGTCTGTGACTCACCGAATCTTAATAGGACCTCCGGTCATCACAGCATCATTACCAAAAATACTCATGGCGGTACTAGCTCAAAAGGTGCTTCTACTCAATACTGAGCAAAGGGTCTGAATACTTAAAGCGAACCTGTCACCCCCCGTGGACATCAAAAGCTATAATAGCCACCTTCTGCAGCACTAAGGCTGCATTCAGGGAAGGTGGCTATATGCTTTTGATGCCCTATATTCAGTCAAATATGAAGTTAGATAAAGCCTTACACTTAAGAAGAACTAAGACCGGGAGGCGGGGTTTCGCGCTCCTCCGACCCGCCTCCTCTTGTCAATCAGTCAGGTCGCCTGCTGCTGCCTCCCTTCATGAACGCGCGGCTCCGTTCTCCTCTATGGAGCCGCGCATGCGCTGTGCGCCGGGTGCCCAGGAAGTTGTCGGGCTGCGCGCGCAGCCCGACGACTTCCTGGACACCCGGCACACAGCGCATGCGCGGCTCCATAGACGAGAACGGAGCCGCGCGTTCATGAGGGGAGGCAGCAGCAGGCGACCTGACTGATTGACAAGAGGAGGCGGGTCGGAGGAGCGCGAAACCCCGCCTCCCGGTCTTAGTTCTTCTTAAGTGTAAGGCTTTATCTAACTTCATATTTGACTGAATATAGGGCATCAAAAGCATATAGCCACCTTCCCTGAATGCAGCCTTAGTGCTGCAGAAGGTGGCTATTATAGCTTTTGATGTCCACGGGGGTGACAGGTTCGCTTTAAGACTATGTGATATTTCAGTTTTTCTTTTTAAAAAAATTTGCAAAAATGTATACATTTCTGTTATTTTCAGTTAAGATGGGGTGCAGAGAGTACATTAATGAGAAAAAAATGAACATTTTTAATTTACAAAATAGCTGCAGTGAAACAAAGAGTGAAACATATGAAGGGGTCTGAATACGTTCTGTACCAACTGTATATAGTGCATCTCAATGAATTAGAACATCATCAAAAATCAATGTAATATTGCCATGTTTTAGGGTGTTTCTTGGAGTCTTGAAACATGTTGACTATTACATCAATATTATATTTACCCCTCGATGTCTCGTGGAATACCGCAGCGCGGTTTTTAACCGTTCATCCTCCCTACTTTAATTTTCTGAAATAATGACCTTTGGGTTTTCATTTGGCTGTAAGTCATAATCATCAACATTAATAGAATAAAAAACACTTGAAATAGATCACTCTGTTTGTAATGACTCTATATAATGTACAGTGCCTTGTGAAAGTATTTGGCCCCCTTGAACTTTTCAACCTTTTGCCACATTTCAGGCTTCAAACATAAAGAAATAAATTCTAATTTTTTTTGTGAAGAATCAACAACAAGTGGGACACAATCGTGAAGTGCAACAAAATTTATTGCATATTTTAAACTTTTTTAACAAATAAAAAACTGAAAAGTGGGGCGTGCAATATTATTCTCAGTAATGGAGCCCACTACTACTTTCATGATGTTAATATTATATATATATATATATATATATATATATATATATATATATATATATATATATAGGCCATTTATATGGATACACCTAAATAAAATGGGAATGGTGATATCAACTTCCTGTTTGTGACCACTCTATATGCCCAGCGGTCCCCCTGCGTACCTCAAAAATGAAGGAATTGATAATGCCATTCAGCAGTGTTCAAGCTGTGATTAACAAATGGAAAATCAGGAACTCTGTAAAAACCAAGCCACGATCACTTAGACCAACAAAAATTTTGGCCAGAACTGCCAGGAAAATTGTTCAAAATGCAAAGAAAAACCCACAAATAACATCAGCTGAAATACAGGACTCACAGAAAACTAATGGTGTGGCTATTTCAAGATGTACAATAAGGAGGTACTTGAAAAAAAAATGGGCTGCATGGGTAAGTCGCCAGAAGAAAATCATTACTGCGCAAATACCACAAATTTATCTCTCCTACAATACGCCAAACTGCACAGAGACAAGCCTCCAAACTTCTGGAACAAGGTAATTTGGAGTGATGAGACCAAAATAAAACTTTTTGGCCACAATCATAAATGTTACATTTGGAGAGGTGTCAACAAGCCCTATAATGTGCGCGAGAAACTATGTATCTCCCGTTACATGCTGGAGGTATGGGCTTACCTAATTTCTCAGCTTACCATAGGGCAGCTGTCTTGGAGGAGGCCAGGAACTGGTGGCATACACCCACACACCTCAGGTGGGTGCATATTGAATACTCCCAGATCCCTGGGGGCTCATTGCGGGACCTCCTGGCGGCTGAGTCCGTCCACTTGGTGGACTGGGCTCCGCTGCTCGAGACGTCTCGTACCTTACTCTCCCACTGGAGAGAACTTCCATGGTCCTTGGCCAGATTCCTCCCTGATGCTGTCCCTCTGTCGTCCCTTCGCCTGCTGATACCGTCGCTACACACGCGGACGTGGAGAATTGCAGGGGTTGGTGCCCTGGGGGATTTTCTTGCCACTGGTGGCCCTCCTTTCGTTGAGACTTTTGAGTCCTTCTGTGAGTCCCACCCCTCCAGTAGGTCCTCAATTTTTCAGTTTCTCCAACTTACACATCTGCTGGGAACTAGCACTTATCTGGGCGGTTTGGGGGGTCCACAGAGTCTGTCCCAACTGCTGCAGTTTATCCTTTCTAAGGCTGACCGTCCAAAAGGTTTTTCCAAATTGTATAGAATGCTACTCGGTAGTGACACAATCACGAAACTACAATACATGAAATGCTGGGAGAGGATTGGCACGCTGCTTCCTTGGAGGTGGGAAAGACCTCCAGGTGTGTAAACCACATAGAGAATCTGAAAAAGATTCACCTCCGGTGGTACCTCCCCCCCCGCCCGGGTGGCGTCTTTTGCTAGCCACTTATCACCACTTTGTTGGCGTCAGTGCGGAGGGAGGGGAGATCTGGCCCACATGTGGTGTTGTGCCCGAAACTCACCCCCTTTTGGGTTTTGATATCCAGTCTTCTACAAACAGTTACGGGAGTGCTACAGAACCTCACTCCTCAATTGGCAGTTTTGAATATAGGTCTCCAGGACTATCCTCTGCCGCTTAGGGGGACGGCCTCCTACATCCTCATTGCTGCATGCCTCTGTGTAGTGGCTAAGTGGAAGTCCCATCTTCCTCCCACTCTATTGGAAGTCACTCGCAAGATCAACTGGATTTTCCATCAAGAATATCACCTTGCCTTGGATAGACCCACTAGACTCTCAGTACAGAATCGTTGGGAATTGTGGGCCTCCCACCCTCAGGCCACCCCTGTTCCCCCTGAATTGGTGCCTAGATCTCTGGATATGGGTCCGCGTCAGGACTTCTGAAGGGACCGGTCTCCTACTCTGGTCCTTCTCTGGCTCTATGGATTTGGGACCTCGCGTGTCCCTGAACACATGTGTACCTGAATGTCTGTATACCCTTATTTACATTTTTCTATACTACTTACTTTGTGTCGTTAGTATTGTTACCTAGGAATCTGCATTGATTGTGCTGTTGCGAAGCGGACCCCTTCCCTCCCTTCCCCCCCCCCTCCTTGTGGAGTCATTTCTCTTTCTTTTCACCCTCTGTCTTCATTCTACATTCTACTTTGTTAATTTTATTGTATCTTATGTTGTTCGACTTGTTTGATTTGAACAAACACTCAATAAAAATGTAATGTTCAAATTAAAAAAAAAAACAAGCCCTATAATGAAAGGGACATCATTCCTACAGTAAAGCACAGAGGTGGATCACTGATGATATGGGGATGTGTGAGCTACAAAGGCACAGGAAACTTGGTCAAAGTTGAAGGAAAGAATAATGCAGCACATTATCAGCAAAAACTGGAGGCAAATTTGCACTCGTTAACCTGGAAGCTGCGCATGGGACGTGCTTGGACGTTCCAACATTAAAACAATCCAAAACGCATGGTCTCTCATTTTGACCAAAATTGACAATGTGCATTAAAATATCCCAGATAGTCTATGACCTGGGTAGAAATGTTTGTAACCTACTTCAGATTACAGCTATTATATCGGATTACATTTTAGTGACTTTATTGCCAGATTCTCACAAAACATTTTTTCCTTCTCAGTGTGTCAGACTGAAGCAGTCAGACAAGAGGTCATTGTCCTAGGAATGGATGGCAGACAATGGTCAGGGAGGAGACTGCAGAAATTACATGGATGCCTAAAGCACTAATTGGCTGCCTCTTATACTTTCATAGTGACTGTGGGTTACAGTAACAGCTGTTGTCTGTGGGAAATATCTGCCAACAAGGCCATGCAATCAGTTGACCTTTCATTTGATAATCCATATAGCTGTTTTGATGGCTCAGTGAGGAAAAGTGCAAATCAATAGCGACTGCTAATTACATTTCTGGATAAACTATTCATACATCTCAACGTGACGATCAAGCTTTTATAAGCCGTTAACAAAGCATATTTAGGGATTAATTATGTAGGCCAGTTTTCACATCTAGTACTATGGATAAAATTTATAAGAATAGTCGTAAATGTGAAGCATTTTATGTTTAGACCAGGCAGAAGATGAGCCAAATTTATCACAGTTTTGCATGTCTCTAGACATATCTTAAGCACTTCATTTTCTTTAAGCCATCTATTGATTGTCTTACTTTAGACCATTATTTTATACCAATTCTGTTTCTCTTCTCTGGACACTTTTCAAAACTGTCTAGTAAGGTGCAAAATGTGTCCAAAATACTTAGAGGTATTCCATTGCTAATCTGATCCCCTTTCTTTTGTTCTAACTCTTCCTAACTAACACTTTCCCAATATACTTCTGCTACCTACTTAGCTCCTATAATCTTATCTCTCTGAGGGTACCGTTACACGAGGCCATATCGCCGGAGATATCACCGGCAACGCTCGGGGCGCGCACGTTTTTGGCGCCCCGCCAGCGTCACCGTCGCGTGTTGACACACGGCGATACCTCTGGCGACGCACTGGCGATGGTACAGGCGGCATCGGCACTGAGGTGTCTATAAACCCCAGCGGCGATGCTGTAACATGGGAGCCTATGGCTCCCATCGCCTGTAGCATCGCCGATCGGCATGTTACATGGGGCGATGTGTACACATCGCCCTAGAGTGCTCGCCTGGTTTCAGAGCTCTAGTGAGAAACCAGGAGACCACTCAGAGGCTATATTTAGCACCCACATCGCCCCTTTACATTAGGCAACGCAGCGGCTCTGTTGCCAGCGATAGGCCACACCCCTGCATCGCCTATGTAATCGGCGGCGATATGGCCTCGTGTAACGGCACCCTGAGTGTCTTAAATACCTTAATTGTTGTGGTATCTTTGATCCTTTCATTCTGGAGACCGTATTCGGACATACTGAGCAGGGCACATCACTAGTGGAGGTGGCGCTGCTTCTCTATGAGTGACAGCAGTCTGAGTACACATGGCCAAATCAGACTTCACTCTTCACTCAGCCCCAACCAGTGACGTGCCCTGCTCAGTTTGTCTGAATCCGGTCTCCATACCATTCTCTGTTCTCTTTGTAAAGTTTAAACTAGAATAGTGCTGCAATTTTTTTTTATATATTTGACTGCTTTTTTGGATTATTATATATTGCCATTTGGTATATACTGTATAACAACTAGAAAAAAAGGAATCTGTTTTACTGTAGTGGCCGTATGCTCCCTGTATCTTCTACTGCTAGATGGTTTTCACAATGATGATATATAAGTCATCTTTCTTTCTCCTAATTTAATGGCTATTATTTCCAAGCTTTTCATGAGAACCTGTTAACAGGTAGTGGACGCTACTACTCACACAAAAAGCCCTCAAAAACAACTGATCAGAGAATCATAAGAGAGCACATACTATCTGTTTATTAGTTAAGAGGTGTCCATATTATCAGAGTTTCAGCACATTTCTAGAAATATAGTCAGAGATAGTCACATGATATCTCCCAGCCAGCAGCTTTTCTTTTTTGATCAGAACTTGTTCAGCGAGTGCAATAATGTGGAGCCCCTGTGACTAGGCGCCACAGGGTAGTATTGCACCTTAATAATAATGTGTTAACCCTGTAAACTTGCCAGTTCAGGGTTCACCTTATGGAGTCTACTTTTACACCCACCTAGGACCACACCACATAGAATAGGGGTCGGTAATTTAGTAGGTCCCAAAAGGGTGGGGGTGGAGCCTAGGATAGAGTAGTGGAAGGGAAAGTTTCAGTTTAGACAGTTAGTGCTGGGAAGGCAGTCAGAGAGGACTAGCCTGACAGCAACTCTGCTGTGAGGAACCCCAACCTTCACGGGGGAAAACCAGGACAGAGGGCAACAGGCCAGGACTGGTTGGAGCCGGCTGGTCATGTTGGGGAGCATCGGCAGTGCGGGTAGCCGTAGCAGTCAGACGTTTATCTCTGGCTGCAGACTGACGAGCTGCAGGCCCATCACTAAAGGGGTAGCTGACAGCACCACAAGGTACCTCACCCCTCAGGACCACATTAGATCCAAGATCACAGGGGTAACGGCCCGAGTACCGACGTTGGGGGAGTGTCTGGTCTCCTCTTAAATCCGGGAAAGGACACCCGTGCCCCACCGTGGGAGATCAAGGGACTGGCGGGAGAGCTCTGCAAGGGTGGTAGAAGTGAAGAATAAGTTTAACCCAGAAAGCCATAGAAGGAAGAACATCTAGAAACTCCATAACGGGAAACCTGGAACTGGTGACAGACCCCCGGTAAAACAGACTGTACCGTACACCATCACCATCTGCAGGTACTCATTAAAGGGGAGTAAAGTTGAATTGGACTCAGTTATCCTTATTGCGGTGCCCGGAGGGCTCAGCATCATCAGCAGCTCAGCAAGGGGTAAGAACTGCAACACCAACCATCACTACAACTCCCCTCATCCACATTTCCATCACCGCTGCCCTGAGGTAATAGCTCCACCTGTAGGGAGCTGTCCCACACTCTGCTGCACCCACCAACACCTCAGTGGCCGGCCTGCAGCGCCAGTACCATTTTACCGGGAACTACAGGTGGCGTCATGATCCCCTGTAAATACTCCCTTCTCCGCCACCATCATCTACTCAAATGATAACCAGGGCACGGAACCGGGTAGCTGTCCACCTGTGATTCCTCCACCCAAGCCGCCATCAGTCCCGGTGTCCGAGTACCCCTAGCACTGGCCGCATCAATAAGACCCACCAGCAGGGGTGTAACTACAGTAGGTGCAGGGGTCACAAACACACCTGGGCCCTGGATCCTAGGGGGCTCAAAAGTCCCTTTGACCTATAGAAAGACTATTGCTATTAAAAATTAGCAATAATTGGGAGCCCCGTTGGAGCTTTTGCATCAAGGACCATGAGCTTCAAGTTACGACAATGCCCACTAGCTTAGTGCCGTTAGAGTATCTGAGTAACAGTGACTTATTTTAATTATTCACATAATTTCCCTTATTTATTTTTCACAGTTTTATATAGTTGGAAATCTCAGAAAATGCTTTCTGCATATGTGGTATAGTTGAAGACACTTTAAAAAATGTTCATATAAAAATGTTATAAACTGATTTAAAGCATATTGTGCAAATATAATCTACATTTTTAAGAGAGTTGTTTCATTCCATTGTCTCCTGTTATACATGACCACCCCTGAATTTCATATGCTTTTTTTTGCAAAAAAAGTATAAACTGTTTTCCTGCAAATTGATTATTTTCCACTAGAGGGCACACTTTGGAAAGCACTATAGCAGCACTATTTAAATGTGTAAGCGTTCTTCACGTCAGTGGATCCCTTGTATGAAGCGGTTTGTGTCTACAGATGATATTGAGCACACTGACATCATGTGGTGGCTGTGGAGACATTTATATATATTAATATTGTAAAACCTGTCAATTAGCCTCTGCCATAGCTGCTTGGTGTTTCAGAATCATTAGTGAGGAAGACATCTTATTCATATACATAGATGTATAAAGAGTCCACATTCACTGAGCCACAAGACTCTCATCACAGAAATCTTTACTATAATTTTAAACTGAAGCATGTAGTTTTTCTGCTAGATTTTGAAGGAAAATCCATGGCATGTTCCATTAAAGGCGTTACGTCTTCAGGAAAATCAGTAACTGGCACCTTTAAATGTGACAAGAGCATAGTTTTGCCTCCATACTCATTGCTATTCGGACCCCTCACTGAATAATTTTGGACATTCTGGCCACCTGCATAAAACAATGACATATAAGCTGGTATATTGATAGGCAATGTAAAAAATGAATGGGGGCAATGCCAGGAATAATTTTACACAATGTATAGGTCACTTTTAGCCAATTCACAGCTTCAAAGCCTAAAATTGTTAAAAAAAAGTTACAAAAGACTGTACCTACTCACAGCAAGCTGTTTTAAAGAGCACCTGTCACCCCCTCCTGGATTGCAATCTAAATGCTGCACTGAATGCAGCATGTGTGCTGCATTCAGGCAAGTGATCCCCCATGTGTCTGGCTGCTCTGTACCCCGAGATATAGCGTTAGGAAAACTCACTGGTTTGGAGTCAGGAGGGCATTCCCTGGGTTGGAGTCTGCCTCTCTGTGCCGCTTCTTTGCTTCTCCTCGCCACCTCCCTCATGTGTGTTGAGCCATCCTTGCCTGCGCCTCCTTGTGCTCATTGATGCAGACGCAGAGCGAGGTAATGTTTGTTTTGGGCCCACATGCCTGTCCCGCCTAATGCTCCTGAACGTCAGCACCTTTGCCCATCCTGCTCCATGTTATGCTGTATACACAGAGCAGGGCAGGAATCTGGCACTGGCATGCTTATCAGAAGCTTGCGGAGGGCTACTGCCAGATTCCCACCCTGCTCTGTGTATACAGCATAACATGGAGCAGGGCGGGCAAAGGCTCTGACATCAGGGGCAGGAGGCACAACAGGTGCGCGGGCCCAAAACAAACATTACCTCGTTCTGCACCTGTGTCAATGAGCACAAGGAGGCGCAGGCGAGGATGGCTCAACACACATGAGGGAGGCGGCGAGGAGAAGCAAGGAGGCAGCACAGAGAGGCGGGGGGGGCAATGGCCCACCGTGAATAAAGCTGACTCCAGCCCCAGGGAATGCCCTCCTGACTCCAAACCAGTGAGGTTTCCTAACGCTAGATCTCGGGGTACAGAGCAGCCAGACACATGGGGGACCCCTTGCCTGAATGCAGCATACATGCTGCATTTAGATTGCAATCGAGGAGGGGGGTGACGGGTCCTCTTTAACATTGTGCATGTGTTCATTCTTTTTGACATTTTTCTTTGCTTTTTCTTGTGGGTATAGGATAAAATCTACCAGAAAACATTATTGTGTGCACATACCCTTATCATCTCAGAAAACCTCTTTAATTTATTGAAAAATGTGGTAGGGACTTGGAAGCCTGTCTTTGAAGAAATAAGTGATCCTGAAGTCAGAAATTATTTCCCTTTGCTTGGGACAATTGAAAACTACTTTATAGAAAGTTTTGCCTTTTTCATTCTTTAAATTGATATACATCTATGTTTTTACATTTACCTTGAACCAGCTTTCAAGTACTTTCTCACCTAAATAGAAAACAAGATGAGAATACCGTACTTTAATCAACCTGACTATAATTGCATAGAAGCAGTGAAAGCTGAATCCCCTGACTCATTGTCACACATCACATATGGGGGTATTAAAAATACAAGACACATAAATTAGTAACATCAGCGTTCTGCACAGTGTGCGTTTCCATATATTCATCCTGCTTCTTTCGCTCTGTCGTTGATAGGATTAAAGTGTTGTATGGCGCTGGCTTATGTTTCCATCTTCCCATCTGTTGTTTGAGAGCCATGCTTCGGTTGACTTCATTTAGCACCTGGTGTACTGTAGACATTAGCATATAGTATTCAGTACAGAACAATGAGCAGGTAGAAGAGACATCAACTTAGTCATTTTGTAGCCTGAAAGGCTTACAATTGCCAGTTAGACAAATAAAGAGGAGGAATTATAAATCATTGAGCGAGAACTTGGCATATGCATCTTTAGAAGATGGCTACAATAAAATGTTATTGGTATATTGAGTAGAAAGCAACTGGAAAATTACATATTTAATGAATAGCTAATTAAAATATTATATTGGTATATTTTATGTATATAAGGTTTATTCAATTTTTTTTATATAGTAAGCTTTAACATACTGTTACCCAGGTATTGTGAATCTATAACTCCTATGATATACAGCTGTAGGATGTAAAAACACACCAAGAGCCATGGTCTTACTGTAAAAACTACAAGACAGTTGACTACTGACCTCTCACCAAGAGCTTCATGTAGCCATATGCTTTTCTCGTGTGTTTATCATGGATAAACCCTACACATTCATAAAGTACTAAGATCTTTAAAGGTTTAATATTCGGTGTAATATTTTCTATTCGCATATGCAGGATTCTGAGTAAATAGCTTATGGATATGTTGACTTCTCCCTTTTTTTGCAGGCCTTGAAAAAATGGAGACATATCAGTTTCTGATCCCAGTTGTGTATCAATCTGGCCCATTAAAGTGAATGGGTCAATTAAAAGAAAAAAAATGGATGGTACTTGGATGTCATTCGTGTGTCACCTGAGTGCTGCCTGCTCTTTAGGGCCTATTCACACAATGCGTATTTTGCTGCGTATATAGTGCGTATACACAGCAGATCTGCACCAAATCTGCCACAGTGTGCTTTCCCAGCAAGGCCTATGGGTTTTGCTCATTCCTGTCCACATGGTGCCACTAAAATACACAGCAGATATGTTACGTATTTTAATGCGAAAAAATCAGCAGCATGTCTATCCTTGCTGCGGGTTATTCTGCACTAAATACACCAATTCCCTTCCCCAGCCTCAGAAACAGGGCTTGTGCCCTATGTTAATATGTGTAATTGTCATTAAAATTTATTATGAGGATGTATCTGAATTGTAGGGACCTGGTGAGGGACTGCATTAATGAATAAAAACTACTACTTTATTACAAACACTTAAGTCCCATTGGCTTTTGTAGCCAGAGCGGGGACTTCTCTGCTTCTGCTACACAATTTGCGTAGGCGCATGAGCTATGCCTATTCTGAAAGTTCTATACGCACTGAACTGTCAAAAAGCAGCATAGATTGCTATCTGCGAACTGACACTTAATGGTTAATGAATTGAAGATTAGTAATGTTAATTTATTTTTGCATACAAGAAAAGCAGATGTCACACTGATAGTAAGAATGATGGATAATAATGGATACATTGACCAAAAATGGATAATAGATGAATTCAGCACACTGACAAAAAAAAAAGGATTTTATTTTAAGTTATTTTATTGAGCAAAACCTAGTAAGACATAAAGAAAACTATATATCATGGTAATGTTATCACCAGCAAGTCATTTTTTCCACAAAGGTATCGTTAAGTATTAAAAAAAATGTTAAAATTGTTCTAGGTGTAAAACATTAGTGACAAGTAGGAACTGTACTGATTAACTAAAATCATCCAGCAACTGTGAAGTTAAGGCTGCTACATTAGACAAGAAATATCAAGCAGTAACCTAAGGGATTCTGGTAAGGCTGCTTTCACTTCACGATTGTTGTTCATCCGTGGCTATCCGTTGTAAAACAGATAGCCATGGATCCAATTTGGCCTCCATGTATCCCTATGGGCAAAGATGTGCACGGATTGGTCCTTATTGGCATCCGATTGTGTCAGTTTTGTGATGGATCTGTGGTGTGTATGTATGTATGTGTGTATATCCGGGATTGACATCTACACCGTCGCAACTACAGCCACAAAATTTTGCACAGTCACACATCTGGACCCTGAGAGCGTCATAGGCTATGTTGTGAGATGAAATTTTAACCCTGCGCGTTCCAGTTCACCGAACAATTTTGGCCCTATCTAAATAATGGGGAAAAAGTAAAAGGAAATGGGTGGGAGGAAAATCGACAGCTGCCAGCTACAGCCACAAAATTTTGCACAGTCACACATCTGGACCCCGGGAGCATCATAGGCTATGTTGTGAGGCAAAATTTTAACCCCGCGCGTTCCAATTCACCAAACAATTTTGGCCCTATCTACATAATGGAGAGAAAGTGACAGTTACCAGTTGACAGTTGTGAATGAGAGGGGCTTAATGACAGCACCAAATACTAACAGCATATACCAGCATATAGTCACTAAGGTGTGGCCCTGACATGGAATATTCACCACGCACAGGGACATGTATACACACCAAATGCACACAAAGAGTAACAGCTAAGGTGGAGCCCCAACATTGGATACTCACCACGTACCCGAACACAAACACACACACCACAAAGAGACACACATAACACAGAGACACACACCACACAGACACCCCCCTACAGGGACACACACACATACACACCCTATAAGGACACATGCACTCACCCCACAGGGACACACACACCACAGGGACATACACACATACACACCCCACAGGGACACAGAGACACACACACACCCCACAGGAACACACAGACCCCATAGGGATGGACACACACCACAGAGACACCCCTCCCCCCACAAGGACACACACCACAGGGACACCCCTCCCCCCCAAAAGGACACACAAAACAGGGACCCCCCCACAGGGACACATGCACACCACTGGACACACACACACCCCAGGGACACACACACCACAGAGAAAGACACAGACGTGCACCGCCTCACACAACTCGCCTCATACGTCTGGTATGTTTAATTTCCAAAAATAAACATCTGATTAAAAACAGCCAATGTGCAACACATGTGCCATATAGGGAATTAAGGCAGATGTCAGTCACATGAGCTGTCTATCATGTGTGTGTGTGAGGTAACATACACTGCCTGGCCGGGGGGAGGGTTTACTGTTGGCTGGAGATTTATCAGGCTGCCTATAGCAATCAATCACAGCTCAGCTTGTATTTTCCTACAGGTCATTAATATGACATATTCAAATTCTATTTTGTTATAGCTAACAGCAGTTATTTATTAACCCGGGCGTAGCCGGGTACTACAGCTAGTATATATATATATATTCATACCATACCGTATATATATATATATATATATATATATACTAGCTGTGAGCCCGATGCAAATGCATCGGGATTCTAGAACGTGCATTAATTTGATTATAGTAGTTATAGCTACTTTTTGGGGAGTGCAATACTTTTTTTGGGGGTCCAATACTTTTTGGGGGGGGTCCAATACTTATTGGGGCGCGTTCAATGCTTTTTGGGGCGCGTTCAATACTTATTGGGGCGCGTTCGATGCTTTTTGGGGCGCGTTCAATGCTTTTTGGGGCGTGTTCAATACTTTTTGGGGGACGTTCAATACTTATTGGGGTGCGTTCAATACTTTTTGGGGCGCGTTCAATACTTATTGGGGTGTGTTCAATACTTATTGGGACGCGTTCAATACTTTTTGTGGCGCGTTCAATACTTTTTCGGGCGCGTTCAATACTTATTGGGGTGGGTTCAATACTTTTTGGGGCGCGTTCAATACTTATTGGGGTGTGTTCAATACTTATTGGGACGCGTTCAATACTTTTTGGGGCGCGTTCAATACTTATTGTGACGCGTTCAATACTTATTGGGGTGTGTTCAATACTTTTTGCGGGGTGTTCAATACTTATTGGGGTGCGTTCAATACTTTTTGGGGTGCGTTCAATACTTATTGGGGTGTGTTCAATACTTATTGGGACGCGTTCAATACTTTTTGGGGCGCGTTCAATACTTATTGGGGTGCGTTCAATACTTTTTGGGGCGCGTTCAATAATTATTGGGGTGTGTTCAATACTTATTGGGACGCGTTCAATACTTTTTTGGGGCGCGTTCAATACTTATTGTGACGCGTTCAATACTTATTGGGGTGTGTTCAATACTTTTTGGGGGTGTTCAATACTTATTGGGGCTGAGTGCTGGGCGAAAATAGAACCAGAGGCTCGGCCACAAAGTTAGCGATTTACCGCTCAGGCAGCGACTCGCAATGGCCGCGACCATTGCGAGTCGCTGCCTGAGCGGTAAATCGCTAACTTTGTAGCCGAGCCTCTGGTTCTATTTTCGGCCAGCGACTCGCAATGGCCGCTTCGCGGCCATTGCTCGCGCGTGGTGACGTCACAGTGTGACATAGCCACGGCGTTTTCGGGGGCCGACACGAAAATGCCTACGGCAATTATAGAGTAGATTTTTTTGTTGTTTTTTATTATTATGTTTTATTTTATTGTGTATTATTTATATTATTGATTTATTTATTTTTTTAGTATTTTTATTATTATTAAAGTTAAAAAACCGCACTTGCTGCACCTGCCGCAAGTCCCCCTATACTTTCTATGGGGATTACCGCAACCACGCCGCAACCGTTACACTTGCGGCGCGGTTGCGGTAATCCCCATTGAAAGTATAGGGGTACTTGCGGCAGGTGCGGCGGCTGAGGTAGCAACTCGCAATGGCCTCGCGGCCATTGCTCGCGCTACCTCAGCGGTAAATCGCTAAGTTTGTGGCCGAGCCTCTGGTTCTATTTTCGGCCAGCGACTCGCTGAGTAAAACAGCTGAGTGTGAGTGCTGAAGATCCGATACATTCATGAGCCTAATGAGCGGCTGAACCTGTGAGGATGAGTGCTTTGCTGGGCTAAACCTGAATGGTGCACAGGGGGTTAATCACATGTCAGGTCTGTGTGTGAGTGAAGATGTGCTGATTGACTCACTGGGTTGCAGCTGGGAGTGAGTAGGCTGGATAGGAACCTGCCAGGTGTCTGAGTGAGGAGAGGACGATTCAGAAGTTCAGAGCACTGCCATGTGAAGAGGTGCTGGAAGTGATCCGTCCTCAGTGGGTAAGTGATGGGAGCCTACCAGCTGATGTGTGCATGGCAGCCAGTGTCCAAGGGCCAGGCGGTCACAGCTGACTTTGGGACATTGAGGGGGGGCTGTGTGGCCATTGAGGGGGGGGTCTGTGCGGCCATTGAGGGGGGGGGTCTGTGCGGCCATTGAGGGGGGGGGGGTCTGTGCGGCCATTGAGGGGGGGGGTCTGTGCGGCCATTGAGGGCGGGGGTCTGTGCGGCCATTGAAAGGGGGGGGGGTCTGTGCGGCCATTGAGGGGGGGGGGTCTGTGCGGCCATTGAGGGGGGGGGTGGTCTGTGCGGCCATTGAGGGGGGGGTGGTCTGTGCGGCCATTGAGGGGGGGGGTGGTCTGTGCGGCCATTGAGGGGGGTGGTCTGTGCGGCCATTGAGAGGGGGGGGGGTCTGAGTAGTAGTAGTAGTAGTAGTAGTAGTAGTAGTAGTAGTAGTAGTAGTAGTAGTAGTAGTAGTAGTAGTAGTAGTAGTAGTAGTATCCCCATAGAAAGTATATGGAGACGTGCTGCGACTCGCAATGGCCTCGCGGCCATTGCTCGCACTACACTGCGACTCGCATGGATCCCCATTCAAAGTATAAGGGGACTTGCGGCGGCTGACGTAGCGACTCGCAATGGCCTCGCGGCCATTGCTCGCGCTACCTCAGCGGTAAATCGCTAACTGTGTAGCCGGGCCTCTGGTTCTATTTTCGGCCAGCGACTCGCAATGGCCGCTTCGCGGCCATTGCTCGCGCGTGGTGACGTCAGAGTGTGACATAATCACGGCGATTTCGGGGTCCGACACGAAAATGCCTACGGCAATTATATAGTAGATATATATATTCATATGTTTATAAAGTGCAATAAGTGACACTGAACAAATATACATTATAAATATTCACTTGATAATTATTGGTCTTCAATACGCATGCACTGCATGCGGTGCGATCACTCACCAGACTAGTTCATATGACGACTGGGGCTGGATACAAAATACGTCACCAGGCCAGCTGTAGCCGCAGCCCCTAAAGAAGCCAATAAGGAGAAACGCGCGTTGGGGACACGGCACAGTGTGCCCTTGTAAAATTACATAATATTTATATTGTATTGATCTGTTTTTCTCTGTGTTACTTAAGCAGGACTTTTATTAAACCATTATTTCTGCTGTTTAATCTCTCTTGACTACTTAGCTTGCTATAATACATAATATGATGGTGTTAGTTAGCATTACTGCAAATGTGAAATATCTTTGACGGCATAGGGATATATGTATTCTGGTGACTGTACTATAATGCACTAGCATATTATTTAACATAGGTAGCTCCAGAACAGGTCACCTATTGCACATATAACGACATAGGTTGATATATATATTGCAAGTCCCCCCATACAAATAAATGTACAGTGCTTTCTACATACAAAAGAGATTGTTTGGCTGTTGATCATTAAGTGTACATATTTGTAATACTTTTTGGGGATACTCTCTGAAATCCACATGATTTATATTTATCTTATGCAAAGGAGTTTTTCAGAGGAGTATTCACAGTGTTTTTTGTCCTATTCAATTCAGGGCAATATATTTTTATTTAGTGAATATATATACTTAATTCTATACCTTTTTGTGCTTCATGGAGCAAATACACACCATTTTTCATCAATAATTAAAACATCTGAGCCACATGTGACTTGTTCTTTATAGACATGGTCTGATTTATGTAGCTGCAATAACAAAATATGTTTTAATTTTGAAAGCATATTCACTATTCTCTACTCCTGTTTCAACATTTTTTCAAATGGAGTAACATTGCTATACATTTTTGAATAAAAATGATTATCTGGTACTGATCAGAAATTTGGTATCTTGTATCAACATAATAGTACTGACCTGCAGATTAACACTAAGTGCCCATTGTGTTTTATTTTTTGTGCTGTGTATGTATGTAGCAGGAAAGGCAGCACAAACCTATTTATTGCCTTTGTCCTGTATGTTTGCTGTGTTTGCCTAGGGTCAAACATAAGCCCTGGATCCGTTATTTGTATCAGTTTTTCAACTTTAGAATTCTAATGCCGGTAATGGATCCTGGACTCAAGTGTGACTGCTCTGCTATGTGTTTTATAACAGGACCCAAAAAATGCTGCAAGAAGCGTTTTTTTGGGTGCAGTAAAAAAACGAATCTGTTTTTTTAACATGGGGCCCTATGGGAAACGGATCCGTTAACAAATGGCACATATAGGCACCATCCGTTAACGGATCTGTTTTTGCTAGCATTTTCTTGGCAACAAATGCCAAAGTCCAAAAAATGCATAGCTGCACAGGAGGCTCAAAAACCAGCCTTAAAATAATGGATTTGTTATTGAAACTAGTGTAAAAAACTGATTGGCATGTGTGACCCTAGCCTTTGTGCACATACAAACGCAGCACAAAAAGGCAGCACACAGACAGACACACACAGAGACACAGGTAGACACACATAGAGATACAGACAGACACACAGACAATTTCTCACCCTCCCCGATGAGCCCTAGTAATTCTTCCTCCATGCCGTGTTGCGAGATGTCTTTATCTACCTGCTAGGACCTTGCACCATGTGATTCAGTCTGTCACATGGTGCGCCGGCTCTGTCTCTGATAGGACGATACCCACAGGTCCTACTGACGGTGAATAGAGAAAGAATCACCGGGAATAATCTGAAAACGCCGGGGACGGTGGGTATTGGTGCATTTTTGTTTTGCAGGAAAGAAGCACCACAAATGGACTGTGGGAATACCCATCCGTTTGTGGTGCTGTTTTGGGGGGTTAGAATGGAGTCTATGGGGAAAACGCAGCCCAAAAACGGGTATGTTAATTGTAGGGATATTAAAAAAATGCAGGCGATTTTGCTACAAAAAAGCAGCACCCAAAAATGCACATGTGGGCACAGCTTTTGGGAAATCACATAGACTTTGATGTTAAAGCTGTGGGTGCTGCATTTTTGGTGCAGAAACGCAGCAATAAAACACCCCATAAACAAACAGTGGGCACAAAACCTAAAAGTTATTTATCCTATACTTTACACAGTGCAAAATTTATAACTATGAAAGAATAAGTAGCCGGGGCGCTCCATCTATATGCTCTGTGTAAGGTACCTGATAGAGGAGTTAGTAGAACTTCAAAACGCATTGTCCCAAAAGTCCCCCTTTTTCCTTCCTTCTGGTCTCCCTTGTTCTCGGCATCGCTCAGGAACACTGTGTTTTTAAATAGTTTTTTCTTCAAATTTAAAACAAAAGAAGATTTCTATTTTTCCCTTAGAAAAGGTTAATAAGTGGTAACGAAAATGTTGTGCATTACAAAATAATGCTCCTAAAAAATACAACTCAGTCTTCCAAAAAACAAACCATCAATGGGAAAATTAAAAAGTTATAGTTTCTGGCTGTGTCAATCCAAAAATGAAAACATTCCATCAAAATAGGCTCGTCCTTAATGGGTTAAGATTTAAAATAAAACATAAATTATGCATAACTGAGACATGATTATGGTTTTTAATAGCTGCGTCTTCCTAAGGGACTAGAGTCTTCTATTGATCTGTCCTTAGAAGGCCTTTTCATGCAGACATGAAGCAAAGGACATTTCAATGATTGGTTTAGTGATTATATTCCTGCAATTTAACATGTAAGCAATATTAATAATAAGTTATATTCTCAGTATGAAAAGATATACTTAATTATTCATGAGAATTGCAAATGTAATACATGACTTGTAGAAAAACCATAGTTACGGCAGATCAGTTCCTACTCCAATAGACAGGAGTGGATCTGCAGTTCTCATCAGCAGTCCCTACACATTTCCAGTGGCAACTACCATCAAAATGTACAGCCGACCATTTCTGGAGTTAATAAGTGCTGATCAGCATTATTTGGTGACAATGGAGAGATTATTAATATTTCTGCCCAGAGAACCTCTTTAAGGCTGGCTTCACACTGCGGTCAGGTCAGGTTAGATCAGGTCAGGTTTTGTGTCCCAAAACCAGGAGTGACTCCAAAACCTAGAACAGGTGTCAATCTTTCAATTATACTTTTTCTCTGCAAGTTCCTCTCCTGGTTTTGAAACACAAAACCTGACCTGATCTGACCTGACCTGACCGCAGTGTGAAGCCAGCCTAAGAATTATGCAAAGACGTTTTGTAACATTCTCAGGACTCTGGTTTTGTTGGCAACAGCGTGCGATCAAATCACTGTAAGTATGCAATTTGCATACTTATGACCACATTCCAACTAAACATGCTCGGCCACACTCAATTAACTTGTAATAAGAGAGGGGTAAAGCTTGTCTAGTCAAAATGTGGCCAGAGATATGCACATTGAATATTTGCAGTATCGTGAGTGCCCACTCTTATCAGCAGTACCAGAGAATCTTGATAGCATGCGGTGCACAAGCTATAAGGATTTGGAAGTCTACAATCCTATGAAGTAAAAATATGTCACTACGCCCAAGGTTACTAATGTCAGGCCAATGTTACACAGAGACATTAAGAACTTCTACTAGTGCATCTCAATGAATTAAAATATTATCAAAAATCAATGTAATATTGCCATGTTTCAGGGTGTCCCTGGGAGCCCTGACATTTATCCTCTCTACTTTAATTTTCTGAAATAATGTTCTTTGGGTTTTCATTGGCTGTAAGACATAATCATCAACATTAAGGGCCGCTTTACACACCAACTTCTGTGACCAACTTCTGAACAGATCTCTGGTTGCAGTGAAATCATGGACACATTGCTCCATTTTGTGGCTGTGTACAAATGTAACAATGTGTCCATAATTTCACTGCCACCAGAGATCTGTTCAGAAGTTGGTCACAGAAGTTGGTGTGTGTAAAGCGGCCCTAACAGAAATAAACACTTGAAATAGATCACTCTGTGTGTAAATACTCTATATAATGTATGTGTTTCATTTTTTGTATTGAATTATTGAAATAAATTATCTTTTTGGTGATATTCTAATTCATTGAGTTGCACTAGTAAGTAAATAGTGAATAATTATACACCACACAGAGACAAATGGTTTATTTGAAAAAACAACACAATGGCAATCCTAGTTTCCATCTTTATTACTTTCCTATAAATGCTTTACGATCCTCTGTGATGTCCTCTCACTTCGTGATCTGACTGATTTCTGACTACCACATCGAGCAGGATGACGTCACAGTCCGGGTCACCTGAGTTCACCTACAGTTCTGATCTCAGGTAACCTTCCCTGTATCACCCCTCTGAATTTTGAGTCCAGTGGGAAAGGTCACCTGAGTTCAGAGCTGTAGCTGTGTCCCTTAGGCGGCCGTCACACGCTACGATATCTTGAAAGATATCACTTGAACGCGCCTGATTAAACATCGCGTGAACGATGTCTCTGCGTGTGACGGCAAGATACGACGAGCGAGAAATGTTCAAATCGCAAGATCGAGATCTGAGCTCCGGACCTCAGATCTTGCGATGAACGATTTTACAAACAGCTTCATCGTGGTGTATAACACCACGATGAACGATCTCCCAGCGGCAGAGCCTATGCTGGGAGATGGTAACTATGGTAAACGTCGGGTTACTAAGCGATGCGCAGCGCCTAGTAACCCGATGTGTACCATAGTTACCAGCGATCTCGCTGGTCCACATCGCTGGTGAGTCTGTGTGTGTGACATCTCACCAGCGATGTGAGCGATATTGTAAGCGATCGCGCGTGCACGTGATCGCTTACAATATCGCTAGCGATATCTTAGCGTGTAACGGCCGCTTTAGTTAGACTTTCCAAGATGTAATCCTTCATACAATAGCTTGTCTTCTGAGGCCAGAGAGATTGTATAAACTAGGAAAACGAGCGGCACTCACCAAGATGCTGTATGTGATTGTGCAGGGAGGGAAGGGGTGCAGGGTCATTATAACCAGAAAAAGCTGACAAGTAAAGAAGGCGATCACCACATATTACTAAAACATATATCTTTATTAATATTACTAAAACATATCTTTATTAGATGTTTTCCGACCCTGCACCCCTTCCCTCCCTGCACCTGTAACCCTGTGATGGATTAAAAATAACAAACAGCAACCTGGTGAGTTTTCCTTTTTTATACATAGTAGACTTGTGCTAGAGCAGAGCAACATCGAAGCCTAATGGTGGGTTTACACACACCAATCATTGTATCCAATATCTGAACCAATCTCTGGTTGCAGTGAAATCATGGACAGATTGCTCCATGTTGTACACAGCCACAAAATGGAACTATGTGTCCATGATTTCACTGCAACCACAGATCTGTTCAGATATTGGATACAATGATTGGTGTGTGTAAACCCACCATAATTGTTGCAGTCCTCATTGAGGAGATGATTAGCTCACACCTGGAACTAGTGCCTGGTTTTTCACTCTCTTTTTTCTAAGATTGTATAAACTGGTTTTGTGTAGTTTTGCTCCCAGGAGCAAATAAATGGGGTAATCATACGCACGGTGAGAAAGCAGTTCCTGACACCTGGAAAAACCTTTAAAAATACACCCATGCTCTAACTATAAAGGTACCTTTACACGCCGCTACAGGATGGTGGAAACAACCAGGTTGATGAGACAAATGTATCTTGCACCGCCAAATCAACCCGCAGTCGCGGCGTGTAAAGACGGTTGTTTCCACCCGTCACTTGAGGCACCTGTTTCAGAGCAGAGCTCAAAAACAAGGTTGATTTCAAGGCGATGGTTACGGCCTGTATTGGCGTTTAAATAAGGAACAGGAGGGTTGTTTTGACACCTTGCTATCTACCTGGCGCGTGACACAGGCTCCGGGATACCGCGCCCCATCAGCGATCATTGGTGGAAGCTCCTGCGTTACGATTGGTAGACGCTGCATAGGGCGGCATATTTAAGGAGCTGACCAGTCACACTACACAATTGCTAGAGCGTCATGTATTAGTCAGTCTACTGCACTGCCTGCCCAATCATGATGTTATTGCTTTGTCCTATCAGCGTACGGAATTCTCGTAATCTACAATTGTGGCACGCCTATGTGTTGTCCCTGCTGCCTTTGTTCCGCCCATATTACCTTGTTATAGCGGCGTGTAAATGAGGTAAGGTGAGCTACAGAAGGTAACTTGTGGCACCCAGCGGTGTATCCAGAGATAGATGTAACCTACTGTAGCGCACCTTGTTGCGGCGTGTAAAGGTGGTGCGGGTACTGATTTCAACTGTTTGTGCGTGCTCTTACACGTGAAGCACCCGGTTGTTTCCACCATCCTGTATCGGCGTGTAAAGGTACCTTAAAGGCCACTTTACACACACAGATATCTGTGTCCAACTTCTGAACAAATCTCTGGTTGCAGTGAAATCATGGACACATTGCTCCATTTGTACAATCATGGCCAAAAGTTTTGAGAATGACACCAAAATTATTTTTTCACATGATCTGCTGCCCTCTGGTTTTTATTTGAGTTTGTCTGATGTTTATATCACGTACAGAAATATAATTGCAATCATATTATGAGTACCAATATTTGCAGGGTTGACCCTTCTTCTTCAGAACCTCTGCAACTCTCCCTGGCATGCTCTCAATCAACTTCTGGACCAAATCCTGACTGATAGCAGTCCATTCTTGCATAATCAATGCTTGCATTTTGCCAGAATTTGTTGGTTTTTGCTTGTCCACCCATCTCTTGATGATTGACCACAAGTTCTCAATGGGATTAAGATCTGCGGAGTTTCCAGGCCATGGGCCCAAAATCTCTATGTTTTGTTCCCTGAGCCATTTAGTTATCACCTTTGCTTTATGGCAAGGTGCTCCATCATGCTGGAAAAGGCATTGTTGGGCGCCAAACTGCTCTTGGTCGGTTGGAAGAAGTTGGTCTTGGAGGACATTCTGGTACCATTCTTTATTCATGGCTGTGTTTTTAGGCAAGACTGTGAGTGAGCCGATTCCCTTGGCTGAGAAGCAACCCCACACATGAATGGTTTCAGGATGCTTTACAGTTGGCATGAGACAAGACTGGTGGTAGCGCTCACCTCTTCTTCTCCGAATAAGCTGTTTTCCAGATGTCCCAAACAATCGAAAAGGGGATTCATCAGAGAAAATGACTTTACCCCAGTCCTCAGCAGTCCACTCCCCGTACCTTTTGCAGAATATCAGTTGGTCCCTGATGTTTTTTCTGGAGAGAAGTGGCTTCTTTGCTGCCCTCCTTGAAACCAGGCCTTGCTCAAAGAGTCTCCGCCTCACAGTGCGTGCAGAAGCACTCACACCAGCCTGCTGCCATTCCTGAGCAAGCTCGGCACTGCTGGTAGTCCGATCCCGCAGCTCAAACAGTTTTAAGATACGGTCCTGGTGCTTGCTTGTCTTTCTTGGGCGCCCTGGAGCCTTTTTGACAACAATGGAAGCTCTCTCCTTGAAGTTCTTGATGATGCGATAGATTGTTGACTGAGGTGCAATCTTTCTGGCTGCGATACTCTTCCCTGTTAGGCCATTTTTGTGCAGTGCAATGATGGCTGCATGTGTTTCTTTAGAGATAACCATGGTTAACTGAAGAGAAACAATGATACCAAGCACCAGCCTCCTTTTAAAGTGTCCAGTGGTGTCATTCTTACTTAATCATGACTGATTGATCGCCAGCCCTGTCCTCATCAACACCCACACCTGTGTTAATGGAACAATCACTAAAACGATGTTAGCTGCTCCTTTTAAGGCAGGACTGCAATGATGTTGAAATGTGCTTTGGGGGTTAAAGTTCATTTTCTAGGCAAATATTGACTTTGCAAGTAATTGCTGTTAAGCTGATCACTCTTTGACATTCTGGAGTATATGCAAATTGCCATTGGAAAAACTGAAGCAGTAGACTTTGTTAAAATTAATATTTGTATCATTCTCAAAACCTTTGGCCATGACTGTACACAGCCACAAAATGGAACAATGTGTCCATGATTTCACTGCAACCAGAGATCTGTTCAGAAGTTGGACACAGATATCTGTGCATGTAAAGTGGTCTTTAAGAGTTCCTTATCCACTAGGCACAGCTGCAAGTAAAATTGAGATTCCATGTGTTAGTTTCAAGTAATTAAAAAACAAGGAATATATAAGACGATATTGTGGCGCCCCTGCGGTCAGGGTGTCCACAAGTAGAAACTGCAGCCAGGCAGGAGGGTAGACAGTTTGTTTAACAAACACCTCAAACACATATCCACTGTCATAGGGACCTAACCCGGAACCTGGCACTCTAGGCAGGCAAGGGGTAGTTGGGCTGGATATGAGTGGATGAGCGTAGTCATGGTAACGGATGAGTATATAAGTGGGAGACAGGAAACGGTTAGCGAGTAGGCCGGAGTAGGCTGAGAGGAACAGATGAAGACCAAGGAGTAGGCAAGTGCTGAGCAGCCAAGACCGGACCAGTACCATCAGGTCCAGGGAAGATGTGAGGGCCAGCAGCTGACTGAAAGAGGAGTCTCCCCTATTATATTGGGAAGTTACACGGGAAGGAAAGGACCCGGTGATCCCTTGAGATACAGGGATACTTGGGGATAGGCTGAAACCAGAGTGTCAGCTCTGAGGGGGACTGAAGATTAAAACCAGCGCTCCAGACAAACTTACGGGGAACACAGACTCCAGATCTTTATTCCCACCAGAGGATTGGGGGCATAGCAGCGACTGAGAGGACCCGGCTTACCGCCCATAGATTTAGGGGAAAGCTACTATTGGGGACCGAGCTGCCACTCCGCAGTTCACTTTAAAGGGAAACACCGAGAAAAATCCTGAAAGGACACATAGAAGGACTGAGGAGTCTAGGAGAGATAACCTGGCTGCAGTGGGTTCAAGTATACCGGATTCAACTGAGTAAAGCTGTAAAGAACTGTATTGTACCGTCTGACAAGAGCGATGGAGAAGTAAACCCGGGTGAACCCTGCTACAGTGTCTGTGTCTGATTTCAGGTATGAAGAACTGTCAGTCCTCCATTTGACCCTGTCAGGAGCCATCTCCACATCATCCCCTTTCCCTGCAACACCGACAATAACCATCACAGACTTTAGTCACCACTGCCCCGGGGAACCAGGCTCTACCTGCAGGGAGCCGTTCCATCTAAGCTGCCAAAACATCATCCCCGGAGGTTCTGCAGCAGCGGTGGTCACCCTAACCACAACCCGTGGGTGGCGTCACGACAAACCTTATCCCCTGTAAATTCCCCCCATTTACTTGTGTGAACCCGGGACACAGTCCGGACCAGGACCACCATGACATCCCCCAGCAGTACCCCGGTCCGGTACCGAGTACCCCGTCCCAGTGGGCTTCACAATATTGTTTCTTTATTACCTTATATCAGGGGTGGGGAACCTTTTTCTGCCGGTGGCCATTTGAAAATTTCTACCATCCTTTAAGGGCCACAAAAAATTATCAACTTTAAAATTTCCTCACTATATTTGGTTAAACAATCAACTCCCCCTTACTGTGGTGTCTGGCGCTGCTTCTCTTTGGTGTGGCTGTGATGTTTGGTGACATTGGTCATGTTGCTTCTCAACTGCTTTTCCAGGTTTGCTAGTGCCATAAGCACATCACAGGAGAGGCTGGGGGCATATACGTCACTGGGGAGGCTGAGGATGGAGCATAGAGATCACTGGGAAGCTGGATTTATAGGGCAGGCAGTCGGTAAAATGTGGCTGCCAGCCTGAGCACTGCGGTTCCCAGGAATCTGCTGGAGAGCCAAAAAAAAGGTCATCGAGGGCCACATTCGGCCCTGGGGCCTGAGGGTGCTCACTCCTGCCTTATATAGTGATTTCTGCTGAAATAAGTTATAGGGGTTGTTGATAGAAGCTCTCAGTATTATATGTTGGTCATGTTCTAAATAAGTGAAAGGTTTTGAACAAACCAGTTAGTGTTAATAGTAAAGGCATTCCCAATCCACTCCCCAATCCCTTTAGCTACCTTACATGAAGGTTATAAGATCCACATATAGGAAGGAAGATTTGCAAGATTGATGGAGAGGCACATCTCAAATGTCTGCAAAACAATCTGGCAACATGGATATATATATATATATATATATATATATATATATATATATATATATATATATATATATATATATCAATAATATTGGCACATTTATACAGGAACTATATTGGGTTGTGTTTGGTCAGATATGTTCCTGACACCTCTTTTTAGGCCCCCTTCACATCACGATTTTTGTGGATCCATGGCTAACCGTTGTAAAACAGATAGGACTGCATCCGATTTGGCCCTCATGTATCCCTATGGGCACGGATTGGTGCTTAATAGCCATCCGTGTGTGCAGGGATCCGATTGTGTCCGCTTTTGTCACATCCCCAAAATCGGACACTGCTCCGATTTTGGGCACAGTGGACACAATCGGACAGCATCGGATCCGACGCTGTCCGATTCACATAACCTGGGAGTCTATGGAGCTTGGATCCGGGAAAAAACAGGATCGATTTGTGAATCCGATTTTAGTGTACTGAGCATGCTAAGTACACTATCCTAAAGTTTTCATATGATAGACTGCTTCTGAAGGCAAGATAAACTGAGATACACATGCGTAGGAAATTTTTATGCCCAGGTTGTAATCCTCCACAAATGTGGGGTCCAAAGTTTGTTCGATTAAATCTGCAAAGGAAGCAAGCGCAATATGGTCTTATCTTATACTAGCTGTAGTACCCGGCTACGCCCGGGTTAATAAATAACTGCTGTTAGCTATAACAAAATAGAATTTGAATATGTCATATTAATGACCTGTAAGAAAATAGAAGCTGAGCTGTGATTGATTGCTATAAGCAGCCTAATAAATCTCCAGCCAACAGTAAACCTTCCCCCTGGCCGGGCAGTATATGTTACCTCACACATACACATAATAGACGGCTCATGTGACTGACATCTGCCATAATTCCCTATATGGCACATGTGTTGCACATTGGCTGTTTTTAATCAGATGTTTTTGTTTGGAAAATAAAGATAGCAGATGTATGAGGCGAGTTGTGTGAGGTGATTTGTGCACATCTGTGTCTGTCTGTGTGGTGTGTGTGTGTCCCTGGGGTGTGTATCCCTGTGGGGGGGTCTGTGTGGTGTGTGTCTCTGTTGTGTGTGTCTCTTTGTGGTGTATGTGTGTGTGTCCCTGTGGGGGGGTCTGTGTGGTGTGTGTATCTGTGTTGTGTGTGTCTCTTTGTGGTGTGTGTCCCTGTGAGGTGAGTGCATGTGTCCCTATAGGGTGTGTATGTGTGTGTGTGTCCCTGTGGGGGGGGGGGTGTCTGTGTGGGGTGTGTGTGTCTCTGTGTTGTGTGTGTCTCTTTGTGGTGTGTGTGTGTCCCTGAGGGATGAGTGCATGTGTCCCTATAGGGTGTGTATGTGTGTGTGTCCCTGTGGGGGGGTCTGGGTGGTGTGTGTGTGTCTCTTTGTGGTGTGTGTGTCCCTGTGGGGTGAGTGCATGTGTCCCTATAGGGTGGCTATGTGTGTGTGTCCCTGTGGGGGGGGTCTGTGTGGTGTGTGTGTCTGTCATGTGTGTCTCATTGTGGTGTGTGTGTGTGTCCCTGTGGGGTGAGTGCATGTGTCGCTATAGAGTGTGTGTGTGTCCCCTTGGGGGGGTGTGTGTGTGTTTGGGTGCGTGGTGAGTATCCAATGTTGGGGCTGCACCTTAGCGACTATACACTTGCTGTTACTCTTTGTGAGCGTGTGGTGTGTATACATGTCCCCATGTGTGGTGAATATCTCATGTTGGGGCCCCATCTTAGTGACTATATGCTGGTATATGCTGTTAGTCTTTGGTGCTATAATTAAGCCCCTCTCATTCACAACTGTCAACTGGTAACTGTAATTTTTTCCCCATTATGTAGATAGGGGCAAAATTGTTTGGTGAATTGGAATGCACGGGGTTAAAATTTCGCCTCACAACATAGCCTGTGACGCTCCTGGGGTCAAGACGTGTGACTGTGCAAAATTTTGTCTCTATAGCTGACAGCTGTCGATTTTCCTCCAATATTTTTCCATTCACTTTTTCCCCATTATGTAGATAGGGCCAAAATTGTTTGGTGAACTGGAATGCACAGGGTTAAAATTTCGCCTCACAACATAGCCTATGACTCTCTCGGGGTCGAGACGTGTGACTGTGCAAAATTTTGTGGCTGTAGTTGCGACGGTGTAGATGCCAATCCCGGATATACACACATACACACACACATACATACACACATTCAGCTTTATATATTAGATATATAAAGAGATACATTCCCTGATGAAGGAGCATAGCAGGCTCTCAAACGCGTTGGATGGATCCAATAAATCTAAGTAACTGAAGATTTGGGCTTCCTGTCTTTGTAGCAGCACAGACCAAACAACACACCATCCCTTTTGAATCCAAAGTTTGTTCGATGGCTTTTTTTGCTTGGGGATGGAAGTACAAGTCCCAATAAAAGTATCCTGTTTACTGCAAAAGAAACACCTCTTCAACTTACGGGGAACCACCTGAGACTCTGACTTTGGATAGGTTCCCCAACTGCATGGGTTCATTAGTGCATACAGACAGGACTCTAGTACTAGGGAGTACCACTAGGGGTGGCATCAACCAGGTCTATCCTTGAGTCATCTATCAATCCAAATGCTAAGGCCATAGCAACCTCTAAAGAGTCATGGGTTTCATATAATATCAGAGCATCCTTTAACCTTTCTGACAGCTTCTGGCAAAGATGACTTCTTACAGCAGGGTCATTCCACCTGGTGACAGTATCTACAGAACTCTGAAAATTCTCCTCAGTGAGCTAATTCCCCTGCAAGAGTTTGCATAGTTTAGACTCGGCAAGAGCCCTAGCAGGCATGTTGATGTCAGCTGCTGGCCTCTAACCCAGCTAAAGAGCATGCCAAGCATCGTGGAGGTAGAGTGAGATGAGTAGTATATTTTTTAAAAAATATGGTAGAGACAGAGGACATACAGTGGAGAAAATAAGTATTTGATACACTGCCGATTTTGCAAGTTTTCCCATCTACAAAGAATGGAGAGGTCTGTCATTTTATCATAGGTACACTTCAACTATGCTATACAAATCTAAAAACCAAATCCAGAAAATCACATTGTATGATTTTTACGCAGTTAATTGGTATTTTATTGCAAAAATAAGTATTTGGTACGATAGAAAAACAAAACATATTTGCACAGAAAACTTATAGAGGTCCTGTAGTTCTTGACCAAGTTTGCACACACTGCAGCAGGGATTGTGTTTCACTCTTCCACACAGATCTTCTACAGACCTTTCAGGTTTCGGGGCTGTCGCTGGGCAACATTGAGTTTCATCTCCCTCTAAAGATTTTCTATTGAGTTTAGGCGTGTAGAATGGTTAGGCCACTCCAGGACTTTGAAATGCTTCTTATGGAGCAACTCCTTAGTTGCCCTGGCTGTGTGTTTTGGGTCATTGCCATGTCCATAAGACCCAGCCACGACCTATCTTCAATGCTCTTACTGAGTGAAGGAGGTTGTTTGCCAAATGCTCGCGATACATCACCCTATCCATCCTCCCTTCAATACGGTGTAGTTGTCCTATCTTATTTGCAGAAAAGCACGCCTAAAGTATGATGCTTCCAAACCCCATGCTTCACATTTGGAAGGTATTCTTGGGGTTGTACTTCTTCCTTCAAACATGCCGAATGGACTTGATACCAAAAAGGTCTATTTTGGCCTCATCTGACCACATGCCTTCACCCATACTTACTCTGAATTATTCAGATGGTCATTGGTATATTTTAAATGGACTTTGCTGGTGTGAGCAGGGTGCAAGATTTTAATCCATAACAGTGTGTGTTACTAATGGTAATATTTGAGACTGGTCCCAGCTTTCTTCAGGTCATGGACCAGATCCTCCCATGTTGTTCTAGGCTGATTCCCAGATGTTTCTCAGAATCATTCTTACCAAAGAAGGCAAAATCTTACTTAGAGCTCCAAACCAAGAACAGTATTCTTGTGTTTCTTCCATTCTCTAATAATTGTGCCAACAATTGTTTCCTTCTAACCAAGCTTCTTGTATATTGTCCTGTAGCCCATCCCAGCCTTCTACAGGTCTTCAATTTTGTCCCCGGTGTCCTTAGACAGCTCTTTGGTCTTGGCCATGGTGGAGAGGTTAGAGTGTGATTGATTGAGTGTGTGAATAGGTGTCTTTAATACAGGTAATGAGTTCAAACAGGTGCAATTATTAGATGTAATGAGTGCAGAGTAGGAGGGCTTCTTATGGCGGGTTTACACGCCGCGATATCGGCGTCCAACTCCGATCCAACTCCGACAAAAAGTCACGTGGTTCGCGAGTTTGAGCCGATATCGTTCGCGCGGTTTGAACGTACAACGCGACGCTGGAACGATGCCAAAACGATATCGGGGTTGAATGAGCGGGCTATTCAACTGCCCGATATCGCATGGCCGTTGTAGCAGCATCGTAGCGTGTAACAGCCCAACTACGATGTGTACTCGCACCTCACCCATTAACTCCCATGTTAAATGGTCGTTACTGGGTTGGTGGGCGTACACATCGTAGGGACGTTGTTTCCCGATATTGCAGCGTGTAAACCGCCAATGCGATATCGGGAAAAGCGCTCAAAAAATGCACGCTCCCGCGCCGTTGCCTACGATATCGCCCCGATATCGGAACGTGTAAACCCACCATCAAAGAAAAGCTAATAGGTCTGTGAGAGCCAGAATTCTTACTGGTTGTTAGGGGATCAAATATTTTTTTTCATGCAGTAGAATGCAATTTAATTATTTAAAAATCACATAATTTGATTTTCTGGATTTTTTATTAGATTCCATCTCCCACAGGAGAACTGTACCTACAATACAAAAGAAAAGATTTCTCCATTATTTGTAGGTGGGAAAACGTGCTAAATCAGCAGTGTATCAAATACTTATTCTCCCCACGGTATATACCGTATACATATATTTTGCATTATTGGATGCAACTTTCATCGAGAGTAAAAACATTGTATTTGGAACACATTGCTATATTTGTTTTGTGATAAACCAAGTGATTTGTAGAAATAGTTTACAGATAACACAAAAATAAGCAAAATGGATAAATGAAAAAGCATGAAAGGCTGGCTTCACACTAGCGTTCCCCTCCGCAGCGTCCTGCGGAGGGGAACCGCAAGCTGAGCACATACACCGCAAGTCCCTATGTTTAATATGGGGATGCGGGTGTATGCGCTCGGGTGCAGATTGGCGTGCCTACTGTGACGACCATCCGCTGTGAGGCCGAGCTGCTGGTAGGCAGCACCCCGAGAAACCCCGAGACCCTTAACCCCTATACAGGGATCTGGAATTACAGCGAAGCCCAGGGGGTAGCTGCCTATAGCAACAGAGCAGGGAAGGTCGCCAGGGAAAAAAATCAAGACCCGAAAAACAAAGTCAGAAGTCCGAGTCAACACCGAGAGGGCAGCGAAGGTACAAAATCATCAGGTAGTAGCAGAGTCAAAAATCCAGGCAAGGGTCAAGGGCAAAAACCAAGAGGGCAGCTGAGGTACAAAATCAATAGGCAGAGGCAGAGTCAGAAATCCAGGCAAGGGTCAAACACACAACTACACACACTATATCACTTAGGGAACCAAAACTATATCTGGCGGCCTGCAAGACATTCTCCAATGTATTTGAAGGGCGCGGTTACCTCCCATAGGCTGGAGCTCACAGCCTGATGACCTCATCCGGACCGCCCCTAGAACCAGGCCAGATGGAGATGTACGACTGGCTCCACCCACTCCACCTCTGACAGAAGAACGCAGGCTGTGCCTAACAGACACCTCTGCAGGGCCCGCTCCTCTGCGACCAACACCACCCAGAGGGGAAACACAGCGGCGCTCAGCAACAGAAGCAGACGTCGTGGAAGCAGTTCCATATGAGGACAAGGCCCTCCTATCACCGGCGCCACCAGCCGAAGGAATCCGGCTCCTCCCAGCGGCCGACGCAGGAACACCAGCCACCGAGTCCAATGGCGATGTGACACCTACCCATTCACTTCTGTGAGTGATTTGTACGCATGAGGATGCATGTGCACAAATCACACACTCTCATCCGCATGCGTACTAATTATACATGGCAGTGAATGGGTGCGCACGCCAATCTGCACCTGAGCGCATACACCCACGTCCCCATATTAAACATAGAGACTGTGGAGGGGAACTACAAGCTGAGCACATACACCTCAAGTCCCTATGTTTAATATGGGGATGCAGGTGCATGCGCTCAGCTTGCGGTTCCCCTCTGCAGGACACTGTGGAGGGGAACGCTATTGTGAAGCCAGCCTTACTGTCTACAATTTATTTCGTCTTGTATTTTAAACAGGTTTCAATAGTTTAAAAATTTTTCTTTCTATGGGTCTGATAAAATAAAGAGGTTTTAACCTATTCTTACCTTACTTTTGTAAATTTCCCAACCTTCCAATCTGAATTATCACCATTGTGCTGCTGTCTCAGTGATGATATAAATAGCCCAATCAACACTTAGGTAAACAGTGTAAACAGTGCCCTATTAAATAGTGCAAAGTACAGAAGACATACCATCCAGAAACACTGTATGATAGCAAACACAGTGCACAAATAAATAGCATAATCAATTCCCATGGTTCTAATACATTTATTGCCTGGATAAACTCTTCATATAGTGCTTAGCACAAGACGAGGGAATGTAATTTCAAAATAATATTGCCCAATCACAGAAGAACAATTTTACAAGAAAACCTTAAATAATCTGAGCTGACAATTGAGAATTAAACTGGCTTTTTGGCTGTTGTTGTAAATATTGGATGTGTTGGATTTTTTTCTATATTGAATGGAAACAAAAAACAGTCAAAAAATGTTTCTAAGCATTTAGTAAATGCAATGTCCAGCATTTGGCTTACTTTCACCACGATGACCATATTTTTGAACTACGGCATTTGTCATGGATCTCCCAGCTTGGTAGATGGCTGCGTATTTTTGCTGCATTTTTATGGGTGGATTACATGTGATTTCGCTACAAATAGTACAAGTTAATGAAACACTTAAAAATTGCTACAAAAACACAGTACACGTTATGCTGCATTTTTTGCAGCAGTTTTATGGGTGGAACAAATGCTGAAAGAATGCTGCAAAAAAGTAAAAGAAAATACAGCAAAAAAAAACCCCACAACACGAGAAGATAGCCTAAGCAGGGATGACAGGTAAAAAATAATACAAAGCAATCACTGATCTCAGGTAGACCAGTCCAAGAAAACACTGCGGGCAGCTGGCTAAATCGCTCAATACTGTGAATTCCTAGGCGCATTGCCCCCTTGGAATTTCGATTATGGAAATAGAGTCTGTGGAGCCTCGGTTAGAAGTCTCAACACAGGACTAGCCAAATATCTCTCCAGGGAAGAACTTAACAGAAAAAAAACTGAAAAAACGTAAGTTTTTAACTTTTTTCTCATATATATATAGCTTATCAGCATATGTACATCATTGGTAGCAACCGAGTGCTGCAGAGTATTTTTTTCTAGTTATTTGATCCAGCAGCCCTGCTGGCACCGGTTCACATTAGTCTGTGAGTGCTATGCAGTTTTTTTTCTGTTTTGTATCTTATGGAGTGGCTGGCTCCTTGCTGCAATTTGCACCCTCGTTGCCTACAGGTGATCTAGGGTCTAGATGGTGTCCGCCCACTTAGTAGTGGGGTAGGGTGGACAAGGAGGACTTGAGTGTCAGCGATAGGACTCGTCGGACCTGAAGTCACTTTGTCGCAGTCGACGAGCAAACAGACATTGGCCAATGTGTGTACCAAGAACTTCAGAATAAAAAGATAAGATTTTGAGTTTTTTGAAAAAACTTAAGTTTTTAACTTTTTTCTCATATATATATATAGATTATCAGCATATGTACATCATTGGTAGCAACCGAGTGCTGCAGAGTATTTTTTTCCAGGGAAGAACTTAGCCATGGGGTGGCTCATTAAGTAGACCACCATAACCACCATATTAAGTGGCCCTTTGAGTCAATATCCAACTCTTTACGAGCTTAAACATATGACAAGGGAATACCAAGGCCAGGTATCCATGCACAGACAGCTGTTTTGTGGTGTTGTCCCTCATCAGTGTGGAGTAGGAAGGCCTAGTAGACCAACAACACAAAGTATTCACTGATCTTAGGGAGACCAGTCCAAGAAAACACTGCGGGTAGCCAGCTAAAGCGCTCAACACAGTGAATTCCTAGGCGCAGGTGTGCCTAGGTGTGTTGAGACTCCTAAATGAGGCTCCACAGACTCTATTTGCATAAGGTAAGAAAAGATACGCACCCACCTAAGGGTGCTACCTCTTACCTCCCTGGGGAAGCTATTTGTACAAAAAAAATGCTAACAGTGACAGGCACACAGGTGAGTAGTGTCAGTGTGTTGTTAATATCACTTACCACACTGTCTGCCTAAGCCTTGGCTGGCATTCCTTCCAGCAGTCAATTGTAATGTACCATCTTTAGAGGAGCTATAATCAGTTCTGCTTCTACAGGTACTCCAACAGGATGCAGGCTTTTTCTGGTCTGGTCTTGTTGGAGGCCAACGCAATGTAGAAGATGTCATGACATCACTGCATTATGCCACCTGTGCCTGAATACAGTTCATGTGCTGGTGGGAGAGGCAAAAATGCTGCAGTGGAACAGAATTAGATGAGTTTTAGCTTTTTTTTTTTTCTTAGATTATTTGGCCTGATCATAGTGTATGTAAAGCTGTAGGAGACATCATACTGTTATAAGGACTGTAAATTTCATCATACTATATGGGGGATGTGGGAGCCTTCATATTTAATGGGGTCTGTACATAATACTCTTTTGTAATGTTTACATGGGTGAGCAAGGAAAGTAATCCAGTGGACCACAGAGGAACTGTGGCAGCTGACTCCCAGGGCACAGATGGACTTAGACAGTCTGTGGTATGGCAGGCATATTCTCTTATATGGAAGGCACAGTCTCTGGTTTGGCGGACTGGTATTCCAGTGACAGACACAGGCATAATCACTGGTTTGGGCAGACAAAGACTCTAGTATGGTAAGTGCAGCTGGGGTGGCTGTAGCAGACAGGGCAGCAGGCAAAGTCTATGGTAAGGGAGGTGTCACAGGGACAGACACAGCAGACAGGATGGCAGGAGCAGATGGGTACAGGGGCACGGCTGTACAGACAAATAAGGGAATGCCAGACACAGGGACTGGTAGCAGACACAGGGCAAACATGACCTGACAACTTGCTGGACTGAAAAGTCACTAACTCATGGTGTTAAATAGCCACCTCCCCTACGGAGAGGATGCTTGAAACCTTGTGCCTCTCAGCCAAAGGTTGTGGGGCATTTCCGTACAATAGTAAGCTGGCCCTTTAAGAACAGGGCAGAAGCGCGGGCATGCTCCCTATGTGCATTCCTGGGAGACCTGTGGGGTATGCACAGGACCTGGGAGCAAGAGGAGACAGAGGACCACATGGATGGCCATGAGGGGGAGTGAGTGGAGTCATGTAGCCTTGCCATGGCGGTGAGTAAGCTGGTACCGGGTACAGGACCGAGGCAGGTCAGCATGGAGATGCCAGCATTACAAATATGAAGTGATATAAAGATAGTGTAGCAATTATTGCTCATATGGACAGTTTGTGGTTAGATCTCGTTCATCATTTGGACAGTACCACTGTTATATCTCATAAAGGCGAAGACTATATTACATAAGAGTTTCAGTGTGGGCTCATATTTTGTGCAAGGAGCACAGTGAGGGGCAATTTATTCAGATTCGCAGATAGCATAGAGGGTATATAGGGTATTGTATGAACAGTTATTTTTATGCAGAAAGTGTTATAGCAACTTTCTTAAATATAATGGCACTGTCTCGGATGTGCTGTAAAAGACCAGAAAAGAGGAAAGTCTGCACACACCAACTGTAGCTGTGAAAAGTCATCATTGTTATTTGGACCATATAGAGTTGAAAGGATAAGAATGAATTAGAGAAGAATCCATAGATTATATACATGAGTGTAAATGATTTTTTGTGATTCAGACTGCATCTGATCAGTACTGTGGTTCCTATATGGTTCACGGTCTGACTATGGCTGGTAGCAACACCTCCTACTTGGAGTCATACGTTCGTACTACAAAAATGTATATGGGGCTGACATGACATTACAATTAATCGCTGTACTAAGCTTTGTTATCGTAATGAAGTACTGATGATAGTTGAGTATTTCTCAACTGAAGATGGTTCTGAGATATGTTTGCGACGCCCACCAGGGCCGTGGGGTACTCGGTAACTGGGCCGGTCATGGCTTGGGAGGTCACGGTGGCGGTGACCCGGCCCAATGGCCCTGGGCATGCAAAAAAAGGGGAGTATTTACAGGGTAAAAGTTTGTGACACTACCTGTGGTTATTCTGGTCAGGGTGACCAGCGCTGCTATGGGACCTCTGGGGCTGGTGGAATGGCAGCCTGGATGGTATCGCTCCCCACAGGTGGAGCAGGGCCCCAGGGCAGATGGGACAAGTCTATAGGGATTTGAATGGGTAATGTGCAGGATGCAGGAGGGTGCGCAGAATAAGAGGAGGACACCGGGATTTGCAATTCTTGCAGTTTACTCAGTCTTTAGCAGTTCCAGCCCAGCCAGGTGCCGTGTCCCCTGGGTCTGCAATCCAGCCAACACCCAGGCAGCTTGAGTTTACTCCTCCGAGACACCCCTCTTTAAGCCTCTCCTGCTTGCTTTCCCACGCTGGCTACTCATCTCTCTTGCCCTGCGTCCTCGTGCGATTGCCAACAGATCAGGGCCAGTTCCCTCGTGCAACCAAATTCCTCCAGCAGCCGCCTCGGGGCTGGTGCTGGAACAGGGTCCCTCTGGCTGGGGTTTCCTCCACCAACCTTCTCTCTGGTCCCGTTAGGCCCCAGCACTGGCCTCCCCTAGAACTTCATTCTGCCTTGTCTTTGTCTCCCAAACTGTTCTGTACTCCTAGATTGTTCTCTGCTCCTTTTCTAACCTCCTGGAGGACTATGGGGTGCATTATCATACATGGAGGTCTATGGGATGTGTGGCGCCCCTGCGGACCGGTCGCCACTAGATGGCACAGCAGGGACTGGTAAGTCTGTCACCCCAAACACACACCCAACACACTCTGATCCCAAGACTAGGGACTCTAAGCCCAGCAACAGGATGGTGGGAGGAGTCAAGTTGAGGGTGGGAAGTTAGGACAGGACCGGGTTAGGGGAGGCAACAAAAGGAGACAACACCAAGTTCAGAGAGGCCAGTCAGCCAAGTGACCACCAGAGAGTCAAGTTCAGTCAGAAGGAGAGGCGAGAACACCATCATATAGGACTGAGAGAACACGGACCCAGCGGCCTGTGCCACCATGAGGCTTATCCAGGTCCCAGGCTGCAGACAGTTTTGAGAGACAGAAGGAGTCCTAGGTGTGCTTGAATTAGCGGGGACACTGAGGAGCTGGGGCCGGAACCAGAGTGCCGGCTCTGCTGAAGAGGCCAGGACGCTCTGTGCTCCAACCACAGACACCGGGGGTGCGGGGTTTTTATGTTCTGCGACCCAACCTGCGGCGCAGCAAAAAGGCCTCCGTATTAGGGCTAGAGAACCCTGCAGGTCGCCCACTGAAAGCCCATGGCTGCTGTATCATAGCTAGCATGCAGACAGACTGAAAGGCCCATGAAAGAAACACGAAAGGGGGTGATTTTGATGAGCGATCTCGGCTGCTTAGACAACACCGGAGCCGCCACTGAACTGTCAATCTGCCGAGCAAGCGAATAAACGAGTCAAAGCTCAATGCTGTGTGAGACTGTGATTACTGTGCCTGAAGAGAGATAGTCTGATGTCATGAACCAGCAGCAGGAGACTGTCTGACTATACACTGAACCCTGCACCCCCAATGAGCCCCGCACATCCATAAACTTTACGGTTGCCCTGGGGACCTGCTCTTCCCGTGGGGAGCTGAACCATCTTCGCTGCTACTCCCATCACCCCCAGAGGTCCCAACTGCAGCGGTGGCTATATCGGCCGCATTCCACGAATGGCATCACGTCACTCTTTTGTTTTTGTTTCATTTTATTTTTCTCCATTTTTCCAATTTTCCTTTTTTAACTGCTCACCCGACGATGGGATCACGGACCGGGTCATGCCACCTTGACATCCCGCAGCCCCAGAGGACGACGAGAGGGCCCATTTCCGAGTACCCCACGATCCCCGCCAGGGGCGAGACAGGATTCATTATAATACATTAAATACTACGGGGGTGCAGTATAATAATGTAGGACTATGGGTGGTGCATTAAAAAATATGAAGAAATATGGGGTGCCGTAGAGTCCGCATTAAAATATATAGAGAAATATGGGGGTGCATTATAATAATTGAAAGACTTTGGGGGCTTCATTATACATAAAAGACTATGGGGGTGCATTATGAAAAATGGAGGACTAAGGTATGCATTATAATATATGGAGGACTAATGGGGTGAATTATAATAAATGGAGTTCAATGGGGAGGTGCAATACTTATATATTATCCTGTTTGGTGCCATCTTTGCCCTATACACTATATTTTATATGCATGTATTATTTGTTCACTCTGATGACATATGTTAAATCCAGGTTATCCTCGAGTCATACATTCAGGCCCTGTAATATCCTTTTTGGGTTGTGCAATCTTCTAGCACCTTGTCTGCTTTTCAATTGTTTTTATATTATGTGTGGTGTTTTGTATGTCTTTGCTTTTCTTAATTAATTGAGATAATAACATTGTTATAGCTGTATCCCTTGATATTTGTAACTTCTTTTTCTTGCATATCCAACGTGGACCCGTAGAAGCCTGAGTAAGGCAAAACGGTGCGCCTGTCGTCCTCCACCACACTCCCCTCCCTAACTGCATGTAACCCACTCCAGTGCATGGAATAAAGAAATTGCACATGAACAACAACCAGGGTGAGTGCCATCATTTTTTCTTTTCTACCCATGGATTGCATTTCTAAATGGATATGATTTGAGAAACACCCTTGGTTAAAAGCTGGTCTGAGCCGTAACAAATGCCTCTAGTGCCCAGGTTTCTTGTTTACTTGATATTGGAAGCAAGTATACAGTGTGTAGGGTCCATCATACTGTGTGGAGGGCTGTGTGAGAGCCATTATGCTATTTGGAGGGATAGAAGGGACCATTACACTGTATGTAGGCCCATTATACAGCATGGAGGGCTCTGTGGGGATCACAGTTGGGGTTTATACTGTGTTGGGTCACTATTCATTGCTGAAGTAGCTGAATACATTACAGTAGAGTCATCGTACTGTGGAGGGTATTATGGAGGAATTCACTGTAGGGGTATCATACAGTGAATGTGGGGCACGGTTGTTGACATCATACTTTATAGATGCAATGAAAGGGGAATCTATGGTCTTTAATAGGAGGAAAATTACTTTAAAAGGGCTGCAAAGTTGTGACATATGCTCTCATGTAACCCAGCCCAGAATTATTATTATTGTATTTTGGGGGAAGGTGGTGTTGATTTTTATTTATGCCCCTGCATACTGATGATGGTTCTCGTGATGACTGCATCATCAGAATTATCATCACTACTTGAATATGTCACCAGATCCACTATCAGTACATAAATAAATCACCAGAACCATCATCACTACATGGTTATGTTACAATCAACATAAGTACCATCATAACATGAATACTGCACCAGAACCACCATTAATACCTGAGTACTGAACAAGATCCACAATTAGTTTTGACACAACCTGTTATTGTACCTTGATGGAAATTAACATTATTAGACATATTCTTTTAACAATAATGGGGTCTGGTTTCCACTAGTGTAATTTGTAAAATACAGGAATTGAAACCGAAATGGCCCCCATTATAGTTAAGCTATATTACTGTAGTTTCCATGACTATGATTGGGTTTAACATTTTAAAAATGATGTTGGGGATAAATACAGCCATTTGTCTCCTATATTTATCAGTGAAATCGCTTGCTCTCACTTCAATATATTTTATCTGATTGTGATTCGACAACACATCTAGTCGCACTTAAACCTAAGTTCTTCTATGGGCCGAGGAAATGTCTGATTTTTCCCTGTTCTGAACAAACAAATTTTGAGTTGGATCCAATTGGAATCGCACTTGGTTGAGAGAATATACGACCGCTAGGGATAGGGATGAGCGAGTCTACTCGTTAATATTCATTACTCACCGAATAGTTGGGTACTCGGGCTACTCGTTACTCTGCGAGTTTCCTAGCGATTACTCATACAGTAACGAGACCAATGTAAATCAAGGGAAATGCTATTCCTCTGCTACTGGACCTTATAAAGAGGTCTGGCAGCAGAGGAAAAACCTGCAATTCCCTAATTCATTGTTTAGAAGCCGGCGGTAAAAAGCCATAAGCTGTAAATTCAAAACGGATTCTCCCAGATTGCCCGGTCCGGAGCAATCTGGAACCATAGAGTCCCATGTTACGGTGCGCCGGAATGTCCCGGACCAGGTGAATCCGGTTTTGAACAATTTTTAGCATCGTACCCTAAACCGGATTCTCCCGGATTGCCCCAGTCCAGAGCAATCCGGCGCCCTGTAACATGGGACTCTATGGTACCAGATTGCTCTGGACCGGGGCAATCTGGGAGAATCCAGTTTGAATTTACAGCTTATGGTTTTTTACCGCCGGCTTCTAAACAATGAATTAGGGAATTGCAGGTTTTTCTTCTGCTGCCAGACCTCTTTATAGGGTCCAGCAACAAAAGAATTAATCGCAATACTCGCTTCACCATTGACTAGGAAATAGGACTCGCTATACTCGTAACGAGTACCGAGTATCGGGACCTGCTCATTACGAGTCTAGAGAGCCCAAATATTTCAGTACTCGCTCATCCCTAACGACCGCCTGACACTAGCCTACAATTGTACAATTATTGATTAACTAGCAGAACTATTGTGCTCATTTTATTGTGACAGAACTAAACTTGTAGATGTCAGCTATGGATATATCACTGTATTAAGCATAAAATACATCACACAACATATGCTGCAGCTGAGAAATGCAGATATCACATTTTCACTCCGTTCAAAATGCTGATTTAATGCAAACATAAAAATATACTACGGTACTAAACATCAGAGACAATGCAGCTTTTTAACCAAATGCTGCACCAGGACTAGACTATCGTTTGGCTACATTGTCTTATTCTATACATTCGTGATTATGCTTAGAATGTATGTCCTCTAATACAGAACGGCAGAGAAAGCAATTATTAAAGTATATGTAGGTGTTAATGTATGTGCTCTGTTTTCTGAGTCTTCAGCACAAAAGATCATAGCATGGAGCCCTGAAGAAATTGTTTCAATAAACAAAAATGACTTTACATGTTTGTAGTTAGTCATTTGTATGCTGGAGAGAAATGTTTAGTATCACATCATATAGCCATGCGTTTCTAATATATGTAGGAAAGAGGATACGACCCCTGAAGCCAAACAGCATTGTCGTGGAGTCGCCAGTGTGACGGTGGGAAGATCACAGGTGTGGTACCTGTACAGGAGGCAAGGGGTGTACTTTTTATTTTATTCAGCAAACTCTAGCTACAAAGAAGACGTCCAATAGATAAAAAAAAAAACAGGTAAAGTGATTACATTTAATACTCAGAGGTAACTGCTGGAACTGTAAATCACCATCTTGCTATATAGAAGGCAGGAGCTTTTACAGGGCCTAGAATAAACGCAGCTCATCTTGACTCATGGTAAAGTACATACATTATAGTACTGTACTGTAGAGAGGACTTTTTGCTTCGGTGGAATACAGAAGACTGCAGCCCTTCTGCAGCCATTGATTCACTGCAGTTATAATATAGTGATTGGTGCAGGAGGCACTATTAGGCCCAGACGTAAGTGTCAAGTGGTGCTGTGGCAGATAACATATGAAGGATGATCTGCATCTTCTTCTTCTTTATATAAACCTTCCATATGGTTAAAATACATAGAGCTATCAGGATAGATCCCAATACAGCTCAGCAGCTCAAACACTATAAATTCATTTATCAAAAGGAGGACATGTGGAGCCAAAATTGCTTTTTAGAAAATTGCATATAAAACTTCATTTATTTTGTAGACACAGAGACAGATATAAATATACTTTGTGTTGAAAAACAGGTGCATAATAATCAAAGCACATAGACATGGTATTTTTACAGAATGATGGTTTACCATAATGATGAAAACAGTATAAGTAGTACAATGTCATAGGAATAAACTACAAGTTTTGACATTCCCTGTCTAGGAATGACTGACAAGAGTCTGCCATAATAATCTCCAATATACAAACTGGCAGCTCTTAAACAGTTACAAAGTCTCATGCAAGTACATTTAAACATGTAATGAAAGAATTACATCCAAAACAGTTTCATACCAATAAAGTGCAAGTGCAGGAGGGAAGGGGGACCCCTCTAGACCGGACTCCTGACATACGTTTCGCTTGTTCTACAGGCATATGCTTCAGCATAAGGAGTTATGGCGGTCTATACTGGCGGAGTTTAAATCTCAATGCATGAAGTGATCACATGCTGCTGTCGGGCAATCGGATAACAGAATTTGGCACATGTGCAGTCGCCGCGGCCCGCGAATGATGCCACTTCCAGCGCGACACTCCACTAATCATCAGTCGATGTGATGTCACGGCAACTGATAAACAAGCGGCGCTTAGCATCGCGCCTCCATGGCAACCCCACGGCCAGGGAGACCCGCGCATGCGCACATGATCCGATCGCTCCTATGGGTCTATAAAGCACACACCTGACCAAAGTCCTCAATATACATAACGGTGACAATCTTCTTCTTCTTAGTAGCTTCCAGATCGTTTATGTGGTGAACCAACTTTTCCAGCTCCACACTGGAGCAAACAGCTGAATTATTTTCAGTTGATATACGAATCTCATCAACTCTTTTCTTCAAAGTGGCTTCAATCACAAGTAAAGGGAATGGGAATTGCTGGAGTTCCTTCATTCAAAGTGTCTTCAATGTCTCTGCCATCATCTTCTTCCTCTTCGATGCACAAGATTCTGTCTTCTTTATCACAGAGCTTTTCTGCACCATGCATCTTTTCTCCATGCCACTGAGCAGAATGCAGGCTTCCCCACGCACATCCTCTTGTTCATGTTGCAGGGGATGAGTGTAATGACTGGAGGTCCAAATAAGATCCAATGAGTCACAAACTGAGACCAAGGCAGAAATAAGAAACACTTTTTTACTGGAAAGGGATTGGAGTAAGATTCAGGATAGGATATAATACTGTCAGGCTCCCCTAGGACTACTATTCCTATTACTTACACTCACTCAGCATAAGCTGAAATCAATGTGCCAATTGCCAAAGTTGCCCGGCTTATGTGGATTACACTGAGGAATAGGAACAAATTTACCTAACACCCTACGCAAAACAAAGACTTCAATTAGCTGAATATGAAACAGGTGTAAATCATGTGAGGGTGTTCTATAGTAACCCCTGTGATGGCACACTGAGTGCAAACTTAACAAAACTATAATACCAAGGCATGAAAATACAACAATTGTTATTATACACCTAGTTTTGAGATACCTGGCTATCTAAGGTCACGGTAATGTTAACCTCTGGTGGTCGAACAGAGGCCTGAGATTCACTTTGGCTGTAGCCAGTTGCAAGAATCTTCGGCACCAAAGACAATTATAACAAAACAAAACTGGTCTGTATCTTGTCGGCAGATATCGTGCCCACACACTGTGGACTCAGGGGCGGACTGGCCCAGGTGGAAGGGGGCAAGTGCCCCCTGAGCTGGTGGTATAGACCCCACCTAGGGCCGCCCACCCACAGAAACGGGCCGCCCCCACGGACCTCAGTTAAGGGCCTGGCGGCCCTGAGATGGGCCAAAAATTTCCGACAGCACCCCGTCACCCCAAACCCCCCCCCGGTCCTCACCTAAGGGCCGCGGGACTGAGATGGGCTGCCGAACCTTTCCGATAGCACCCCTATCCCCCCCCCCCGGTCCTCACCTAAGGGCTGGCGGAAAAATATTGCCACCCAGGGTTTGCGTCGCCAGTCAGCCCCTGTGTGGACTTAAAGTTCTAGAGCCTCAGAGTATGTTCAGAGGAAGACACTACTCCAGGGTTTGTCATGATCTTCTTATCATAGATGACACATAATGCAGTTGGTTGTCCTGCCTTATTTCACAGTTCCCCTGGCAGCAGACCACCTGCTTCTTCACAAGGAAGATGTCCCCTGTCCTCTTCTGGGTGGTGGCCACTCGGCTCGATCAGCACAAAGTCTCTAGTCCATCCAGCATGGAATTCCACCGAAGTCACACACATCTCACATGCTCTGCACTCATCCTAATGCAGAAACACAGCTTAATCAGGCAAGGGACTATGAAATCCCACTGGGCAGCCTGCAGAGGAAGTCTTCTTCAACTCCAGCCTTTACACTGTTGAGCAGTGAACTCTTCTCATCATCCTCAACATCAGACTGCTCACTACTCTTCCCTTTACCTTTCTCAGTCTGCAGCGCTGCGCCCGGGGTTTAACAAGCTCCCTGCTTTCTCTCCTCAGGGAGGCAACTGCTGGGTCCTAGTGCTCTTCTGATGCTGTCCACACTCTTACATGAGGATGCCTTGCATGCCCCCACCTCTAGCTGCCTGGCTCCCATGTGCCGCTTGACAGTGCCAACACACTGACTTTAATCTCTTTTTCCCCTACTAAACGCATCCTGGCTGCAGACACAAATGACTGGTTCTACATCCTTATCTAATGTGGAAGCTGACCACCTATATCCTGGCAATATCTGGCAAAAGCACTGTATATATTAAGTAGGTTCACTAATTTAGTGTTTAATCATATATTCATGCCAATTCTAAGTCATGTCACATAACTGTAAAAGAATTTGCATTCTTCAACTCTGCCTAATAATCTTGTCTATTTTATATATTATAGCTAATCCGTATTTTATCTACAACACAAGACGCTTTGCAAGCAGTTCAGTGGTGGTGATTCTTAGCAGACGATGATAATACTGTATTCTTCTCCATTCAGTAGTATTTGATACTGTGCTGGAGACTGTAATTATTTGAAAGAAAATCCATATGCTTATTTCCTGCACGAGAAGAGAAATAGGTCACCATTGTTTCACCCGTTATCTGCAGAAACAGGTGTAGTGCAGTATAAGGCAAAGTGCCACAAGAAACAGCAGGGTGCAGCTCTTTAAATTAAAGAACATTTATCACATCATATATTCAGGGACATGAAAATATAGTTTCTATTTCTAAATTTTAGTGGAGCACAGCATTTCCAAATTGTCTCACATTATATGTAACGGTTAAATAATGAGACATCTTACAATTGCATAACATCATAGTTAAAAGGTTGTCCAGTACCTGGACATCCGCTTCTCATTCCTCATGTTTGGCTGCATTAAAATAAAAAAGGTTATACTCACCTCCCATGCTGGCACCATTACAGCAATGTTGCTGTTTGAGTTCCCAGGACTAGAGATGAGCCACCACCCTAGAGCTCTAGTTCTATTCGATTCGTCGATTCAGGGGGGTGTTCGACGAATGTTCATCGAACACAGTCGAACACCATAGAACACTAAATAATGAGCTGTGCAGGGCATTTTCACTTCTGCAATGTATATACATACATTGAGGAAGTGAAATTAAGTAAAAGAAAGGGTTAAAAATAAATGAAACTATATGCTCACCTGTCCGGTGATCCACCGCTGCCTCCGGCAAGGTTCTGATGCTTATAGGACCTTTGGTGAGGTCACAAATCGGGTCACATGACCGCAGTTACCGTGGGTTTTTTTTATTTTTAACCCCGCACAGCTCATTATTTAGGTGGAAAATGCGGCAGATGTGTTTTTTTGTCCAGATCTGCTGCATTTTCAAACCAAAATCGAACATAACCTAGAACTGCCAAATTTGAAGCAAATTGTTCGAATTCGGCAAATTACTTGAACACCACCAAAAACAGCTCGAATTTGAGATTGGCGAACAATTCGAGTCGAACACCACTCATCTCTACCCAGGACTCAAGTGAGGTTGTATAACGTAAAGAGCTTCAAGTAAATGAAGTTATGAAGTTATGAAAAAATGTCTCTTTATGAAAGTAAAGTCTTTATTTGATGAACGTCAGTCAGTTTAAAGTAAACGTTTCGACTTCTTTCCTTTTTCAGTACGACTGATACTGTATAAGCAGAAAACGAACACAAGAAATGACATGATTTTCATGCATGGCATAATGAATGAACAGGCAATCTGCAACTGTACGTATAAATGCGGTAAATCCAATACCCATTATCGAAATCAAATTGTGATACTGTTCACTAATCGAAGCAAAAACAAAACAAAAAAGAATATATGTGCCTATATGGTTCAATATACAGTCATATGAAAAAGTTTGGGCACCCCTCTTAATCTTACTCTTTTTTTGTTAAAAAATTGTTTTTTTGCAACAGCTATTTCAGTGTGATATATGTAATAACTGATGGACACATTAATATTTCAGGATTGAAATGAAGTTTATTGTATTAACTGAAAATGTGAAATATGCATTTTTTCAAAAATTGATAGGTGCAAAAGTATGGGCACCTCAACAGAAAAGTGACATTAATATTTAGTAGATACACCTTTTGCAAAAATAACAGCCTCTAGTCGCTTCCTGTAGCTGGTAATGAGTTCCTGGATCCTGGATGAAGGTATTTTTGAGCATTCCTCTTTACAAAACAATTCCAGTTCAGTTAAGTTTGATGGTCGCCGAGCATGGACAGCCCGCTTCAAAACATCCCACAGATGTTCAATGATATTTAGGTCTGGGGTCTGGGATGGCCATTCCAGAACATTGTAATTGTTCCTCTGCATGAATGCCTGAGTAGATTTGGAGCGGTGTTTTCGATCATTTTCTTGCTGAAAGATCCATCCCCGGCGTAGCTTCAACTTTGACACTGATTCTTGAACATTATTCTCAAGAATCTGCTGATACTGAGTGGAATCCATGCGACCCTCAACTTTAACAAGATTCCCGGTGCCGTCATTGGCCACACAGCCCCAAAGCATGATGGACCCTGCCCTAAATTTGACAGTGGGTAGCAAGTTTTTTTGGTGGAATGCTGTGTTTTTTGTGGCGCCATGCATAATGCCTTGTTGTATGACCAAGCAACTCAATCTTGTTTTCATCAGTCCACAGGACCTTCTTCCAAAATGAAACTGGCGTGTCCAAATGTGCTTTTGCATACCTCAGGCGACTGTGTTTGTGGCGTGCATGCAGAAACGGCTTCTTTCACATCACTCTCCCATACAGCTTCTCCTTGTGCAGTGTGAGCTGTATTGTTGACCGATGCACAGTGACACCATCTGCAGCAAGATGATGCTGCAGGTCTTTGGAGGTGGTCTATGGATTGTTCTTGACTGTTCTCACCATTCTTCTCCTCTGCCTTTCTGATATTTTTGTTGGCCTGCCACTTCTGGCCTTTACAAGAACTGTCCCTGTGGTCTTCCATTTCCTTACTATGTTCCTCACAGTGGAAACTGACAGGTTAAATCTCTGAGACAACGTTTTGTATCCTTCCCCTGAACAACTATGTTGAACAATCTTTTTTTTTCAGATCATTTGAGAGCTGTTTTGAGGAGCCCATGATGCCACTCCTCAGAGAAGATGCAACTAGGAGAACAACTTGCAAGTGGACACCTGAAATAGCTTTTCTCATGATTGGATACACCGGGCTATGAAGTACAAAGCTCAATGAGGTTACCAAACTAATTCAGTGCTTCACTAAATCAGTAAAAAGTAATAGTAGTATTCAAATCATGAAAATCAGAAGGGTGCCCATACTTTGGCACCTGCCAAATTTTAAAATAATGCATATTTCACATTTTTGGTTAGTACAATAAACCTCATTTCAAACCTGAAATATTACTGTGTCCATCAGTTATTACATATATCACACTGAAATAGCTGTTGCAAAAAAACTATTTAAAACAAAAAAAAAAAGCGTAATATTAAGAGGGGTGCCCAAACTTTTTCATATGATTGTATCTTTATGTGCCGGTACGCAGGGGTGCATTAAGCCTCCCTGTCGGCTGAGCAGTATAGAGGACCAAGGGGGGGGATGCTAGCAGATCTCAGCCCCGCCGCCCCTGTAGCCTTATTTGAGGGCCAGGGGAGGGGGGGTGCTAGCAGGCTCTAGCCCCGCCGCCCCTGCAGCCTCCAGTGCAGGGCGCCACCGCCCTCTTACCGGGGGACGCTGCGGCGGTCGCTGTCTCTTATTAAGCCGGCCGCTGATGCTGGCGCCGCCCCCTTTTCTAATGCCGCTCCCCTTGCCGCTTGGGACTCAGGGCTCACACTGTCCAATGGATGGTGCGGCCCTGCCGGTACGCATCCTTCGGGGTTAGTATAAACGACGGTGCTGGCACTCGTTATAATTATCCCTTTAATAGGGTCATAGCAGTCAGCTGTTATATACAGACCTATGTGAACTATGGCAGAGACAATAGATATTAATATAAGAATATTAATAGACTAAATTAAGGCCCGATGCTATCGCATCGGGAGGGTTGGATTGCGCCACATCCAAGATGGTATCTGGAAAGTCTGGATAGACTTCCAGAACGCCATCTTGGATGTGGTGCGATCCAACATGGCTGGTGGGAAGTGTCGCGAGACTTCCCGGCCGCCATCTTGGATCTCGCGAGATCCAACATGGCGGGTGGGTAGTCTCGCGAGAAATCATCATCGAGGATGGATGTCGCCAGACAGGGCAGATCCAACATGGCGTCGGCGTCGCGGAGAAAAAGATGGGATGTCGGCGGAGAAGATCAGATGTCGGCGGCGGCGTGTAGGAGACGATCGGTGTGTTAGCGGACAGGTGTCGGTGAGTATAGATGTTGGCGTGAAAGTACATGGGGGAATGAGTGTGGGGGTATGAGTGTGAGAGGGGGGGTGTATGTGAAGTGGCCAGGGGATCGCGTGTGTGGGGAGGTGCAGAAAGAGAGGGGGTGTGGTGAGGAGTGTGATTGTGAGGCACAGCAGAGGCCTCTGATGGCGGTAGTGGGGCTTTGAAAGCCCCGCTACCTCCAAAGGTCAGACATCTTGGATCACCCGCGACGGGTGTACGGGCAGCTTCTGTCACGGATGTGACTTAGCAATACTGTTACATAGTGATGGAAGTTGGCTTAGGGCTTTTATTATAATAGATAGAATACATACAGCAGTAGCGGTGTGCAGCGGTGCCAGTGTGCAGCGGTGCCGGAGACCAGGAGGAGACAGCAGGCGGGTGCGGGCAGGAGGGGCCGGGGAACAGCGGGCAGAAGGGGGCCGGGGAACAGAGGCCATGTGCGGGCAGGAGGGGGCCGAGGAAGAGCGGCTGGGTGTGTGCAGGAGGGGGCCGGGGGACAGTGGCCGGATGCGGGCAGGAGGGAGACAGGGAAACCGAGACAGGGTGCGGGCAGGAGGGGGCCAGAGGGACAGCGGCCAGGTGCGGGCAGGAGGGGGCCAGGGAACAGGGGCGGGTGCAAACAGTAGGGGGCGGGGGGGGGAGCCTTCCTGGCCGCACCCGGGCCGCTGTCCCCCGGCCCTCTCCTGCCCGCAGCAGAGTGCTTAGCAGAATATACGGCGACTCAGTGGTTAGCAGAGTTTACGTCGGCTCAGTGGTTAGCAGAGTATATGGGGGCTCGCTGGTTAGCAGACTTTACGGTGGCTCAGTGGTTAGCAAAGTATACGGTGGCTGAGTGGTTAGCAGAGTATACAGGGGCTCAGTGTTTATGCACAGTATACGCTGGCTCAATAGTTAGCACTGTATACGGAGCCTCAGTGGTTAGCACTCTATGGTGGCTCAGTGGTTGGCACTGTATATGGTGGCTTAATAATTAGAGTAGTAATGTGACTTAGTGGTTAGCACTGTATACGTTGACTTGGTGATTAGCACTCTATGGTGCCTCAGTGGTTGGCACTGTATATGGTGGCTCAGTGGTTATCACAGTCTGCTGGGTCAGTGGTTAGCACTGAATGCTGGCTCAGTGGTTAGCACTGTACAGTGGCTGAGTGGTTAGCACTGTAAGGTGGCTCAGTGGTTAGCACTGTATGGTGGCTCAGTGGTTAGCATTGTACGGTGGCTTAGTGGTTAGCACTGTATGGTGGCTCAGTGGTTAGCACAGCGCAGTGGCTCAGTAGTTAGCACAGCGCGGTGGCTCAGTGGTTAGCACTGAGCGGTGGCTTAGTGTTTAGCAAAGTATGGTGGCTCAGTGGTTAGCACTGTATATGGTGGCTCAGTGGTTATCACAGTATATGGCCACTCAGTGGTTAGCACTATATGGAGGCAGAGTGCTTAACTCTGTATGGAGGCTCATTGGTTAGCACAGTATGGTGGGTCAGTGGTTAGCACTGTATAAGGTGGCTGAGTGAATAGGACTCTATGGTGGCTGAGTGTTTAACACTGTATACGGTGAGTCAGTGGTTAGCAGTGTACGGTGGCTCAGTGGTTAGCAGCGTACGGTGGCTCAGTGGTTTGCAGTGCACGGTAGCTCAGTGGTTAGCACTGTATGGTGGCTCAGTGGTTAGCACTGTACGGTGGCTCAGTGGATAGCACTGTACGGTGGCTCAGTGGTTAGCACTGTACAATGGCTCAGTGGTTAGCACAGTACAGTAGCTCAGTGGTTAGCAGTGTACGGTGGCTCAGTGGTCAGCACTGTATGGGGGCTCAGTGGTCAGCACTGTATGGTGGCTCAGTGGTCAGCACTGTACGGTCGCTCAGTGTTCAGCACTGTACGGTGGCTTAGTGGTTAGCACTGTATGGTGGCTCAGTGGTTAGCACAGAGTGGGGGCTCAGTGGTTAGAACTGCGCAGTGGCTCAGTGGTTACCACTGCGCGGTGGCTTAGTGTTTAGCACAGTATGGTGGCTCAGTGGTTAGCACTGTACGGTGGCTCAGTGGTTAGCGGAGGCCAGGGGGGGGCAGAGTGGTCAGCGGAGGCCAGGGGGGCAGAGTGGTCAGAGAAGGGCGGGGGGGCAGAGTGGTCAGCGAAGGCCGGGGGGGCACAGAGTGGTCAGCAGAGGCCGGGGGGCAAAGTGGTCAGCAAAGGGCGAGGGGGCAGAGTGGTTAGCGGAGGTCGGGGGGGCAGAGTGGTCAGCAGAGACCGGGGGGGCAGAGTGGTCAGTGGAGGCCGGGGGGGCAGAGTGGTCAGCGGTGGCTGGGGGGGCAGAGTGGTCATCGTAGTCCAGGGGGCAGAGTGGTCAGCGTAGGCTGGGGGGCATAGTGGTCAGTGGAGGCCGGGGGGTCAGAGTGGTCAGCGGTGGCTGGGGAGGGCAGAGTGGTCAGCGGAGGATGGGGGGGCAGAGTGGTCAGCGGAGGCCAGCGGGGGCAGAGTGGTCAGTGGAGGACGGGGGGGCAGAGTGGTCAGCAAAGGCCAGGGGGGGCAGAGTGGTCAGCAGAGGCCGAGGGGGGGCAGAGTGGTCAGCGGAGGCCAGGGGGTGGGCAGAGTGGTCAGCTGAGGCTGGGGGGCAGAGTCATCAGCAGAGACCGGGGGGGCAGAGTGGTCAGCAGAGGCGGGGCAGAGTGGTCAGCGGAGGGCGGGCAGAGTGGTCAGCGGAGGCCGGGGGGGCAGAGTGGTCAGCGGAGGTCGGGGGGGGCAGAGTGGTCATCGTAGTCCAGGGGGCAGAGTGGTCAGCGTAGGCTGGGGGGGCATAGTGGTCAGCGGAGGCCAGCAGGGGCAGAGTGGTCAGTGGAGGACAGGGGGGCAGTGGTCAGCGAAGGGCAGGGGTGGCAGAGTGGTCAGCGGAGGCCAGCAGGGGCAGAGTGGTCAGCGGAGGACGGGGGGGAAGTGGTCAGCGAAGGGAGGGGGAGGCAGAGTGGTCAGTGGAGGGCGGGGGGGCAGAGTGGCGGCGACATACTTACTTCCATCGCCAGCGCCATCTTCCATGTCGCCGCCCCGTACATAGTGAAATCAAGATGGCAGCCGGAAAATCTCGCGAGAGTTCCCGGCTGCCATCTTGGTTTCGCCCTGTGCATAGCGGCGACATTAAAGATGGCGGCCGGGAAGTCTCGCGACAAGAGACTTCGCGGACGTCATCTTGCATGTGCCATGCCGAAGGGGGCGGCGCCATATGCACACAGCGTCTCCCTGTCATGGCGCCGGCGGTGCAGGGAGATGCTGTGGAAGACCCAGCGGTGCAAGACCAGGGGAACGGCGACCCTCCCCCCCACGGATGCAGGGGCGGCGGTGCTGGATCTGACAGCACCCCCCCTGCTCCTCACCCACGGCAGCAGGGGCGGCGGTGCTGGATCTGACAGCACCCCCCCCTGCTCCTCACCCGCGGCTGCAGGGGCGGCCGCAGTTGCTGCGGTGCTGAATCTGACAGCACCCGTCCCCTCCCCCCTCGGGCCACCAAGAGTACCGATAGCAAGAGTGGGGCTGTATTAGCCCTGCTCTCGCTAACGGTCGGCCATCTTCGTACACCCTTAGTGGGTGTACAGCCAGCATCTGTCCAGATCTGACGTCATTTTGAGCAGAAACGGACGGAAGCTGCCTTAGGCAATTATTATATTAGATATATAGTGTCACAATGAGGCCACATTATGACACTATATATCTATTAATATTCTTATACTAACGGGTGGACTGGCCCACCGGAGGATCGGGAGAATCCCCGGTGGGCCCCGAGACATGTGGCCACACCTTTCAAGCCCCGCCCCCGTACATCCCTGGGCCTCCCGGTCCGGTAATATCGCTAATCATATCGGCAGCACTGCCGATATGATTAGCGATGCCTGTGCCCTCTCTGCAGCTGCAAAGCAGGGAGAGCGACCTCCCTGCTCTGCCTGCTGCCGCCACTATGCTACTCTGACTCCTGCCTGCTCGTGCGCAGGACATCAGTCTCAGGATGATGATGTCATCTCCCTGAGACTACTTCCTGTGTGCGCAGCGGGAGTCGGCGCTCAGGGCGCTGTAGAGGAGAGACCGCCCCAGGCAGCGGCTGCCTGCACCGTGGTGAGTATGGGGAGCGGGGTGGGGCCCCCAGGGTGCCTGGTGCTGCTGGGCCCCAAGGGTGCCTGGTGCTGCTAGGCCCCATGGGTTCCTGGTGCTGCTGGGCCCCCAGGGTGCCTGGTGCTGCTGGGCCCCAATGGTGCCTGGTGCTGCCGGGCCCCCAGGGTGCCTGGTGCTGCCGGGCCCCCAAGGTGCCTGGTGCTGCCAGGCCTCAAGGGTGCCTGGTGCTGCTGGGCCCCAGGGTGCCTGGTGCTGCTAGGCCCCAAGGGTTCCTGGTGCTGCTGGGCCCCCAGGGTGCCTGGTGCTGCCGGGCCCCAATGGTGCCTGGTGCTGCCGGGCCCCCAGGGTGCCTGGTGCTGCGGGCCCCCAAGGTGCCTGGTGCTGCCAGGCCTCAAGGGTGCCTGGTGCTGCTGGGCCCCAGGGTGCCTGGTGCTGCCGGGCCCCCATGGTGCCTGATGGAGCTGGCCCCCAGGGTGCCTGATGGTGCTGGACCCCTGGTGCTGCCAGGCACCCATGGTGCCTGATGGTGCCGAGCCCCTGGTGGTGCCTGGTGCTGCCGGGCTCCCTGGGTGCCTGGTGGTGCCTGGTGCTGCCGGCCCCCCTGGGTGCCTGGTGGTGCCTGATGGTGCAGGCCCCCTGGTGGTGCTGGGCCCTCTGGTGGTGCCTGGTGCTGCTGGGCTCCTGGTGGTGCCTTGTGCTGTGGGGACCCTGATGCCTTGTGCTGCCAGGCCCCCTGGGCCCCTGGTGGTGCCTGATGCTGCAGGGCCCCTGGTGGTGCCTGGAAGCTGCCGGGCCCCTGGGTGCCTTGTGGTGCTTGGTGCTGCCAGAACTCTGGTGGTGCCTGGTGCTGCCAGGCCCCTGGTGGTAGCTGGTGCTGGCCTGGTGGTGCCTGGTGCTGCCAGGCCCCTGGTGGTGCCTGGTGCTGCCTGGTGCCTGGTTCTGCCGGGTGCCAGAGACTGGCAGCCACAAAGGAAGAAGCTGCCGGGTGCCTGGTGCCTGGTGCCGGAGACTGGCAGCTGCAGAGGAAGAAGCTGTCTGGTGCCGGCAAGCGGGAGACCGGGAGCCGCAGAGGAAGAAGCTGCCGGGATCAGGAAAGTGGAGTCAGGTAAGGCGCTGTTAAAGCCGAAGATAGCAGCCGAGGGGACAGAGTGGGATGGATGAATGGATGAATGGATGGGGCGGCCTGGAAGAGGGGTTAGAATGGGATGGATGGATGGGGCGGCCTGGAGAGTGGGCAGAATGGGATGGATGGGGGGGCGGCATGGAAAAGGGTGAGAATGGGATGGATGGATGGGGAAGAAGGTACATGGATGGATGGGGAGAAGGTACGCGGATGGTTTGGTGGATGGGGGAAAAGGTACATGGATGGATGGGTGAATAGAGGGAGAAGGAACATGGATGGATGGGGAGGAGAAACTACATTGAACGTGGGGGGAGAAGCTACATGTATTACCCATACACACACACTGACACTATATACAGAGTTCATGTGTATAATGTCAATGTTGATCATTGCATTACCTGTACACTGACACTATATACTGAACTCCTGTGTATAATGTCACTGGTGATGACTGTATTACCTGTACACTGAAACTATACACTGAACTCCTGTGTATAATGTCACTGGTGATCACTGTATTACCTGTACACTGACACTATATACTGAACTCCTGTGTATAATGTCACTGGTGATCACTGTATTACCTGTACACTGAAACTATACACTGAACTTCTGTGTATAATGTCACTGGTGATCACTGTATTACCTGTACACTGACCCAATATACAGAGCTTTTTTACATTTCCATTAATTTAGTGTTATGTGTGGTGGCATTATGTGCTTTGGTCATGACATGACGGTATTTGTCCCTTGTATATGGTATTATTCAGTCACTATGTGGTCTCATGGTGTGGCAGTATTTATACCTTGTATGTGGTAGTATTTGGTCACTATGGATTATGTGCTTTCGCCATGGTGTGGTGGTATTTGTCTGGTGTGTGGCATTATTTGGGCACTATGTTGTGGTAGTCATGTGATCTGGTCACAGTGTGGTGGTATTTCTGACTTCTATCTGGTAATATTGGTCTTGGTAGAGTGGATTTTGATCGGTCATTTGTTTTATCTGATATCAATAAGTGGAAACTATTTTATTTCCAATAGATATTAAATACTTGGATGTTTAACCCCTCCTTGTCCTGTGACACAGCAGCAGAGATCCAGAGGTTTGCCAGAGAAAGCAAGCTGAGCATTTGGTGACTTCAGTATTTATAAGGCAAAACCAGGAGTGAGTGAGAAATGCATAAAAAATTACCTCTGATTGCTCCACTCCTGGTTTTGTCTTAGGCCGGCTTCACACAAACGTTTTTTTTCCCTGTCAGGCTGTGTCCAGTGCTTTGCAGGAGCCACCGGACACAGCCTGACAGGTTCGGACAAATAGAAGCGGAGGGTTAATATGCCCTCCTGTCCTGTTTGTAGCCAGATTCTGCAGAGCGCAGCTTCAGGAGCTGTCCCCTACTGAAATTGTGCTGAACCTCTTCATAGGGGACAGCTCCTGGTGCTGAAGTTCAGCGGAGCTCATGTTGAACTGCAGCAGCTGGTATCCGGGAACCTGACAGACTCTCTGTTCGGTCCGGCACGATCCGGCGCCCCATAGACTCTCATGTTAGGGGGTGGCGGATCATGTTAGGGGGTGCCGGATCGTGCTGGAACCGGGAGAATCCGGTAGGATCTGGTTTGCTTAAATTTTTCGCCCCGGACACAAAAATGATGCAAGCTCTGTTTTTGTGTCCGGGGCAAAAATCGTTTGCAGCCTGATGCTGCCGGACAGGGACAAAACCAGATGGCAAATAGCTGCCATCCGGCCCTATCCAGCACCATAGGGGCTACATTATGTCAAAATCAGGTCCGGGGCTGTCAGATTCACATCAGACAGCCCCGGACCTGATCACAATGTGGTGTGAAGTCGGCCTTACAAATACTGAGGTACAAAAATCACCAAATACTCAAAGCTCCACATTCTTCTGATGGTGCGGATTCCACCAATAAATAAGTGATCACCTTCCTAACCTGTGCACAGGGGCGGACTGACCCAGGTGGCAGGGAGGCATTTGCCCCACAGGCCGGTGGTTTCGTCCCAATTTAGAGCTGCCCCCTCAATGAGAGCGGCCACGCGGGACCCGGGACGCAGCAGGCAGGACGCGGGCGTCAGCGTAGAGACTGACCCAGGATTGGTGTGGCAGCAGTAGGCAGGCTAGTGAAGCAGAGCCAGCACCCACATGCTCTTCAGTCGGTCTCTGTAGTGGTAGCACCCCCTTCTCCCCGCTCTTCAGTTGGCCGCTGGCTAGAAAAGGTTGACTGCCCCCCCAGGGCAAGATCTGCCAGCCAGCCCCTGCCTGTGCATCACTGATAACTTGTTTTCACCAAAAAAATCCAAATTAATGCAAACTACAGTAATGATCAGGGCCGCCACTAGGGGGTTACAGCCCCTACTGCAGTGAGGGGCCCGGGGCCTGACTGCAGGGGGCGTGGCCATTAGACAGGGGCAGGAGGGGCCCAGCCATTCTGGTGGGGGCGTGGCTGTTGGGAGCAAGGAGGCCCGCCCCCCTTCTCGGACAGGGGGCCCCCTGTGCTGCGTGATCGCTCCCCCCACTGCCGAGTACCTGAGTGCGGGGATCTGCCAGCTGCCCAATCCCTTCCTGACCAGGAAGTGCACGTGACGTCACTGAGCATCGCCTTATTGAACAGGAAGGACTGGAGGCGGGGCCGCAGGGGGAGAAGCCCCTCTGGAGTAAAGAGAGTCCATAGATGGCGCCTGGTTACTAGGGGAGGAGGCCACGGCTCCACCGCTATAATGTATGATGATGCACCTCTCATCTGCTCCTCTGGTCTCCTCTTCGGTCCCATCTATCCTGCACAGCATCAAGTGGGTAGGCGGAGCCAAGTGGGGGACGACGACAACAAGAGCTTGCAGAAAGCATGAGGAGAGAGGAGTGAAGTGAGCAGCCACAGGAGCACCCCTCCTCCTCCTCCTAATGTCACCACCAGCTCAGCAGTCGGGAGTAGGGGAGGGGGAGAGAAGGTGGCTGACAGGAGCCTCCAGAATGTCTGTACAGACATGCATCTTCTGCTGATTTCACCTACAGGCCTCCCTCACTGGGTACACCATGATGATGAAGAAGAGAGTGAGTATATATATATATGTGTGTGTGTGTGTGATACAGATATCAGGTATGAGTGTGATGTGTGTGTCATGTTGTCATGTGCTGTGTGTCTGTCATCTGTGTGCTGTGTTCTGTCATCTGTGTGTTGTGTCTCTGTCATCTGTGTGCTGTCTCTGTTGTCCGTGTGCTGTGTCTCTGTCGTCCGTGTGCTGTGTCTCTGTCGTCCGTGTGCTGTCTCTGTCATCCATGTGCTGTGTCTCTGTCATCTGTGTGCTGTGTCTCTGTCATCTGTGTGCTGTGTCTCTGTCATCTGTGTCTTTGTCATCTGTGTGCTGTGTCTCTGTCATCTGTGTGCTGTGTCTCTGTCATCTGTGTCTCTGTCATCTGTGTGCTGTGTCTCTGTCATCTGTGTGCTGTGTCTGTCATCTGTGTGCTGTGTCTCTGTCATCTGTGTGCTGTGTCTCTGTCATCTGTGTGCTGTGTCTCTGTCATCTGTGTCTCTGTCATCTGTGTGCTGTGTCTCTGTCATCTGTGTGCTGTGTCTCTGTCATCTGTATCTCTGTCATCTGTGTGCTGTGTCTCTGTCATCTGTATCTCTGTCATCTGTGTGCTGTGTCTCTGTCATCTGTGTCTCTGTCATCTGTATGCTGTGTCTCTGTCATCTGTGTCTCTGTCATCTGTGTGCTGTGTCTCTGTCATCTGTGTCTCTGTCATCTGTGTGCTGTGTCTCTGTCATCTATGTCTCTGTCATCTGTGTGCTGTGTCTCTGTCATCTGTATCTCTGTCATCTGTGTGCTGTGTCTCTGTCATCTGTGTCTCTGTCATCTGTGTGCTGTGTCTCTGTCATCTGTGTCTCTGTCATCTGTGTGCTGTGTCTCTGTCATCTGTGTGCTGTGTCTCTGTCATCTGCGTGCTGTGTTTCTGTCATCTGTGTCTCTGTCATCTGTGTGCTGTGTCTCTGTCATCTGTGTGCTGTGTCTCTGTCATCTGTGTGCTGTGTCTCTGTCATCTGTGTCTCTGTCATCTGTGTGCTGTGACTCTGTCATCTGTGTCTCTGTCATCTGTGTGCTGTGTCTCTGTCATCTGTGTGCTGTGTCTCTGTCATCTGTGTCTCTGTCATCTGTGTGCTGTGACTGTCATCTGTGTCTCTGTCATCTGTGTGCTGTGCCTCTGTCATCTGTGTGCTGTGTCTCTGTCATCTGTGTCTCTGTCATCTGTGTGCTGTGTCTCTGTCGTCTGTGTCTCTGTCATCTGTGTGCTGTGTTTCTGTCATCTGTGTGCTGTGTCTCTGTCATCTGTGTCTCTGTCATCTGTGTGCTGTGTCTCTGTCGTCTGTGTCTCTGTCATCTGTGTGCTGTGTCTCTGTCATCTGTATCTCTGTCATCTGTGTGCTGTGTCTCTGTCATCTGTGTGCTGTGTCTCTGTCATCTGTGTCTCTGTCATCTGTGTGCTGTGTCTCTGTCATCTGTGTGCTTTGTCTCTGTCATCTGTGTCTCTGTCATCTGCGTGCTGTGTTTCTGTCATCTGTGTCTCTGTCATCTGTGTGCTGTGTCTCTGTCATCTGTATCCCTGTCATCTGTGTGCTGTGTCTCTGTCATTTGTGTCTCTGTCATCTGCTGTGCTGTGTTTCTGTCATCTGTGTCTCTGTCATCTGTGTGCTGTTTCTCTGTTATCTGTGTGCTGTGTCTCCGTCATCTGTGTGCTGTGTCTCTGTCATCTGTGTGCTGTTTCTCTGTCATCTGTGTGCTGTATCTCTGACATCCGTGTGTTGTGTCTCTGTCATCCGTTTGCTGTATGTGTTTCCGTCATCTGTCGTGTGTCTGCCATGTGTACTGTATGTGTGTCTGTCATCTGTGTACTGTATGTGTGTCTCTCATCCGAGTGCAGTGTGTGTCTGTCATCCATGTGCTGCGTGTGTGTGTCCGTCACCGTCACGGGGACACAGCACACAGGAAGGAGACAGGTGCAGTGGGGACAGACAGGGCACAGGGGGGAGACAGGTACAGGAGAGAGACACAACAGGCAGGTGGGACACAGTGCACAGGTTGGAGACAAGCACAGGGGAGAGACAGCAAACAGGAGGGACAGAGACTGCGCAAAGGGGGGTGACAGGTACAGAGAGGTAAGAGACTGCACACATGGGAGAGAGACATGCACAGAGAGGGGCATTGCCAAGCTGTAACTCGGCCTCTATTGTCCAGACTTCCAGAAAATGGCCGCGGAGGCAGTGCATATGCAGATCAAGATCCGCGGCCATTTTCTGTAAGCTTGTGACCCCTGGCTCGAGAGCTCACCTCACCCCCTCAATGGGTGGGGGCCCGGGGAGAGATCATACATCCCTGTGGCTACTGCAGAGCTCAGCTCACGCCCAGTCTGTGTGCCCCTAGCCCTCTACAGTACTGTGTATACTCTCAGTTTCTCCTATATGATGTGTATATATAGCAGTCTCCTATTGAATGTATTTGATTTACAAAAGTTATTGTCACAGAGTCGACTGCGCTCCAGATCAACACAAACCTGGAAGATCAGATATCACCGAACATCGCAGGACACAGAGGAGCAGCTGCAGCCATCAAATTAGGTGAGGTAATTAATTCATTAAATGTAGCCGGGTAATTTTTATGGTGATGTGCGGCCCCTGAATGATGGTAGGAATTTCCAAATGTCCTCCCCCCCTGTACAGGGTAATAAATAACACCACCAGTATTATTCTGCCTCATGTGGCATTTCTGGTTCACATCCCTCCACAGCTCTGATAAAGAACAATGTATAGAAAGAGATTAATGAGTGATTGGGGAGGACGTGGTGCAGAAAGGGAGTTTTTCCAATAGTGGGCGGTGAAATAATGGAAGGTTCGAGGGTGGAGGCGGAGCCTGGATGGAGGTGGGGCCTGGGTGGAGATTGGTGGAGGCGGAGATTGGGTGGAGTCTAAGGGGGGGCCCTAAAATTTTGCCCCTTAGGGGGCCCCGAAATTCCTAGTGGCAGCCCTGGTAATGATACATCACAGTAATGGTGAGAGCACAGTCGGTGAGCCGAGGTTTACTATTTTTTCAAGTGAGGTTGTGACTTCACATGAGCCCCATAACCAATCACCATCAGATTCTCTCTCCCTGCCTTCAGACGTTGGAATAATAAACGGGAAGTGAGTGACCAGCCACAGCGATCACTTCCTGTGGAGTACTCATATGTTCAATGGCTAGGAGAGACATACTGGCAGTGATCGGGCTGGCGTGATGTCACAAAGCTTATGCCAAACATGGGGGATGAGAAAGGGGGTTGTCCAAGTAGTGAGCAACCCCTGTAAGAAGTAACTATGACAAGGAAGGATATAACTCTCATAACTCCATGGATCTCATATCAGATGTAAACATAATGAAGGAATTTCAGTCACCTCACAGGAGAGGTGAAGAGATGCATTATTTAATAAAGCACAAGTATAACATATGAAATATGTGAATATGTATATTTCTGCTGTCCAGAGAAAACGATGACATTTTACTTTATTGGTTTGCATTTGCGTCATAACGTTGTTTAACCTTAGTTAAGCCATACTATGAGGTCCATAAGAAAAGAGTAGGTTTAGACTCTGCATCTTGATAAGAAGAAGCTATAAAGTATGAGGAAGTATAGTAGGGGAAGGCAAAGGTGGGAAGACCACCCAATGACGACTATTATTAATTAACGAGAATTCAACAATGACAATAGTGTGAAGTGACAATATTTATGTAATTTTATAACACTGTCATTCCCTGCACTAATCGGTAGGGACACTGATGTATTCACAACTCTTCTCTCTGCTCCTGTGTTTCTAGCTTCTCTGCTCGTCACAGCTCCTGGGAGTCCTGGCCTTAGGTCGCACCTTGCTTCTTATAGTGTACAGAGTTCGCAGACTGACACTTGATGTTTCTCTAGCATATTGCTGAGGAGTACCAGGTATTTAAGGCACCCTACCCTATTGAGAGAGTCTGTGTAATGTTAGTCCTCAATAGCCTGTATGCATAATGACTGCTGGATTGTTGTCTGGCCCCTGGATACTGTTACAGATTCGGTACTCTCTTTATATGTTCCTGCTATCATACTTGAGCTCATTCTGAGTGCCTGAACCTGCTCTAGTGTCCCGATCCCTTTCTGAGTTCCTGATTCCATTCCTGTATCCCTTTACCAGCCTGAATTACTTTACTGTTCCTGTGTCCTGGTACAAGGCTGAGTTCCTGTGTCCTAGTACCATCCTGTTTTCCTGAGATGTTTCTGTGTTCCAGTACATGTCCATGTTCCTATACCAGTGTTCCTGCCTGATCCCGTCTATACCAGCTACCACATTGCCAGTTATCCTGAACCTGTCCTTGCAGAGGCCCTACTCCTTCCACCCTGTTTCCATACAGTGTTAGCTTCTGCAGATCCAGAGACTTTCATGGAGTTGTACCTGGTGCTTGCCAGCAGCCAAGTCCAATCTCACTATCAGAGGCTTTAGTGAATATCCAGCAGGCTCTTAGTCACACCTCTCCAGAGTAAGACCATGATCGGTAGTCCAGTGGATCCCCATCCCAGTCCCCTTCTGGATCGGTTAATGCCATTCTGCCAGTAACACAAGGAACCTGTCGGACGATATGTGAAGCTCAAACTGTTTTATCATCGCCCAGTGGCAATGACTGCCAAGTCTCTGCTGACATGCATGTATAGGCAGCGACCTGTCAGTCACTGTCAGCGGGCAAGGAGAAGTCATCCAGGAGCTGCCTGTATGACGTGCCTGGCTAGGTCCCTGGAAGCAATTAAAAGTATGCTTTTCTCAGAAATGCCACAGAATGTCAGAGTGAAACATACCTGGCTGTAATCAAACAAACAGTAACTGATTCATGATGCTTACGGTTTGGAAAGCATCTATTAGGTTACAGGTTCCCTTAAAGCGGGCTCCTCAAAAATAGAGAATTGTACCCCCTCTTAAAACTCTTCATAGTTTTTATAATGGAAATAGAAAGAGCTCACAAGCATTCTACAACCACATCTTCCATTAATTGCTGCTTGGAAATAATGGCTAGTAGCAGCATACTTTGTAGAATTGGAAACTATGGGGAAGGAGATCTTTCGCATTAGAGGTGGAATGTATTGTATACCCTATGAATACATAATACATGTCTATCTATAGAGAAAGAACAAACCATTAAAAATGAACCTGACAACAAAATGTATTCAATTGAACCTTCATTATTTCAGATGGTCATGTTTTATTCTGAAATTAAGGTTTTTCTGAGATTACTACTCTTAAGTTCTCGACAGCTTCACCCTGCCCCACTCATTTTGATTGATGGGACTCTTTGTATTTACTTATATAGGGATAAACCAGTGATATTTGGGCCACAGGTTGGGAAGAGAAGGCACATGTACCTGGCTTATTGGATCAGGAATCTGAGCCCAGCTGACTTTTAAACAAAATGTTTTCTCCAAACCATTTGAGAATGAAACACACAGGTCTGCAATAACGAAGACAGTCTCCAGTTCATGTAATCAGCAATATCTAATATATAAAGCTGAATGTGTGTGTGTGTGTGTGTGTGTGTGTGTGTGTATGTGTGTGTGTGTGTGTGTGTGTGTGTATATCCGGCATTGGCATCTACACCGTCGCAACTACAGCCACAAAATTTTGCACAGTCACACGTCTGGACCCCGAGAGCGTCATAGGCTATGCTGTGAGGCGAAATTTTAACCCTGCGCATTCCAGTTCACCAAACAATTTTGCCCCTATCTACATAATGGGGAAAAAGTGAAAGGAAATGTGTTGGAGGCAAATTGACAGCTGCCAGATATGAACAAGGGGGACTTAAAGAATGAGAGCAATGGTGCCAAAGAGTATATACCGTACAGTTGCTAAGGTGGGGCCCCGACATAGGATACTCACCACACACGGGGATATGAACACACAACAAAATATGCCTCACACTACCACGTGCTTGAACACATATACCACCCTCAGCACACATTTCACCACACATACACCAACCTCGCCACATAATCGCCCTAAAACACACACAAGTCTGGTATTATCCTTCAAAAATATAAATCTGATTAATAAGCAGCCAAACTACAAGAACAACAAATGTACTATATAGGAAATACAGCAGCTGTCAGTCACATGACCTGTCTATTATGTGTATGTGTGAGCTAATATATACTGTCAGAGGGGAGGGTTTCCTGTTGTCTGGGGATTTATCAGGCTGCCAATAGCAACCAATCACAGCTCAGCTTCTATTTTGCTACTGTTAATTAATCTGAGCTCTGATTGGTTAATATAGGCAACAAAGGACATTCTCAGTATAACAAAGCTTGTGTGAGGTAATAGGATGTCTGTGAGGTAATAGGATGTCAGTTAGGATGTGTTGGAGGAAAGGCTGATGTCAGTCACATTACCTCTATGTGAGAGGATATAGAAACTGCCAGTTACAGACTATTTTTACCACAATAATGCCTCAAAAGAAAAGCAGCATTACTGGCCAATGAAAAATGTGAAGACTGAGAAACAAAGCTGACACACATGAGAACAGCAGCTGCTTCCTCAAGAGTCAATGAACTTTCTGAGGAGAGGGAAGTGAGGCTTGCAGACAAGAGAACAAGAGCTGCTTCCTCAAGGGCCAATGAACTTTCTGAGGAGAGGGAAGCGAGGTTGGCAGACATGAAAACAAGAGCTGCTTCCTCAAGGGCCAATGAGTCATCTCAGCAGAGAGAAGGTCGACTTGCCACTAAGAGAATTGCTATTTCTTCCACCAGGGTACAGGAAAGGGTTGGAGATTTAAAACATGCTGCCTTTTGTTACCAGTCAGACATAAACTATCAGGATAATCCTAAAGTTCAGATAGGAAAAATGGATGTGGTCTGCATGTACTGCAGTGCCCTGAAATGGAAAGATGAACCGCCAGGTTTATGCTGTGCAAATGGCAAGATAAAACTTCCACCTCTCCTGTCACCACCAGATCCCCTGAAGTCTCTGATGACAGGCACCAGTACAATATCAAAGCATTTCTTGGACAACATTAGGAAGTACAACTCCTGCTTCCAATTGACATCATTTGGTGCAACAAAAGAAATGTTTACAACAGGATTTATGCCGACATTTAAAGTTCAAGGACAGGTTTACCACTCAATAGGGTCACTGCTTCCATTACAAGGAGAAGAAGCTCAATTTCTTTGACTCTTCTTCATGGGAAATGCAGAAGCAGAGGCTCAGCGGAGATGCTCTTTAATTCCTAACACTCGCCTTGATATTGTCACTATTTTGCAGCAATTCCTTCACTCCAACAATCCATATGTTCAACTTTTCAAGATTGCACTTGAATGCATGCCAAATGACGATTACAAAGTTGTCATTCGAGCTGACAAAACACCACAAGGGGAACATCAGCGACGTTTCAATGCTCCCACATTTGATGAGGTAGCCATCTTGATTGTAGGTAATGATTTTCAAAGCCGTGACATTGTGCTTCAGAAAAGGAACAATAGTTTGCAACGAGTAGCAGAAACTCACAGGTCCTATGATGCTCTACAATATCCAATCATCTTTTGGCAGGGACAGGATGGCTATCACTTTGGAATACCTCAGACAGATCCTACAACAGGCAAAACTTCAGGAAAAAAAGTGTCTGCCATGGACTTCTATGCATATAGGATCATGACAAGATTTGCAGAGGAAAATCACATCTTGAAATGCAGACACCTCTTCCACCAATTTATTGTTGACATGTATGCAAAGATTGAGAGTGAACATCTTTTATATATCCGACTAAATCAAAAGAAGCTCAGGGCAGAGGAATATATTCACCTTAGAGATGCTGTTACAAATGATGCTGATCCAAAAGAGTTGGGGAAAATGGTTATTTTTCCACCAACTGTCACTGGAAGCCCACGACACATGCATGAATACACACAGCATGCAATGACTTATGTGAGAAAGTATGGCTGTCCAGATCTACAATATTGATGAACTGACAGCGTTTGTGTCTCAGAACGAGCCAATATTGGTACCAGATCAAAGGGATGCCTATAACTACATTTTAAGTTTCAGTGAAACCAACAAAGGTGGGACTGTCTGCCTTGATGCTCCAGGTGGAACAGGAAAGACATTTCTAATCAACTTGCTCGTGACAAAAGTTCGACTACAAAAAAAGATTGCACTTGCAGTGGCATCTTCTGGAATTGCAGCTATGCTTTTAAAAGGTGGCAGGACAGCACATTTGACCTTCAAACTACCACGAAACCTGTCTCATAGTGAAAGCCCCGTGTGTAATATTGCCAAGGGATCAGGACTGGCCAAATTGCTTCAAAAATTCAGTGCCATCATTTGGGATGAATGCACCATGTCACACAAAAGGGCTCTGGAAGCAGTGGACAGACTGCTGCAAGACCTGCGTAGCAACAAATATATCATGGGAGGAGCAGTTGTTGTTTTGGCAGGTGACTTCCGCCAAACACTACCTGTTATTCCAAGATCAACCCCTGCAGACGAACTCAATGCCTGTCTCAAAGAAGACAGAGAAAAGTAAAGAAAATGTCACTGAATACAAACATGAGGGTCTACATGACAGGCGATGTATCTGCTGGACTGTTTTCGAGTCAGCTGTTGACTATTGGAGATGGCAAGGCACCAGTAGACTTAACCACTGGACAGATCACCTTCCCAAGAAACTTTTGTTGCATTGCGACTTCCATTGAGGAGTTGAAAGCAAAGGTTTTTTCCAAACATTCTACTCCACTTCAAAAATTCTGTCTGGCTGTGTGAAAGAGCTATTCTAGGTCCCAAAAATGACAGCGTCAACAAGATCAATCTTCAAATTCTAAATCTCCTTCCAGGTGTGTGCACAACCTACAAGTCAGTGGATACAGTAATAGACCCTGCTCAAGCATTATTTTATCCAACCGAGTTCCTCAATTCCTTGGAGCCACAAGGACTTCCTCCTCACAATCTTTCTAAAACCTGGAGCACCTATTCTGATATTGAGAAATTTGGATCCACCAAAGCTGTGTAATGGAACAAGACTCTTGATTAAGAACCTGTTTCCTCATGTAATTGAGGCAACCATTTTGACAGGATGTGCCACAGGAGAAAATGTTTTCATTTCAACAATTCCTCTTATTCCATCTGATTTGCCTTTTGATTTTAAACGTCTCCAGTTTCCTGCTCGACTGGCATTTGCTATGTCCATCAACAAGGCTCAGGGACAGTCTTTGAAAGTAGTTGGAACTGATTTACAGTCTCCATGCTTTTCTCATGGTCGACTTTATGTGGCCTGTTCAAGAGTTGGAACAGCCAAAAATCTGTTCGTCTTTGCACCTGAAGGAAGAACTAAGAATGTCGTCTATCAAAAGGCTCTCGAATAAGGAGTAGAAGATTACTTCACATTACTTGGCCAATTTACCGTATATACTCGTGTATAAGCCGAGTTTTTCAGCCCAAAATTTGGGCTGAAAAGTCCCCCCCTCGGCTTATACACGAGTCATATACGGGGGGGCTGTGTCCCGGGGGCTGTGGAGGCTGGAGGAGGCGGGGGGGGCTGCTGTATGAGCGGCCCCGTCACGTGGGGCCGCTCATTATATATGCACTGCATCCCCCTGTCAATCAGCGGCAAGGGGAAGAAGTGCATATGGCCCCCCCAAAAGCTGGCACTGTCCCCCCTTGTAAGGGCCCCCCCCCCGCTGCTTATACATTACCATCCCGGTGTTCTGATCGGCGCCGCTCCTCGGTGCTGCGTCTTCATCCTCCCGTCCACGCTCGCTGCATCCATCCGGGTTCTCCGGCTGTCGCAGCGATATGACGTCATCGCGCGACCGCCGGAGATCCTGGATGCAGCAAGCGAGGACGGGAGGATGAAGAAGAAGCACCGAGGAGCGGCGCCGATCAGAACACCGGGATGGTAATGTATAAGCAGCAGGGGGAAGGCCTTACAAGGGGGGACAGTGCCAGCTTTTGGGGGCTGTTGGTACCCCCAGGGGGCTGCTGGGTACCCCCTGGGGGCTGTTGGTACCCCCAGGGGGCTGTTGGTACCCCCTGGGGGCTGTTGGTACCCCCAGGGGGCTGTTGGTACCCCCAGGGGGCTGCTGGGTACCCCCTGGGGGCTGTTGGTACCCCCTGGGGCTGCTGGTACCCCCAGGGGGCTGTTGGTCCCCCCTGGGGGCTGCTGGTACCCCCAGGGGGCGGCTGGGTACCCCCTGAGGGCTATTGGTCCCCCCTGGGGGCTGTTGGTACCGCCAGGGGGCTGTTGGTACCCCCAGGGGGTTGTTGGTAACCCCAGGGGGCTGCTGGGTACCCCCTGGGGGCTGTTGGTACCCCATGGGGGCTGTTGGTACCCCCAGGGGGCTGCTGGGTACCCCCTGGGGGCTGCTATATGTACCCCTGGGGGCCTGCTGTATACCACTGGGGCTGCTGTATACTACCACTGGGGCTGCTGGGGCTCCTGTATACTACCACTGGGGCTGCTGTATTCTACCACTGGGGCTGCTGGGGCTCCTGTATACTACCACTGGGGCTGCTGGGGCTCCTGTATACTACCACTGGGGCTGCTGGGGCTCCTGTATACTACCACTGGGGCTGCTGGGGCTCCTGTATACTACCACTGGGGCTGCTGTATACTACCACTGGGGCTGCTGGGGCTCCTGTATACTACCACTGGGGCTGCTGGGGAATCTGTATACTACCACTGGGGATGCTGGGGCTCCTGTATACTACCACTGGGGCTGCTGGGGAATCTGTATACTACCACTGGGGCTGCTGGGTAATCTGTATACTACCACTGGGCTGCTGTATACTACCACTGGGGGGCCTGTATACCAAACTGCTGGGGGCTGTATACCTGTGCTGGGGTCCACCCTCGGCTTATACACGAGTCAATAGGTTTTTCCAGATTTTTGGGGCAAAAGTAGGGGGGTCGGCTTATACACGGGTCGGCTTATACACGAGTATATACGGTAGTTAAATCTGTGTGGAATATCTGTGGTGTTCATATATACCGGTATGTTGTGAAATGCTTCTATTAGCTTAATTTTTGCCTTTTAATAATTACATTTCTATCTATTTGTTTTGTGGATTTTTTGTGCTGAATAAATTTTTAACACATTCTATTTTGTTAACAGCAGTTATTAACCCGGGTGAAGCCGGGTAGTACAACTAGTTGTAAATAATTGCACATTTTTTTTAGGGCTACAAATTTTAAAATGAATACCAGTGATGTTGTATGGCTCTTGCAAATAACATTGTGACATTGTTCAAAAGCGGCTGTTACAAAAATGCCATTTTTCTTTCATTGGAGCAATCATTATAGCATCATATCATAAAATATATTTTGCAATGTGATTTTTTCAACTTGCACTATAGCTGTACACAATGTATCTACAATATGTGTATGGCACTACCTCGGTCTCAAGGGTTGGGGTACTCAGACACTTCGGGGCTACAGTCCAGGGTGGCCACAGGTAGAAACTGCAGCCAGGCAGGAGGGTAGACAGTTTGTTTAGCAAACACCTCGAAACACATATCCACTGACATGGAGACCTAACCCGGAGCCTGGGACTCTAGGCAGGCAAGAGGTAGTAGGGCTAGATATAAGTGGGTAAGCGTAGTCATGGTAACGGATGAGTATATAAGGGAGAAACAGGAAGCAGTTAGCCAGTAAGCGGGTGCCGAGCAGCCAAGACCGGACCAGTACCATCAGGTCCAGGGAAGACGTGAGGGCCAGCAGTTAACTGACAGAAGAGCCTCCCCTAATATACTGAAAGTTACATGGGAAGAGAAGGACCTGGTGATCCCTTGTGAAACAGGGATACTTGAGGTAAGGCTAAAACTAGAGTGTCAGCTCTGAGGGGGACTGAAGATTAAAACCAGCTCTCCAGACAAACTGACGGGGGACACAGATTCCAGATCTGTGTTCCCACTACAGGGTTGGGGGCACAGCAGCGACTGAGAGGACCCGGCTTACCGCCCATAGATTTAGGGGGAAGCTACTATTGGGGACCGAGCTGCCGCTCCGCAATTCACTTAAAAGGGAAAGATAGAGAATAAGCCTGAAAGGACACATAGAAGGGCCGAGGAGTCTAGGAGTGATAACATGGCTGCAGTGGGTACAAGTGTACCGGAGTCGACTGAGTGAAACTGTAAAGAACTGTATTGTACCGTGCACTGTTTGACAGGAGAATTGGAGAAGTAAACCCGTTTGAACCCTGCTACGGTGTCTGTGTCTGATTTCAGGTCTGAAGAACTGTCAGTCCTGCATTTAACTCTGTCAGGAGCCATCTCCACATCATCCCCTTTCCCTGCAACATCTATAACAACCATCACAGACTTTAATTACCACTGCCCGGGGAACCACGCTCTACCTGCGGGGAGCTGTTCCATCTACAGCTGCCAAACATCATCCCCGGAGGTTCTGCAGCAGCGGTGATCACCCTGACCACAACCCGTGGGTGGCGTAATGACAAACCTAATCCCTTGTAAATACACCCCATTTACTTGTGTGAACCTGGGACACGGTCCGGACCAGGACCGCCGTGACCCCCCAGCAGAACACCGGTACGGCACTGAGTACCCCGTCCCAGTGGGCTCCACATGAACCTCACCACAAAGCTGTAACCACAGTTGCGCAAGGGTGCACAACCACCTATGGTGAGTGGCTCTCCCCAGCCCTAATCCCCACAATTATCCAGGTCTTTTTCAATGCGCTCCTGTTCTACTTTTATCATTCTGGTCAAGGATAACCAGCGCTGCTTATGGTAGTCCACAGGGGGTAGATGGCCTGGCAACTAGATGGAAGGCTCCACTCAGATGAGGCGGCCCCTGGGATGTAGTGGTGGTAAAGTAGTGATGATGATGGTTGTAGTAGTAGAAGATGCAAGGGTGCAGAGAGGCGCATGAACGAGTGGACAGACACAGGGTTCTACAGTACTTATCAGTTTCTTTTACTTCTAGTTTTTGCAGGCGCAACCCAGCTGTAGTACTGTTGTAGTGTAGTACTGTTGTACTGTAGTCTCCAGGATTGCAGCCTGGCCAGCTCACAAGTAGTCTGAGTCCACTCTGCTGAGACACAGGGAATATGGCCTTCCTTGCTGCCCTCTCTCTCTCTGACGCTCTGCTACTTCTTGTCCTCCTAGTGTCCTGTGGTTTCAAGTCTTATAAGTCCCAAAGACAGATGGCCCTCCAAGCGACTGCCTTGCAAGTCCTCCTGACCCTATACAGTTCCTTAGCCTTGGGAGAGTCCATGATGGTAGTCATTGTACATAAAGCCCAGTGACCTCCAGTTTCTTGGCTGGGCCTGGAGATATCCAGACCGAATTGGGGCTGTTACCCCTGTGCAGATACAGTTAGGGCCAGAAATATTTGGACAGTGACACAATTTTCGCGAGTTGGACTCTGCATGCCACCACATTGGATTTGAAATGAAACCTCTACAACAGAATTCAAGTGCAGATTGTAACGTTTAATTTGAAGGGTTGAACAAAAATATCTGATAGAAAATGTAGGAATTGTACACATTTCTTTACAAACACTCCACATTTTAGGAGGTCAAAAGTAATTGGACAAATAAACATAACCCAAACAAAATATTTTTATTTTCAATATTTTATTGCGAATCCTTTGGAGGCAATCACTGCCTTAAGTCTGGAACCCATGGACATCACCAAACGCTGGGTTTCCTCCTTCTTAATGCTTTGCCAAGCCTTTACAGCCGCAGCCTTCAGGTCTTGCTTGTTTGTGGGTCTTTCCGTCTTAAGTCTGGATTTGAGCAAGTGAAATGCATGCTCAATTGAGTTAAGATCTGGTGATTGACTTGGCCATTGCAGAATGTTCCACTTTTTTGCACTCATGAACTCCTGGGTAGCTTTGGCTGTATGCTTGGGGTCATTGTCCATCTGTACTATGAAGCGCCGTCCAATCAACTTTGCAGCATTTGACTGAATCTGGGCTGAAAGTATATCCCGGTACACTTCAGAATTCATCTGGCTACTCTTGTCTGCTGTTATGTCATCAATAAACACAAGTGACCCAGTGCCATTGAAAGCCATGCATGCCCATGCCATCACGTTGCCTCCACCATGTTTTACAGAGGATGTGGTATGCCTTGGATCATGTGCCGTTCCCTTTCTTCTCCAAACTTTTTTTCTTCCCATCATTCTGGTACAGGTTGATCTTTGTCTCATCTGTCCATAGAATACTTTTCCAGAACTGAGCTGGCTTCTTGAGGTGTTTTTCAGCAAATTTAACTCTGGCCTGTCTATTTTTGGAATTGATGAATGGTTTGCATCTAGATGTGAACCCTTTGTATTTACTGTCATGGAGTCTTCTCTTTACTGTTGACTTAGAGACAGATACACCTACTTCACTGAGAGTGTTCTGGACTTCAGTTGATGTTGTGAACGGGTTCTTCTTCACCAAATAAAGTATGCGGCGATCATCCACCACTGTTGTCATCCGTGGACGCCCAGGCCTTTTACAGTTCCCAAGCTCACCAGTCAATTCCTTTTTTCTCAGAATGTACCCAACTGTTGATTTTGCTACTCCAAGCATGTCTGCTATCTCTCTGATGGATTTTTTCTTTTTTTTCAGCCTCAGGATGTTCTGCTTCACCTCAATTGAGAGTTCCTTTGACCGCATGTTGTCTGGTCACAGCAACAGCTTCCAAATGCAAAACCACACACCTGGAATCCACCCCTGACCTTTTAACTACTTCATTGATTACAGGTTAACGAGGGAGACGCCTTCAGAGTTAATTGCAGCCCTTACAGTCCATTGTCCAATTACTTTTGGTCCCTTGAAAAAGAGGAGGCTATGCATTACAGAGCTATAATTCCTAAACCCTTTGGATGTGGAAACTCTCATATTGCAGCTTGGAGTGTGCACTTTCAGCCCATATTATATATATAATTGTATTTCTGAACATGTTTTTGTAAACAGCTAAAATAACAAAACTTGTGTCACTGTCCAAATATTTCTGGCCCTAACTGTAGTTCCTCTGCCCGGCCTGCATGGCTTGCTGTAGATTTGGGGTCCTCAGGCCTGGGATTCGCAGCTGACCCACGTGTGTCCTGCTCTGTCTCCAGCTCCCGACTTGTCCTAGAACTCACTCCTCTCTGCCTCCCACTCCTAACCTAACTCCTCCCTACAGACAGTAGATGGGGACTGTTCTGAATGTGAGTCTATTCAGCCTAGCATCTCCTTAGCCTGGAGTTTGGGTTGTGTTGGGTGTGTGTTGGGATCTCAGCAAAGCTTTCCCATCTTACCTGTGATCATGATGTCACACCTGTTGGATAGATGCAGTACCATAGTGGCATCTGAAGAATATGCATTATGGATTCTAATATACATCCCTCTGGCATATTATACTGCAAATGAATATTCTTGGCAGCTCCAGAGGGTTTTTTAAACCATTTTTCTTTTTATCTTGTGGTGTCATTGTCGATTTTTTTGTGCCAAATTCTTCAAAATGACTTACGCAGTTTATGAATTTGCCCAAAGTTAAAAATATCTTATTTTAGTCTAATGTTTTTGTTTCAATAAGTCCAATTCCACACAGTTACAAAATTTGCGCAAAAAAAAAAATATTTTAAATGCAGGGGAGGATTGGAGTACATTTGTGCAAAAATATAGTAATTTAGGAAATAAATAGTTGCATTTCAGAATTCTGGCTAAAACATGAAATGTTTCTAAAATTAGAAAATCCCCATTGACATAAAGATCTGAAAATTACCTAAACAAAAGACAAGTTTTTATTATGAATGTGTTGAACATCATATTCACAAAAACTGGTAAAAATTCAATGATGAATTGGCCCTTTAATGCTTTTATGTGTTGAAATGACACACACAATTTCTGTCATTGTAAAAATAACATCTGCATGAGCAGACAGCCATCGGCAAAGAACACTGTGCTGAGGCCAAGCGAATGTCTGTAAGACAAAAACCATAGCAGGACTTCATAGTCACACTGTGGTTCACACAGTCAGAGCTGAACAGACATACAGTATGTAAGTGCCGATCTAGCCGAGGCTTTCTGACCGCTTTCCTTCCTGTTTTCATTGTCATAATGTGTGGTCTGATGTCTACAAACAAAACGTATTCTACAGCAAAGACAACCTGCATAACCATCAAACGATTACTAAATGATTATTTCATTAATGAAAAAAAAATTATTCAGAAGCACCTTTAGGATGTTTCCGGAAGAGTTATTATTTAATCCTGAACTTTACTGCTACCTACAGATGAGTCTTTCATATTACAATGAAGCCACCCCATGGCTGGGTCCTTCCCTGGCTAGTCCCATGTTTGAGACTCCTAAACAAGGTTCCACAGACTCTCTTTGCATATTTGTATTTCCCAGGGGGCAATGTGCCTAAGAATTCACTGTGTTTGAGCGCTTTAGCCGGCTGCCTACAGTGTTTTCTTTGACTGGTCTCATTGAGATCAGTGATTGTTTCGTGATATTACCATGAAGAAAATTCTAAACATTTTCTTTGTAAAATTGTTTTGCGGCAATTAGGATGGGTGATAAATGTGTGAGTGTTGGAACCCAAATGATCATAAGAGAGTCTGGTTTGCAATCTTCATTCTAGGCCCAAAGGTGTTTGATGGGGTTGAGGTCATGACTCTGTACAGGCCAACCAAGTCCTGTCGGTGACCAGAAAAATGCCCACAGGAAAAATGCCCACAGGAAAAATGCCCACATGGAAAAATGCCCACATGGAAAATTGCCCACACGGAAAATTGCCCACATGGAAAATTGCCCACACGGAAAATTGCCCACATGGAAAATTGCCCACACGGAAAATTGCCCACATGGAAAATTGCCCACATGGAAAATTGCCCACATGGAAATTTGCCCACACAGAAATTTGCCCACATGGAAAATTGCCCACACGGAAAATTGCCCACACAGAAAATTGCAAATTGCAGTATCACAAAGTTTCAGATCTCTGATATTTGAGGTGCAAAGTGAGGGTGTTCACCTGATGTGTGAAAAATGCCCACAGACATGAATGCCAACAGGAAAACAGTGCTGGAGAATAATATAGAATTTTAGGTTATATGCTCTGCAAGACGAGGAATGGTATAGAGGTGTAAGTGAGATGCTTTGCAGGACTGCAGATGGTATAGAGGTGCAGGTGAGATGCTCTGCAAGATGGGGATGGTATAGATGTGTAGGTGAGATGCTCTGCAAGACAGGGGATGGTATAGAGGTGTAAGTGAGATGCTTTGCAGGACTGCGGATGGTATAGAGGTGTAGGTGAGATGCTCTGCAAGATGGGGATGGTATAGATGTGTAGGTTAGATGCTCTGCAAGATGAGGAATGGTATAGAGGTGTAAGTGAGATGCTTTGCAGGACTGCGGATGGTATAGAGGTGCAGGTGAGATGCTCTGCAAGATGGGGATGGTATAGATGTGTAGGTGAGATGCTCTGCAAGATGAGGAATGGTATAGAGGTGTAAGTGAGATGCTTTGCAGGACTGCGGATGGTATAGAGGTGTAGGTGAGATGCTCTGCAAGATGGGGATGGTATAGATGTGTAGGTGAGATGCTCTGCAAGATGGGGATGGTATAGAGGTGTAGGTGAGATGCTCTGCAGAACTGTGGGATAGTATAGAGGTGTAGGTGAGATGCTCTGCAGAACTGTGGGATAGTATAGAGGTGTAGATGAGATGCTCTGCAAGATGGGGGATGGTATAGAGGTGTAGGTGAGATGCTCTGCAGAACTGGGGGATTGTATAGAGGTGTAAGTGAGATGCTCTGCAAGATGGGGAATGGTATAGAGGTGTAGGTGAGATGCTCTGCAGAACTGGGGGATAGTATAGAGAAGTAGGTGAGATGCTCTGCAGAAAAGGGAACAGTATAGGTGTAGGTGACAGGGCAGGGGGATAGTATAGAGGTGTAAGTGAGATGCTCTGCAAGATGGGGAATGGTATAGAGGTGTAGGTGAGATGCTCTGCAGAACTGGAGGATAGTATAGAGAAGTAGGTGAGATGCTCTGCAGAAAAGGGAACAGTATAGGTGTAGGTGCAGGGCAAGGGGATAGTATAGAGGTGTAGGAGAGATGCTCTGCAGAACAGGGAACAGTATAGGTGTAGGTGAGATGCTCTGCAGGGCAGTGGGATAGCATAGAGGTATAGATGAGATGTCATGCAATACAAGGGAATAGTATAGAGGTATAGGTGAGATGCTCTGCAGGGCAGGGGGATAATATAGAGGTGTAGGTGAGATGCTCTGCAGGGCAGGGGGATAGTATAGAGATATAGGTCACATGGATGTCACACTGATGGTAGCTGATAAAAAAAATGCATAATTGCATCACACTCGTACCACAGTCGCATGACCATACGGAAAGCACTCACGCAACTGTCAATCATCAAAATCCCTCTGATAATGCAAACCTTAAGGCCGCGTTACACACAGCGATATTGCTAACGATATCTCTGCAATGTCACAGGTTTTGTGACGTTGCAGCGACCTCACTAGCGAAGTCGCTGCGAGTGACATGCTGCAGCAATCAACGATGAGCTCGCTGATTGCTAGTCGCTGCGGAATGGCCGGGACCATTTTCCCATCGTTGGTCTCTCGCTGTCCAGCATCCATCGGCATTTGTAACAGGGGAACGACCAGCGATCCCCATTCTGCGCCCGAGACGTTGAGCGATCCCAGTGAGCGTCAGGGGACGCAGCATCGGTATGTGGATCACCCAGTGTGACTGCAGACCAGCGATCACATAGCGATGTTCCAGTGATCCCGGTCAGGTGGGATTACTGGTGGGATTGTTGAAACATCGCTATGTGTAACGGGGCCTTTAGTGTGCCTGTACCCTATAGGTGAGATGTTCTGCAGGCAGAAGAATGGTATAGAGTTATAGGTGAGATGCTGTGCAGCAAAGAAGAATGTTGGGGGAAATTGCCCACATAGAATTGCCCACTAGGATGATAATGTATTAGACCTGCAGTCCTATGTAACTCCACAGATAATCCAGTGATTCTCCTGTGAGTACAGATAGCAGTGATGGCTTTTCTGAATCTGCTGCTGGTTCAGTTCTGCTGTTTTGGGCTGGTGGGAGGGAGGAGTAAGGCAGAATCACTGAGAGATGAGAGCAGACTGGATCTATATATTGCAGATAATGACCGACTGCTACAAACCACAGATCTTCAGCATTTCTGCACTAGGTCAACTGTAATTCACAAGATGATCACAGATCATGGGAATCCTCATCTTGCACCTCAGAGATCTGAAACTTTGTGATGCTGCAAATGGCAGTTTTCTGTGTGGGCAATTTTCCATGTGGGCAATTTTCCATGTGGGCAATTTTCCGTGTGGGCAATTTTCCGTGTGGGCAATTTTCCATGTGGGCAATTTTCCGTGTGGGCAATTTTCCATGTGGGCAATTTTCCGTGTGGGCATTTTTCCTGTGGGCAATTTTCCTGTGGGCATTTTTCCTGTTGGCATTTTTCAGGGAACCGTCCTGTCACATCAAACTCACCCAACCATTCCTTTTTGGATCTTGCTTTGTGCACTGGCTGGAGCATAGTCATTCTACAAAAAAAACCTGTTCCTACAAAGAAGGAGTCAAGAGAATAGTTACTCTCCTTATGGAGATTAGTCCTGCATGTCAGCAGTGAAGAGACTTTTAGCCGCAATGCTCCTCTGGGAAATATTCAAATTGTCTCTTCAGTGAGGAAGTAGACAAACTCTAGTGCCACCTATTGAAAGCAGCGATGCTAAAAGTCAAAATTGACTCTTTAACAAGCTTTACAAGATGACTTAGGATGTATCCCATATCAGAACCCCAATCTGCAGACTCTGCATTTCAGGGTGATTGCCCCTCATCAATGCAAAGTAAGGGATCTGATATGAGTAGGATTGCTACTTTCAATAGGTGGCACTAGAGTTTGTCTACTTCCTCCCTGATGAGACAATTTACAAAGAAGGAAGCACAGAGATGTACAAATTGTTTTACTATGCTGAAGCATTAGGATTTCCATTCTCTTGAGCTAAAGAGATGAGGCCAATCTCTGGAAAAACAACCCATTTGCATTATCCGTGTTTCACCAAACTTTACAGTTGGCACCAGGCAATCTGGCAGGTAACATTTTCCAAGCATTTGCCAAACTCAGACTCATCTCTCAGAATCCACTCTCATCATGTTTTACATTGTGCTTAGTGATATAAGGCTTTCTTGCATTCAGTTGATCAGTCATATAGTGAAGCTCACATATGTTTTGTGTTGATGATAATGTCAGAAGGTTTGGAGCTCTGTAGTTATTGAGTCAGAGGAGTATTAGAGACTTTTATGCACCATGCACCTAAGCACTCAGCAACCCAACTTTCTAAAATGTGTGGTTCCTAGACCCTTCTATGTTTCAATCATACCACTCAAAGGTGATTTTGGAATATTTAGGAGGGAAGAAAGTTCATGAACTGACAGTGGTGACGTTCAGTGAGCTCTTTGGAATGACCCATGCTTTCAAAAATTAGGTAATGGCAGAATGCATGGCTAGGTGATGGATTTCTCACACAGGTAGCAATGGCACTGAAGGAAAACCTGAATTCTATGATTAAGTGCTATGTCCCAATACTTATGTCCATAGTGTATGTCAATGGCACCAGGCTAATCATAAATTCTATCTCTAACAAACTCCATCATTAAGATTCTCAGAGAGAGAATGCTGAGCTTTAGATTTGAACATAAAATATTTAATATGCCAAAGCTTTAGGCAGGTGTAAAAAATGCTGCAAAGTAAGAATGTTTTGAGAAAAAGAAGAGTTCATGGTTTTTTTTATCAATTAACAAAATGCAAAATGAATAAACAAAAGAGAAATCTTTGAATGCATGTTGTGGGTTTACAGCAACAGCTTCTAATTGCAAATGCATTACCTGGAGTCAGTTCCAGACCTTTTACCTGCTTAATTGATCACAAATTAAAGAGAGAAGAGCTGATACAGCCTATTAAAGAGCTTTTGAGAAAATTGTCAAATTACTTTTGAACTGGAGCTGTAATTCCTAAAGCTTTACCCAAATTAAAATGTGAATACCCTCAAAGTAAATTTGAGAGTCTGTACTTTAATCTCATAATGATTAAAAAACTGTATCTTGAATATACAAAATAGTTGAAAGTCAAACTTATGTATGAGATAGCCAAGATAATTGTCTTAAAATGAAGGTGGTCTCTCTCTCAAAACTATAGTGGATGCCTGAAAGTCAAAAGTTCAAAACATTGTTACTCTTTTGCCCCTCAGTGTATGTACACATGTTTCCTGAATAAGAAATTCCCCCACACTGTGCTACTTAACACAGACATACACCACACCAATAATATAAGTACCTAATATGCAGCCCACCATTACAAACATAAATTGATAATCTATTTCTGTGTCCCCTATTAATTATAGTAACTTTTTCCCATCCAATAAATTTATAAATGAATTAACCACTGCACTCTTTCCCTCAATTCATTATCAGTCAGTCTAAACACCCCAGCAATGTGCACCTCCCATTACCTCAATTTTTGTCATTACATGCTCTCCTCCCCCTAATTTATTATGTCATGTCCTCTGTTTTCTCTCCACCCTTCATACATTATTCTTTCCTCTCTCCCAATCTCACCCTTAATTCATTATAATATAATGTCCAACTTCCCACCCCCAATTGATTATAATTTCCTCTCTCTGTCAGCTGACCACCAGGCTCACACATGAGCACATTACAAAGGTTTTATTCATGTGACCAATCAGCGGCGCACTAGGTGCACTCCTTCCCTGTGACTCTAGGGGCCGGCACGGTCCAACCTGACACTCCCCTTGACCAATAGCTGCTCTTCCTGTGGTATATCAGGCCACCTCCACTGATGGGAGGTGCCTGATTATTAAGTCAGTTTGCTTCTGCCTTGCTGACTGTTGGTCTGGCCTTCCTTGTACTCTCCTCCGTTAGAGCCATTCCTGTTCTTCCAGCCTTGTACTCTGTTTCCTGGAACCCTTGCTGTGTTCTTCCCCGGTAGCACCATTCCTGCTCTCCTAGCTTTATACCCTGTTATCCCAGAATCCTTAGCTGTGTCGTAGTATAGGCTATCCTTACGAGCCGCACACCCTGGTACTAGCTGCTGTGGTATTTAGATCCCCTGGGCTTGCCGCTGACAATCCCTGTATAGGGGTTGGTTAAACTAGGACCAGCTCACCCAGGGGAGTTAGGTACCACGGTCCATGGGGTCCACTCTAGGGCGCCTTCCCCTGGAAGCGTGACAAATGTCCTCTTTCTCATATCTCACCCTTAATTCATTATAAATTAATCTAACCCACCGCTGCCCTCAATTCATTATAATTTCCTTTCTCCCATCCCCCGCCCTGGGTTCACTTTAATTTTTTCTCTCTCCCCCTCCACCCTTAATTCATTATAAATTAATCTCTCCCACCCCCACCCTCAATTCATTATAATTTCCTTTCTCCCACCCCCCACCCTTAGTTCACTTTAATTTCTTCTCTCTCCCCCTCCATCCCTAATTCATTATAAATTCTTCTCTCCCACCCTCACTCTCAATTCATTAAAATTTCCTTTCTCCCACTCGCAATCTTAATTCACTATAATTTCTACTCTCCCATCACCACCCTCTATTCGTTATATTTTCCTCTCGTCCACTCGTTATTCATTTTACTGGAAATAAAAAAGTACCTTTACACGCCGCTACCGAGGGTAGCAACAGGTAGGCACCGCACGTGCAAGCGCGCGTTTTCAACGGTTGCTTACGGTTTTTGATGCCACAAATACACGCTGCCGCAAGGTGCTCCACAGAAGGCATTTTCGTTCCCTGGAAGGGCCGACGGGTGCCACAGGTTACCTTCTGTGGAGCACTTTTCCTGATTTACACGTCGCTACAACAAGGGAATCTGGGCGTACATATTGTGCGCCGTAACTACATAGGCGTGACAGAGTAGTGTATTACACGACGCTCATACGGTGATTGGATAACATCCAATAACATCATGATTGGCCAGCCAACTCAGAGAGGCTGGCTAATACTTGATGCTATAGCAAATGTGTATTGTGACTGGTCAGCTCGTTAAATATGCCGCCCTGTGCAGGGACAGCCAATGGGTACACAGTAGTCCCCACCAATGATAGCTGATGGGGCGTGGTATACATGACGCTGTGGCATGCCCCAGGTAACTCAAATACCGTGCCTGTGCCCCGATTACACGCTGCCACCATAGGGGTTATACCTGCTTGTTTTTCAGCACGGCTGAAAGACAGGTATCCAAAGAGACAGGAAGGTACAACCTGAATTACACGCCGCCACTTCGTGGTGTTTTGAAGGTAAAAGGTACAATTGTCTCCGACACCTGCCGGTTTCTACCTCTCGGTAGCGGCGTGTAAAGGTACCATTATACTTAACTCTCCATACAATCTCCTGCAGCTCCACTTCTTCTTGTAGCTGGTGTGTACATGCTGGTGCCAATGCAATGACGCAATCCTGCAGCACTGGCTGATGTATGTCACAGAAAAGGCGATAGAAGCTCCCCTACAGCTGCGCTGTTATACTGTATTGCCGGCAGCATCTGGCCATGGTTCCACCACTGGATCCTTGGGCCTCAGAAAGTAGCCCAGATTGCTATCATTATAATACACTATGATCATGCAGCACTATCAGGGAGGCACAAGATAATAATAATATACATCCAATATCATTAAGAACTACAGTGAAGGAAATAATTATTTGACCCCTTGCTGATTTTGTAAGACTGCCCTCTGACAAAAACATGAACAGTCTATAATTTTGAGGGTAGGTTAATTTTAACAGTTAGAGATAGAATATCAAAAAAAAAATCTAGAAAATCACATTGTCTAAATTATATAAATGTATTTGAATTCTATGGTTTTGTAGCCCATTCCACCTTGTGCAAGTCTAGGATTTTTTCCCTGACATCCTTAGAAAGCTCTTTGGTCTTGCTCATGTTGTAGAGCAGGGGCGGGGAACCATTTTTCTGCCGAGGGCCTTTTGGAAATTTTTACAATCCTTCAGGGGCCGTACAAAATTATCAACTTGAAAATTACCCGCTATATTTGGTTAAACAATCAACTTACTTCTACGTGCTGGCTGGAGCTGCTTCTCTTTGGTGTGGGTTATATTGGGCATGTTGCTTCTCAACTGCTTTTCCAGATTTGCTAGAGTCCTAAACATCACAAGAGAGGCTGAGAGTATATATGTCACTGGGGAGGCCGAGGCTGCGGCATAGAGATCACTGGGTAGCTGGAATTAAGGGGCAGAAAGTCAGTAAAATGCGTCTGCAAGCATGAGCTCTCCGGGCCCCAGGAATCTGCCCAGGGGCCGCAAAAAAATCATTGAGGGCCGCATTTGGCCCTGGGGCCTGAGGTTCCCCACCCCTGTTGTAGAGGTTAGAGTCTGACTGATTATGTGGACAGGAGTCTTTTATACAGGTGACAATTTAGGACAGCTGTCTTTAAGGCAGGTAACGAGTTGATTAGGATCATCTAGCTGGTGTTACCACCCGTGGGTCTGCCGCCCGTGCCCCGCGGCATGCTGCCGTTACTCCCTCGGCTCCTACTGCCCCTGTCCGGCCTCAAGGGCCCCGGGTGTCGACCATCCACCGACGGCTCCTGGGCGCTGGCAGCCGCCGCCCGCGGGTCGGTCGGGTAGCGTCTTCCTTACCGCATGCTCCCCGGGTGCGCGCAACTGTCTCCAGCCGCAGGGGTCCAGCACCCTCTGCTTGAGCAACACTGCTCCTCTCACTTCCAGGACCACTGCTTGAGCTATGACAATCCATCTCCACATTAGTATCTGCTGGAGAACTGCAGGGAGCTTGCTCCTTCCCTCAGCCAATCACCAGGTCTCTGTGTTCTACCAATCAGGAGTACCCTGCTATGATATAAGCTTCCTGTTTTCTCTTACTCATTGCCAGGGCAATTTCTATGTAGAGAACTTGCTAATCCTGGTCTGGTCAGGTTGTTTCTTTATCAGCTTGATATCTGATTACTCTTGTTCCTTCCTGCAGATTCCTTCCGTGCCGGCTCCTCGCTGACTCCAGTGGTCTCGGTCTGTTTTCGGACCTCTTCCCTGCTGAAGAGCTTCCTCCAGCCCTGCTCCGGATCCTCTGTGTTCCCGGTTCCCGTTTCTTATTGTATACCCGGTTGCTGTTTTGTTACCACGTCGCCTGGGGTCGGTTTAACACTCGTGTCCGCTTCATTGGCCCCTCCGAGGTTGGTACCGTCGGGATCCCTGTATAGGGGTTAAACGCTCCTGGGCCTCCTTCGGTGGGTTTCCAGTGCTGCGACCTTGTGGCCCTCCCCAGGGGCGTGGGGTCTTGTGTTGTTGTTCTAATAAACCTGTTGACTCTACGCTACGTGTCTGACTCTCTATCACCCGGTATCAGCATCCGCTCTACGCGGTCCAGTGGGTCCACGTGTGGGGTCCGTCAGTAGGACGTGATAGATCTTGCCCTGGCCATGGACCCCGCTGATACCAGGTTTGATGACCAAAGAGAGTTGGCCGGACTCCGCCAGAGTCACGACCAGGTTGTGGGTTTTATCCAGTCTCTGGAGGGGCGCCTAGGGGCGCTCTCCGCTTCTGATCCCGGTCTCTCTTCTCAGATCTTGGGTCTTCACCAGGAGTTGGACCACCAGAGAGGGATACAGACTCGGATGCTATCCCATCTGGCCTCCGTGGACAATCGGCTTACCAGCCTACAGAGAGCGACTGGAGGTCCGGGTTCCGTCCCCGTGCTACCTGTTGGAGTTCCGGCCGGAGCCGTGTCTTCTCCACGCTTATGCCAGCCCACCAGGTATGCAGGGGATCATAAAACTTGTCGGGGGTTCATTAACCAGTGCCAACTCCACTTCCGGTTGCTACCCCACCAATTCCCGACGGATGAGGCAAGAGTGGCGTTTCTGGCTTCGCATCTCGAGGGAGAAGCACTGGCATGGTTCAACCCGGTATTGGAGAGGGAGGATCCCATCGTGTCCGACCTCCGGGCGTTCTTGGACACCTTCCGTAGAGCCTTCGATGAACCGGGTCGGGTGGCCTCTGCCACCGAGGCACTCTTCAACTTACACCAAGGTAACCAGTCTGTTGGGCAGTATGCCATCCGGTTCCGCACCCTTGCTTCCGAACTTCGCTGGGCGGATGAGCCCTTAGTTGGTGTCTTCCGCCGGGGATTGTTGAGCCGGATCAAAGACGAACTGGCGGTTCGGGACCTGCCCAGCTCCCTGGAGGAGTACATTACCCTCGCTGTCCGAATCGACCGTCGTCTTCAGGAGCGGTCGCAGGAGAGAACACAGGAGAGGACGCAGGAGAGAAGACCCCTTTGCTTGGCTCCCACTTTCCAGCGACCTCTTCTTCCGGTGCCCACAGCGCCTCCGACAGGCCAGGAGGCCATGCAGGTGGATCACGTCCGCTCCCGGAGCCAGATAAGGGAGGAGAGGATCGCCCGGGGTCTATGCCTGTACTGCGGAGGATCTGACCACTTTCCTCGCCAATGCCCCAAGCGACCGGTGGACCTTCGTCTTGGACAGGTAAGAGAGACCAACCTAACGAAGAACGATTTTTTTCACCCTCTCACTATCGCCTTCCTGCTTAAAGTCGGAGACAAACGCCATTCGGAGGTGGCTCACCTGGATTCCGGTTCTGAAAGTAATTTTGTGCAACAGGACGCGGCGCAGCGCTATGGTATTCCTATATACCCCCTGCAGCAACCCCGTGTCATCATCTCGGTCGATGGGAGACCCTTACAGGACGCCGTGACGGGTGTCACCGGAGAGGTAGAGATACTGCACACGGAACGCCTCACTTTCTATGTCCTGCCGACCCTGTCTCCTCCGTTTATGCTTGGTCTTCCATGGCTCCGCATGCATGAACCGGTTCTGGAATGGCGTACAGGTGAGGTCCTGCGATGGGGGCAGGCTTGTCATAGTCGTTGCCTTCTTCCCGTGTCCCCAGTCCGGTTGCCGCCATCACCGGCAGCGTTACCCGGTCTGCCCTCGGCCTATTGGTCGTATGTCGACGTCTTCGACAAGAAGGAGGCCGAGACGTTACCCCCGCACAGACCTTATGACTGTCCTATACACCTGGTGCCTGGGGCTCAACTGCCGAAAGGCCGTATCTATCCGTTAAACCCGGCCGAGACCCAGGCAATGTCCGACTACGTAAGGGACAGCCTGGCACGAGGTTTCATCCAGAAGTCCTCCTCACCCACAGGGGCAGGGTTCTTCTTCGTAAAGAAGAAGGACGGCTCCTTACGACCGTGCATTGACTATCGGGGTCTCAACGCCATCACCATGAAAAATAGATACCCGCTTCCCCTCATACCAGAGCTGTTCAACCGGTTACGTGGTTCCCGGGTTTTCACGAAGCTGGACCTCCGAGGGGCATATAACCTGGTCCGGATACGAGCCGGAGACAAATGGAAGACCGCCTTCAACACCCGGGACGGGCACTATGAGTACAAGGTAATGCCGTTCGGTCTCAGTAACACCCCTGCTGTCTTCCAGGAATTCGTGAATGATGTCTTCCGGGACCTTCTGTACGTGTGTGTCGTGGTCTACCTGGATGACATTCTGGTGTTTTCTCCGGACCTTCCCACTCACAGGCGAGATGTTCGACGGGTCCTTCTCCGGTTACGGGAAAACCAGTTGTATGCCAAATACGAAAAATTCTTGTTTGAACGGACATCTTTGCCCTTTCTGGGCTACGTTATCTCCGACGTCGGTCAGGAGATGGACCCGGAGAAGCTTTCCGCAATCCTCTCGTGGCCTCGACCCGTAGGACTCAAGGCCATCCAGAGGTTCCTTGGTTTTGCCAACTATTATCGGCAGTTCATCCCACATTTCTCCGACGTGGTCAAGCCTCTTACCGCGCTGACCCAGAAAGGGACGCCTGCTAAGGCTTGGACCCCCGAGGCCGAGACCGCCTTCAAGACACTCAAGAGTGCCTTTTCCTCGGCTCCAGTTCTCCACCGGCCGGTGGCGGATAACCAGTTCTTTCTGGAGGTGGACGCATCCTCCTCCGGAGCCGGAGCCGTCCTCTCCCAGAAGTCCTCCTCAGGGCGTATGGTGACATGCGGTTTTTTCTCCAAGGCCTTTTCCTCCGCCGAGCGGAATTACTCCATAGGGGATCGGGAGCTGCTGGCCGTCAAAATGGCGCTGGAGGAATGGCGATACCTCCTGGAAGGCGCAGTACATCCCGTGGTGATCTACACCGATCACAAGAACCTGGCATACATCCAGTCGGCACAGAGACTCAATCCCCGACAGGCTCGATGGTCACTGTTTTTCGCCTGCTTTGACTTTCAACTCCATTATCGTCCAGCAGGCAAGAACATCAAGGCGGATGCCCTGTCCCGGTCCTTCCTCGTAGAGGACCAAGAGGAGGAGCCCCGATCCATCATCAATCCATCAAACATCCGCATGGTAGCACCTCTCCGTCTGTCCCTTCCGCCTCCAGGTAAGACGCTGGTACCCGAGGCTGATCGCAGGCACGTCCTGCGTTGGGGGTCATTCGTCCAGACTCGCAGGCCATGCGGGGGTAACAAAGACCCAGCTCCTGATTGAGCGGTACTATTGGTGGCCGCAGATGCGTCGGGACATCTCCGACTATGTCTCCGCCTGTCCTTCTTGCGCTCAGAACAAGACGCCCAAGCAACGGCCCGTCGGGCTCCTTCTACCCCTACCGGTGCCCTCGGAACCATGGAGGCACATCGCCATGGACTTCGTCACTGACCTTCCTGTCTCCTCCGGTAACACTGTGGTATGGGTCGTGGTTGACCGGTTCTCGAAGATGGCTCATTTTATTCCCCTGCCTGGTCTTCCATCTGCTCCCAGGTTGGCTTAACTGTTCGTGTCTCATGTTCTCCGTCTGCATGGTCTTCCCTATAACATTGTCTCCGACAGGGGTGTGCAGTTTGTCTCCAGGTTCTGGCGTTCCCTCTGCAAGAAGCTCGATGTCAACCTCGACTTCTCTTCTGCTTATCATCCACAGTCCAATGGGCAGGTGGAACGGATAAACCAGGTGTTGTCCGGGTACCTGCGACATTTCGTCAACGCCCACCATGACGACTGGTCCTCCCTGCTTCCCTGGGCCGAGTTTTCCTATAACAACCATGTTGGTGAGTCCTCCGGTAACAGTCCTTTCTTTATAGTCTACGGACACCATCCCAGGGTCCCACGTCCCGTAGCGGACGCAACTCCGAATCCAGTTGCGAACACGCTGGCTCGAGACTTTACCAGGATCTGGGCGACGACCAGTTCGGCCCTGGAGAAGGCTTCCTAGCGGATGAAGGGCCATGCCGACAAACGTCGTCTGGACTTCCCCTGTTCAACCCCGGAGACAAGGTATGGCTCTCCTCCAAGTACGTACGCCTCAAGATGCCATCCTACAAGCTCGGTCCGCGATATATCGGCCCCTTTGCTGTGGTCCGGAGACTGAATGAGGTGTGCTACCAGTTACGTTTGCCTCCATCACTGCGTATCCATAACTCTTTCCACCGTTCTCTCCTCAAGCCTCTGGTCCTCAACCGCTACTTCCCGGATCCGGACTCGCATCCACCACCGGTTACGGCTTCCGACGTGTTCGAGATCAGCGCTATTCTGGACATGAGGATGAGGGGTCGTTCTAAGTGGTATTTGGTCGACTGGAAGGGGTTTGGTCCCGAGGAACGGTCCTGGGTTCCCGAGGCTGACGTCAATGCCCCGCGCCTCCTGCGCAGGTTTCTGGCCGGGTTCCGTCCGGGGGGGCGTGGAGGGGGGGGTACTGTTACCACCCGGGGGTCTGCCGCCCGTGCCCCGCGGCATGCTGCCGTTACTCCCTCGGCTCCTACTGCCCCTGTCCGGCCTCAAGGGCCCCGGGTGTCGACCATCCACCGACGGCTCCTGGGCGCTGGCAGCCGCCGCCCGCGGGTCGGTTGGGTAGCGTCTTCCTTACCGCATGCTCCCCGGGTGCGCGCAACTGTCTCCAGCCGCAGGGGTCCAGCACCCTCTGCTTGAGCAACACTGCTCCTCTCACTTCCAGGACCACTGCTTGAGCTATGACAATCCATCTCCACATTAGTATCTGCTGGAGAACTGCAGGGAGCTTGCTCCTCCCCTCAGCCAATCACCAGGTCTCTGTGTTCTACCAATCAGGAGTACCCTGCTATGATATAAGCTTCCTGTTTTCTCTTACTCATTGCCAGGGCAATTTCTATGTAGAGAACTTGCTAATCCTGGTCTGGTCAGGTTGTTTCTTTATCAGCTTGATATCTGATTACTCTTGTTCCTTCCTGCAGATTCCTTCCGTGCCGGCTCCTCGCTGACTCCAGTGGTCTCGGTCTGTTTCCGGACCTCTTCCCTGCTGAAGAGCTTCCTCCAGCCCGGCTCCGGATCCTCTGTGTTCCCGGTTCCTGTTTCTTATTGTATACCCGGTTGCTGTTTTGTTACCACGTCGCCTGGGGTCGGTTTAACACTCGTGTCCGCTTCATTGGCCCCTCCGAGGTTGGTACCGGCGGGATCCCTGTATAGGGGTTAAGCGCTCCGGGGCCTCCTTCGGTGGGTTTCCAGTGCTGCGACCTTGTGGCCCTCCCCAGGGGCGTGGGGTCTTGTGTTGTTGTTCTAATAAACCTGTTGACTCTACGGTACGTGTCTGACTCTCTATCACCCGGTATCAGCATCCGCTCTACGCGGTCCAGTGGGTCCACGTGTGGGGTCCGTCAGTAGGACGTGACAGCTGGTCTGTAGGAGCCAGAACTCTGAATGGTTGATAGGGGATCAAATACTTATTTCTATCTTCTAATGCAAATATTTTTTTATCATTTAGACAATGTGATTTTCTGGATTTTAATTTTGATATTCTATTTCTCACTGGTAAAATTAACCTCCCCTTAAAATTATAGACTGTTCATGTCTCTGCCAGCAGGCAAACTTACAGAATCACCAAGGGATCAAATACTTATTTCCTTCACTGTATCTTCAGCATAAAGAACAAGGAGTCCTGAAAATTATGATATGGCCCCCATAGAGCTCTGATCTCAACATCATCAAGTCTTTCAGGGCTTACAAGAAGAGATAGAATAATTTGTGCAAGACTCCATCAGAAGATCTGAGGTTGGTTCTCCAAGATGTTTGGAACAACCTCCCTGATGAGTTCATTCAAAAACTGTGTGCAAATGTAACTAGAAAAATGTTGTTGTTATGAAGGCATAGGTGGTCACATCAAATCTTGATTTAGGTTCCTCTTTTGCTCATTCTTTTTGCATTTTGTTAATTGATAAATATATACCATTAACACTTTCATGTCTCAAAGCATTCACACTTTGCAGCATTTTTCTTCACACCTCTCTAAAATGTGTTGTACAATATTGTACAGTTAGATACATGTACCAGGTTCCACAGACTTTCTTTCTAGGACCCCAGTGACTACATGATCATTAAATGCATTGAATATTGGTCTCTATCATGAATAAGTCATTTGTCAATAAAGTCATTGTGATTTTCAATCTCATAGGGTGTGGCTTGGAGCAAATTTAGAAATGATCATGTTAAAATTAATATATTTATCAAATAGAAAAAATATATTGAAAAAATATATTTCTTTTACAAAAAATACTCAAACAGCAATCACATCATTAGCAATGATCAACTGGTGAAATATACATTTTTATGCATTCTACATCATATACACAAAAGCTCTTATCCTGCTGTGAAAGGCACAAATTCAACATATTGCAAAAAAAGTAATTTATTAATAGCCTTGTTGTCCTAGATACATAAAAGATTCATATCCCATGTTACCTGTCACAACTGCAGTTAAGCAGGCCCAGGAACAGTAAGCTGTCCATAGGGAAATACATTCTGAACAGGTATTCTAAGTCATGAAAATAGCTTAGCACATGGATAATATGTGCACTAAAAACTCCCTAGACATGTTTAATTGGCCCACACCAATTTTAAACGCACGATCTGAATGAAAATACAGTGATCGATTCAACAATGAATTATTTTGGCGTGGGCTTCTCATTTTTTGCTGTTTTTTCTAATTTAATAAATGTTTTAATTATATTGTACATTATTTTGATGAAATTTGTACAAAATCCGCAATATTTCCCATGCAATAGACAACTTTGATTCATTCTTTACTATGAACATTTTTTAAAATTGAAAATGTATTGAATTTCGAGTATGTGTTATTTTCATTGTCAGTGAAATTAGTATTTATGGTCTTCATTTAGAGACTCTTCATACATCTGCATGGTAAGGTAAGTCAAGAGGTAGTAGATCATTTACATTGTGAAACTGTATTAAAGGGTGTTCAACATGGCATGTTAGAAGACGCTATTGAAATAGAGTTATGAAGTTAAACTGCAGGTTAATAGTATTCTGATGCTGTGTGGCCACCGCACTGTAAGCACAGCTACTGGGAGGAAATTAACTTTTATTCTTTGCTGCAGCCACCAGCTTTTACTACTAGTGCGGCGGCTTCTGTTGTAACCATGCCCTGGCACTGACTAACACCCAGCTCACCACTGATGCATTAATCATTAGTGTACTTCATCTGAACAATTTGAATATCTGGGATTAATAACTATATGGTTCTAAAAATGGAATAAAAAAGCAGTATACATATGCAAATTGAAATTAGAATGAAATAGGACAAGTTGTTCCTACAGGCACATAAAGATAAAATCATCAAAAACACAACCAAATTTTTACAATTGCAGTGAAAAAAGTGATCATTTATTAATAAATACCAACAATTAATACAGGGAAGATCACAAAAGACAACTACAAAATCGTGGACGTACTCCAAGGAGAGCAAAATGAAGGTAAAATACATAATATTACATCAACAATTATGCATAGCAACCAGAATTAAATCCATATTATATATGACATGTCATGAAACTATGAGATGTCATTAATAACTAAAGTGCATAGTATGGGAATTTAAGATAGGACAATGTAGTTTTAGACCTATGCGATGGACACAAAACCCACTAAGTAAAGATCCCCCCAATCCCAATCCACAATGGAAATGAACATAAAGACATTCAGAAATGTATTACCTAAAATGGCATAAAGAGAAGCTCTCCTCCGGTGCTGCCAACTCCTGTGGCCGTTTTGGCGTACCTTCATCAGGGTCGGTCTGGGAAGTAATACACAGCTTAAAAAGAGCAGACTAACCAATGCGAGATCGAAGTAGGTTTGGTTGACTGACACACCAAGCTACCTAGGAAGTAAGGAGGCGGATCGCCCGCCGCGTCATGAGCATATGGAGTGGGTCACATGATTAGTCATGTGACACAACCCCATCCATAGAGATGTGGTAAGCAGAACAGCCTCCCGTCTCCAAGGAAGCAGGCGCATAACTGCAGCCCAGACAGGATGTCCTGTACAATAGAGTGAATAGTCTCCTATCTACACACTCACATATGACATATATTGGGCACAATTAGGGATAAATTATGTGGAAACATGGAATGTTATAACATCACAAGGGGAGGAAATATCCTATGGCATACATAATAAATTTATTCAATATACACATATCTCCCTGACAGTTCAGATGACGGTAAAGTATAGGCATATATTCACACATCATTTAGTAAGGCACTGAATTGTGAACAATATTATTATTAATACATCAAAGAGTACTGCATGTACATACATGTATATAGGTCAATAAGAGCATATGAATGTTTTTAATGCAAATGCAAAAAACATATAAATTTCACTTTAAACTTTCACATGTCGTCTTGATGGCTTCAGATATATAGCTCTCCACATCGTGGCATACGACTATCCAGATATAATTTGTTATCCGTAAAGTGACAATAAAAAAAAATTGTACATTCGTGATTATACAAAGGTAGTCTAAAGAATTAAAAACAATAAAAATAACTAAAAATCCAGAATAAAAGGCATAGACCAGAATACAACCCAGAGAATATTGACCATTCTGAGCCTGCTGTCAGTCTTATGACATGGTTATACTGAAGCCACCCCACTATGACTAAAAGCTGGCGGCTGCAGCGAGGAATAAAGTGAAGTTACTCCCGGTAGCTGTGCTTACAGTGTTTTGACCCCACACCATCGGAATGCTATCAACGTGCAGATTAACCCAATAGTTCCAGGTTAAGAGCACATCTGACATGACAGGTTCCATTTAAAGCCTTGATAATTTTTCAGCAAATTTACATCAGTTACATGAAGATTATGCCATGGATTTGTGTGCAGATGTTCTTTTACTGTATTGCAAATCTATTATGAAAATCTACAGCTTTCCTTCACCAGGATAAACTTGCTATAGAATTGAAAATCCACGCTATCCACATTTTTTCATTCAACTTCTTCCACTACATGAGGATGAAGTCTTGAAAACCACATTCATTTGTATTGTACTGTAATGGTACCTTTACACGCGGCAACATTTCTAGGGTGTCAACAGGTAACTTACTGGCTGCAGTGAAATCATGGAGACATGATTCCATTTGTACACAGCAACAAGATAGAACCTTGTCTCCATGATTTCACTGCAGCCAGTAAGTTACCTGTTGACACCCTAGAAATGTTGCCGCGTGTAAAGGTACCATAAGGGCTCATTAACCCTTAAGCGCCAGAGCCTGCTTCACCTTTCTGACTAGACCAATATTTTCAATTCTGACCAGAGTCATGATTCCACCACTCAGTATCTGATGGACACCGTGAATGACTACTCTGATGCCCTGTGGGATTGAGCTCTTGCTGAGCGGTCAGAATTGTGAGTGAAAGCTCAGTAGACAAATTTGAGGCACAAGTATGAGTATTAAATGACAGCTCAGCCATCCTATCGGGCTGGGTGTGTAGGATCTCTTCTAGGTGTCATCCGTTCTAGCTATTTATCACTCTACCAGTGGTCAGTAGGGATGAGCGAGTCCTAAATTACTCGGAATCGCTAGACCCGCACGAGTCCGAGCCCAGGACTCGCTACTCGTTGCGAGTCTAGCGAGTCCAATGTTAATGAATAGGGAACCGAGTAATAGCGAATAATGCTATTTACAAATCGCTGATGTGTCTCTGAAAGTGTGCGAGTCCAAACTCGCAGGTTTTTCTCTTATTTGGAGCCGATGATGGGAGGGGGAAGCGATTCTCCGGCACACACCATGCTGTAAAAGCAAACAGGAAACGACTCGCTCTGACAGACGCACACACAGAGAAATCCATTCCCCAGAGCAATCATGGCCGGCCGTGTCACTGTGAACACGCTGAGTTTGATTCCTCTGGTGGAGGCTCGGCCACTGCTATGGCTCCCAACAGACCCTGACTATGGGGATAACATCATGAGGACTACTGCCTGGAGACAGATCGCCCAAGTGATGTTCCCTGCGTTCCATCTGAGTGGCCATGATGAACAGAGCAATATGAGTAAGTTAAATAAGTTCACCCGTTATATATTGAATTTACTGTATATATACTCGTGTATAAGCCGACCCGTGTATAAGCCGACCCCCCTATTTTTGCCCCCAAAAACTGTGAAAACATATTGACCGCCATCCTGGTATACAGCGGCTATCACTGGTAGACAGCCCCCCAGCAGAGTATACAGCTCCCCCTGCAGAGTATACAGGCCCCCAGATGGGTATACATGCCCCCATATTATGGTATACAGGCAGGGGCGGACTGGCCCAGGTGCCTGGGGGGCAATTGCCCCCCAGGCCGGTGTATTTTCCCCTATTTTGGGCCGCCTGGACCATGAAAAGGGCTGCCGCCCGCACGGCTCACGCGGCTGCAGGAGCATGAAGCAGCGCATGACCCCGAATCAGCAGCCGGAACCGCAAGCTCCTGGCCGCGCGATGACGTCATCAGTGCGCGGCTGCGGCCGGGAGTGAGCGGCTGTGAGGAGCGCGAGGCTGCGGCTGGGAGCGAGCCCTAGGAGACTGCGGGATCTGCGGTGACTGTGAGGCGGCCGCCTGTCATCACCCCCCCCCCACCCCCGTCCTCACCTGTGTCGGACCGGTTAGGGAGGGCTGGCACCCAAACTGTAGGGTGCCAGTCAGTCCCTGTATACAGGGCCCTCAGTGGGTCTACAGCCCCCCCAGCAGTGGGTATACAGGGCCCCCAGCAGTGGGTATACAGGGCCCCCAGCAGTGGGTATACAGGGCCCTCGTGGGTATACAGGCCCCCCATAGCAGGGTATACAGGACCCTCAATGTGTTATCATGCGCCGTCGCATAGTTGCCTATATTTGGATGGGGTCACAACAGTACACTTAGTTTAAGGGCTGGTGCTCCTGGCTCTTACGGCCAGGGGGTTGGGTGTATATTAATACCACTAATGAGCAGAGTCTGGTGCCCGCACTATTACCTTCTCGATGCGTCGACATGTGACCTGCCTCATTTGTGATAGTGTCCACGTGAGCTCAATGTCCGTAATGCTGTTGATGATGTTCCACACTGTCGTGTCACTGTGCCTTGTATACACATTACACACACAACATGAATAAAATGTTATTGTTGATTTGTACACAAACTTTTGGTGTTTCAAATATTACACATGTCTAAACCCGGTTTGAAATCATTTCACAGTTGACCATCTTCAAAAACGTTGGAGGAGCTGCCGCGATCAACATAAGAAACAGCATCGCCAGATCGCTGAGGGGGGCCCGGGAGCAGCTCCAGAGCTGATCTACAAACACTATGACCGGCTGTCCTTCCTTGGACCGGTGGCCCGTATGCCAAGGTATGTGTCTGCAGCACTGTTGTCTACTATTATTATAATTTATTTATATAGCGCCATTAGGTCTCATGGCACTTTACATGAGGATAATGGTTAACTACAAAAAACAGTAAAGGAAGACAATCAGGTCGTACAGGTACAAGAGGAGAGGACCCTGTCCACGAGGGCACACAGTGTACGTATGAAGCTCTATAATGAGTGTGCTGGTTTACATACCCACACTGGGGTTTGTTTCTGCCATGGTGCAACAGATTTCTATTACCTTTGGCAGTGATCCAGGACATACACATTTATATTCACATTGTGACGTTGGGACAAATAAGCAGGGTGGGCAGACACAATGTTCCGTGACCTCACAATTAGCTCTTATTGTTGGCATGTTTGTGGAACAAAGCCATGTTCTTCCCTGCAATGGCCTCTAAGGTGTGTGGCCTTGTCTGGTTTGCCTGTCGTAAGCATCATTTGTATGTGTTCCTAATGGCCTCCCTCCACTTGCATAAGGGCCACATACATCCCTACACGTTTAATTGTGGGTGTTTTTTAGGCTAAATAACGTTGTAAGGATATACCCCTTTTGCACTAAACTGTTTGTACACCATCCCAGATTGTTTACACAGTCATACACATTTGAGGACATACCCTGTATCACTACAAATATGTGTGGGTGAGTTTGGCCATGGGTATATTTGTGGCTGCAAGGTGATGGTGTAGATATTAGGATCCACATGTGAATTTAATTGTTTTGTTGTTAACTGATGGCTACATTAAGAATCCTTCGAAAAACATAGTGTATTAATGCTGTATAAAATTAAACTTAAGGGGGCCATATTTTCAGTGCAACAGCCTTTTATGTACAAGGTCCTTTAGGAAACAAGAAGTTTGCCCTTGCTGTTCCCGGCTTTGTGTTCGGCCCCGTTGGAATAATTGTAAAACTGTCCATCTGTGCATACCACCTTGTTTGGCACCAATGATGTGTGACCTGCTGATCAAAAACACCCCCATACTCTATGTCCATTACAGTAGTTTCAAAATCCAAGCCATATGTTTTGTGGGGTTTATTTACCAAGACATTCCTGATTAGCATACATGGCAGCAACAAGGAGTGTAAGCCACTAACGCCGAATGCTCATGTGTCACCTATGCTGCAGGACTCCATTTCCTGTCTTGCTCACCTGCCCTATAGATCTGGGTTATGTGCTTTGATACCAAGGTCGCACACACTGCGTCTTTTACTGTCCATCTGATGGTAAGCAACCCTGAAGAATGTGTTTGCCTCTAAGTGTCAGGCTATAGCTTTGTCCACATAAAGTTACAACAAAAAGTAAATGCTATACTTGTGGCCACTAATGTGTCTTCAAGTGCCTAAATAGCTGTCCTGCCTAAGGCAGGGCACAGTGTAATTGGGCAGACAAATGGTTAAATTTCAAATGTAATGTCAAAAAATCGAGGACCAACACTACCCACACATAGAATATTGGTTGAGGCATGAGCCAAAATGTCCAAATTTATTGGCTGCTATTCAATCTTAAGGTCAACAATGAAAACACAGAATACACAGATGTGGGAGCCATGAACGAGGGTTGAGAAAGAAGTGGATGGAGATAGTGGCTGAATAGTCATTATTATATATATTGTATTATATTACATATTATATTATATATATATATTGTATACGTTTGAACCCCTTCCCTGGTTTATATAGCTGATGTAACCTAAAAGTTTGGTAAATTAAGTATGTCAAGTTAACAGTGAAGTCAGGTGGACGTTTTTTTTCATGTGAAACATTGGTGTTATTGATCGTCTAGATTAGATGGGATGGGGGGGGGGTTAATAATGTGTGGAAAAATTATGTATTATTATGGAATTAGCAAACCAAGTGACGTATTCCTTTATGTTATGTACAGTTGGTTATTCTTTAATAATAATAAAAAATATCTGATTCAGAACACACTGATACACAGTCAAAAAAGCGTGCAACTTAATGTTTGACCTATGTTTTTGTTTATAAATGCAATGCATTCACCAAACTTTTTTGGCCTTTACCCACAGAGAGGCTCACTACCGCATGCGCTGTCCTAACCGTCCACCACCACAGCTGCCTGAACAGGCGAGGGAGGCCCCAGAAGCACCGGAAGTGGAGGACCAAGGCCAAGCTGGTGGAATACCACCACCGCCGCCGCCACCAGCTCCAACACCACCACCGCCGCCGCCACCAGCACAAACACCACCACCACCGCCGCCACCAGCACCAACACCACCACCACCGCCGCCACCAGCACCAGCACCAACACCACCACCACCGCCGCCACCAGCACCAACCCCAGCTTTGGGGCATGTCCGGCCGCCAGAGGAGGTTGTTGCAGGGCCAGAAAATCGTGCACAAAGTAATGCTGACTTTGCCCGCAGTCTCCTACCGTTCTTGGATGACATTCCATTCGAGAGACGACTGCGGGCATGGTCAGCAATACATATTGTCATCGATGCATGTCGGCCTCCAAACCACCCTGCCCAGGTCTTTTCATATTTGGAGGGGTGGCAGCAATCTGGTGCCAACATTCTGGACAGGCACACACCACGGCGGGACAGCTATGTGGCGACCCAGAGGCCGTACCAACCTTTCTGGCCAACCCACATGGACCTCCCAACCCAAGGCCATTTTGAGAGACCGGCCCAGGTGACCCAACCTACAGGGTTAAAAGCAGTGGGGGAGGCTATCCATGGGGCCCTGGACCTCCTCCATGACCAGGGTGATGGTGGCAGGGTAGAGGCTACCCCACACAATCGTCCCACCTACCACCAGCTGTAGGTTCAACTTTTTTTTTTTTGTTTGTTAATGTAAATAGTGCATGTTTGCACTTTTGACATCTTTATTTCTGTTTTTTATGTTGCTTTTCAAAAGCTAAAAAAAAAAAAAAAAAAAATCTGACATCTTTGCCATTAAGGCATAATAATACAGATTTAAAAAAAAAATGCTTTGTGTCTGTCTTTTTTCATGGAATGGATGTGTAGGTTGTTTTGTGGGTGGCCTTAAAGTCATCATCATTAGCAAGTAATTTACGGCCTGCATGGCGCATGAGGGCACCTTGGTTAGTACGTGTAAAATCATTACTGCACATACCAATGTTGCTAACAAAGAAATAGTGCCTGTGTTTGGGGGGGGTTACTTAATGACTCGGTATGTTAACAACACTAGGAACATAGATGCGAGAGGCTGGGACGTCTACTTGCAACACACAACGTCTATGCTTTATCTCCGTAGCGTACAGTGGGACCCTTCGCCAGGCTACAGCAGGATCATAGTACAAGCAACGTCTTCGATGCAGGCATAGGCTTGTTGCCTCAAACAATTAGCCCAAGGGGCTGTTTGGCAATTTGGGTATAAAAGCAGGCCTACCGCCCATGATAAGCTTCTTAGCCTGGGTGGCTCCAAAATTTTGCCCAAGGGGCTGTTTGGCATTTTGAGTATAAATGCAGGCCTAATGGCCATGATAAGCTTCTTAGGCTGGGTGCCTCAAAAAATTAGCCCAATGGGCTTGATTAACTCTTTTTAGATATAGAAGAGGGAGCGTGGCCCATACTATATTCTTGCTTGTCCTGAGAGCATAGCACAAGCAACGTATTCCATGCAGGCATAGGCTTGTTGCCTCAAAAAATTATCCCAAGGGGCTTGATCAACTCTTTTTAGATATAGAGGAGGGAGCGTGGCCCATACTATAGTCTTGCTTGTCTTGAGAGCATAGGAGAAGCAACATATTCGATGCAGGTATAGGCTTGTTGCCTCAAAAAATTGACACAAGGGGCTCTTGGGCAATTTGGGTATAAATGCAGGCCTACCGGCCATGATAAGCTTCTTAGCCTGGGTGGCTCCAAAATTTTGCCCAAGGGGCTGTTTGGCATTTTGAGTATAAATGCAGGCCTAATGGCCATGATAAGCTTCTTAGGCTGGGTGCCTCAAAAAATTAGCCCAATGGGCTTGATCAACTCTTTTTAGATATAGAAGAGGGAGCGTGGCCCATACTATATTCTTGCTTGTCCTGAGAGCATAGTACAAGCAACGTATTCCATGCAGGCATAGGCTTGTTGCCTCAAAAAATTATCCCAAGGGGCTTGATCAACTCTTTTTAGATATAGAGGAGGGAGCGTGGCCCATACTATAGTCTTGCTTGTCTTGAGAGCATAGGAGAAGCAACATATTCGATGCAGGTATAGGCTTGTTGCCTCAAAAAATTTACCCAAGGGGCTCTTTGGCAATTTGGGTATAAATGCAGGCCTACCGGACATGATAACCTTCTTAGCCTGGGTGGCTCCATAAATTAGCCCAAGGGGCTGTTTGGCATTTTGAGTGTAAATGCAGGCCTAAGGGCCATGATAAGCCTCTTAGGCTGGGTGTCTCCAAAAATTAGCCCAAGGGGCTGTTTTGCATTTTGGGTATAAATGCAGGCCTAAGGGCCATGATAAGCTTGTTAGCCTGGGTGGCTCCAAAAATTAGCCCAAGGGGCTGTTTGGCATTTTGAGTGTAAATGCAGGCCTAAGGGCCATGATAAGCCTCTTAGGCTGGGTGTCTCCAAAAATTAGCCCAAGGGGCTGTTTTGCATTTTGGGTATAAATGCAGGCCTAAGGGCCATGATAAGCTTGTTAGCCTGGGTGGCTCCAAAAATTAGCCCAAGGGCGTGTTTGGCATTTTGAGTGTAAATGCAGGCCTAAGGGCCATGATAAGCCTCTTAGGCTGGGTGTCTCCAAAAATTAGCCCAAGGGGCTGTTTTGCATTTTGGGTATAAATGCAGGCCTAAGGGCCATGATAAGCTTGTTAGCCTGGGTGGCTCCAAAAATTAGCCCAAGGGGCTGTTTGGCATTTTGAGTGTAAATGCAGGCCTAAGGGCCATGATAAGCCTCTTAGGCTGGGTGTCTCCAAAAATTAGCCCAAGGGGCTGTTTTGCATTTTGGGTATAAATGCAGGCCTAAGGGCCATGATAAGCTTGTTAGCCTGGGTGGCTCCAAAAATTAGCCCAAGGGGCTGTTTTGCATTTTGGGTATAAATGCAGGCCTAAGGGCCATGATAAGCTTGTTAGCCTGGGTGGCTCCAAAAATTAGCCCAAGGGGCTGTTTTGCATTTTGGGTATAAATGCAGGCCTAAGGGCCATGATAAGCTTGTTAGCCTGGGTGGCTCCAAAAATTAGCCCAAGGGGCTTTTAAATGTTTGCTAACAGAAAATAAAGGTTGATTCATTGTCAAAAGGTGTTGTGATGGTTAATGAAACCGAAGTTAAGGTATAGTGTTGGTTTAAGATGAAGCAGCCTCATTACCAGGTTGTAGGAACATGGTTACGCAAATCGTTACTGGTCTTGTACATACTGCTTGTACCAAAAAGACACAATATAATACAATGATTAATTATATCATATTGATGTTGAACGTGGCACTTCAGCTCTGAGTACTGTCGTCTTCAGGGCTCAAGAAGTCTTGTGAAATCCAGTTCCTATTAAACTTAATTAGAGTAAGCCTGTCTGCATTCTCTGGAGTAAGACGTGTCCTGGTATCAGTTATGATACCCCCAGCGGCACTGAAAACCCGCTCTGATGTCACACTAGCCGCAGGGCATGCCAGCACCTCCAAGGCATACAACGAGAGCTCTGTCCAAGTGTGGAGCTTGGAGACCCAGTAATTAAACGGGACTGCGGCATCAGTCAGGAAGCAGGTACTGTCACTTAAGTATTCTTGTACCATGTTGGTAAGTTTCTGTCTCCGAGAGATGGTTACTGGAGCAACATGGCGCTGCAGGTTCGATGGCTTATTGAACATAGCCCACTTTGCGGACATCTTTCCAGCATCTCTTCTGGACAGCGTGGATGATTGTGCCCCGACCAATGGCTGCTGTTGCACAGAGTTGCTACCTATGGGCAGAGTGTTGTCTGACGGTGATATTAGAAGCATATTATCCACAAGAACCCTCTTGAAATAGTCAATTTTCAAGCCACGTGGTGAATTTATCTTTATAACGTGGGTCCAGAAAGGTGGCCAACCAGTAGAGGTCGTTGTGCAATATGTTAATCACTCGTGGGTCTTCTAGCAGACAAGTCAACATGAAGTCAGCCATGTGTCCTAAGCTGCATAGAGTCATGTCTTCAGTGTCCTCAGAACGATGTTCAATACCCATTGTATCCGCAAAGTCTGTCTCCGCCTCCTCCTCTCCAGGCCACCCATGGTGGACAGACACAAAGCTGGGGTTGTGAGTACCATCTGGGTTGACATCGGCACCAACAAAAAATAAATCCTCTTCATCGTCTTGCTCCTGTTCCTCTTCAGGAGCCAATGTTGCCTGGTCATACTGGCTTTGCTGGCTAGGTACTGCGCTGTTTAAATCTGGCTCCATAGCCATCTGCTGGGCTCTCAATGCTTCATTTTTCTGATTAATGAGGGATTCTTTCAGCAGACACAGCATGGGGATAGTGACACTGATGATGGACTGATCACCGCTCACCAGTTTTGTGCAGTAGTCAAAATTATCAAGAACCTCAGATGTGTCAGCGATCCACACCCACTCCATTGTACTAATATGTCGTGGCTGACTGCCGGTCTGACGGGCATGTTGCAACTGATACTCGGATATTGCCCTCTGCTGCTCATTGATCCTCGATAACATATGGAATGTAGCGTTCCATCGTGTCAGCATGTCACAAATGAGTCTGTGGTTGGGCAAATTCAATTGCTTTTGAAGCAATGAAAGTTTTCCAACCGCTGTTGACGAATGACGAAAATGTGCGCAAACTCGACGCACCTTCTCCAGTAGGTCAGATAACTCTGGGTATGTACGCAGGAATTTCTGCACTACTAGATTCAGCACGTGAGCCATGCAAGGCACGTGCACAAGGTTTCCGAGCTTTAGTGCAGCCACTAGGTTACGACCATTGTCGCTCACCACGAGACCGGTCTGGAGTTGGAGTGGGGATAGCCACTCATCTGTCTGTTGCTTCAGACCTTTCAACAGCTCTACTGCAGTGTGTGGTGTGTGACCTAAACAGATCAGCTTCAGCAGAGCCTGTTGGCGTCTTGCTGAAGCACTGCAGCAAACCTCCCAACTTGGCCGTGATGTTGAGGGCAATTGAGGATTGGTCGAGGAAGCGGAAGATGGTGTAGTGGACATATAGGATGATGCAGAGACCCTGAATGAGGTTGTGCCAGCTATCCGTGGCGTGGGTAGGATGTTTGATGTAACACTAACATCGTTTGGCACACTCTCCACAACGTTGATCCAATGCGCGGTGAGCGAGATGTACCGGCCCTGTCCTGAACTGCTTGTCCACGTGTCCGTAGTAAGGTGTACTTTCCCGGTTACAGCGTTGGTGAGGGCACGCTTGAGGTTGTTAATGACATGCTCATGTAACGCGGGGACGGCACAACGTGAAAAGTAGTGGCGGCTTGGAACCGAGTAGCGTGGTACTGCCACAGCCAAAAGCTCACGAAAAGAGTCTGTACCCACAAGCCTAAACGGCAACATCTCGACTGCTAACAACTTAGCTATCTGGGCATTTATTTTTTTGGCTAATGGGTGGGAAGAGTGGTATTTCTGCTTCCTTTCGTACAGCTGTGTCACTGACAACTGTAAGGATGTTGCTGACCGAGAACTGTCTGCACTCGTGTTCAGTCTCTCTGCAACCGCTGCTTGTGATGAGTACATATGAGCTGGACCAGCTTCAGCAACACTTGATTGTGACGGACGGATCTGAGTTACCGTGGCAGTCTTTGGGTCAGATGACACTGTTGTGGAAGGCTGCACTTTTGACCACTGAATAGGGTGCTGACCAGCCATGTGCTTCCGCATACTGCTGGTGCTCTGGTTTCCTTTCCCGTGGCCTCTGCTTAGCCTTGCATGGCAGATGGTACAGATGACCACATTTTCTTGAGAAGGCCCATCTTTAAAAAATTTCCACACAGTGGCTGACCGACCTCTATGCTTGACTGTACTCCCTGAGGGATTACTCAGGCCCACATTTGAGACATTTTGTCCAACAGTTGACAAATTTTGAGCCACAGTGGACACATTTTGGGCAACAGTGGTGACTCTTTCAGTTCTGGTGGGAGGAGTAGGCCTTGGTGCCTTTGTTGGTGGGACATACACACTTTCTTCCTCCGTGCTGCTCTGCTGGCTCTGCATGGCAACATTCCACGTGGGATCAGTTGTCTCATCATCAACCCCTTCCTCTTCTAAATCTTCCCGATAACAAGATTGATTTTGCTCCCCAGATGACAAGTGTATCACTGTCTCATCATCATCATCCACCAACTCCTGAGACGGTCTAAGACTTTGCTGAAAGACACGTTCATGTGGCCGGGGTGTCTCTAAAACTTGTCCATGATTGGACAATTCTTCATCAAGTATCTCATTTACTACTGAGTCTGGCAAACCGGATTCATGTAAAGGATTATATGTACCAAATAAGTCATCTGAGTGACCCATGTCTGTGTCAACATTTTCATGGGGCTGCTGTTGGTCTGAGGAACTGTGAAGAGGTTGTGGATTAGATGACCCAGCATGGTATGTACCAACAGTAGACACAGTGCTCAAGGAACCTTGAGTGCTGCAAGAACCTGTTGTTGAGGCCTTGTCTGCCAGCCAAGACGTTAGATGGTGTTCGTCTTCCGGCCTCAATACTCGTTTACTTTCCTGACGGGGAAAGTTAGACAGGAGGAACGATCGATCAATCCTCATCTGTCTGCCCGAACTGGTGGATAGTTGGCCACGACTACCAATGCCTGTACCTCGTCCCTGTCCCTTAGCAACACTTTTTTGGGATTTGGTTTTTTGGGTGACATTTTATAATTTCTGGTGGCTTTCTGGGGGCTTGTAAAACAAGTAGCAGGTACTATTTCGTGAAAGGTACACACTAGAGGCTAAGATATTTTAAGACAGATGGAAGGTACCGTGCGAGCTGCAGGCAGGACACCTTACAGCAACGCAGTGGCACAGGAAAAAAATTGTTTAGTACGCAGAACCAGGCACAATTAGGCTGCGGTGCTGGCTGCGTGCAATGTTACAAGTACCGTGCGAGCTGCAGGCAGGACACCGTACAGCAACGCACTGGCACAGGAAAAAAATTGTTTAGTACGCAGAACCAGGCACTGTTAGACTGCAATGCTGGCTGCGTAAAATGTTACAAGTACCGTGCGAGCTGCAGGCAGGACACCGTACAGCAACGCACTGGCACAGGAAAAAATTGTTTAGTACGCAGAACCAGGCACTGTTAGACTGCAATGCTGGCTGCGTGCAATGTTACAAGTACCGTGCGAGCTGCAGGCAGGACACCGTACAGCAACGCACTGGCACAGGAAAAAATTGTTTAGTACGCAGAACCAGGCACTGTTAGACTGCAATGCTGGCTGCGTGCAATGTTACAAGTACCGTGCGAGCTGCAGGCAGGACACCGTACAGCAACGCACTGGCACAGGAAAAAATTGTTTAGTACGCAGAACCAGGCACTATTAGGCTGCGGTGCTGGCTGCGTGGAATGTTACAAGTACCGTGCGAACTGCAGGCAGGACACCTTACAGCAACGCACTGGTACAGGAAAAAAATTGTTTAGTACGCAGAACCAGGCACTATTAGGCTGCGGTGCTGGCTGCGTGCAATGTTACAAGTACCGTGCGAGCTGCAGGCAGGACACCGTACAGCAACGCACTGGCACAGGAAAAAATTGTTTAGTACGCAGAACCAGGCACTATTAGACTGCAATGCTGGCTGCGTAAAATGTTACAAGTACCGTGCGAGCTGCAGGCAGGACACCGTACAGCAACGCACTGGCACAGGAAAAAATTGTTTAGTACGCAGAACCAGGCCCTGTTAGACTGCAATGCTGGCTGCGTAAAATGTTACAAGTACCGTGCGAGCTGCAGGCAGGACACCGTACAGCAACGCACTGGCACAGGAAAAAATTGTTTAGTACGCAGAACCAGGCACTGTTAGACTGCAATGCTGGCTGCGTAAAATGTTACAAGTACCGTGCGAGCTGCAGGCAGGACACCGTACAGCAACGCACTGGCACAGAAAAAAATGTTTAGTACGCAGAACCAGGCACTGTTAGACTGCAATGCTGGCTGCGTGCAATGTTACAAGTACCGTGCGAGCTGCAGGCAGGACACCGTACAGCAACGCACTGGCACAGGAAAAAAATAGTTTAGTACGCAGAACCAGGCACTATTAGGCTGCGGTGCTGGCTGCGTGGAATGTTACAAGTACCGTGCGAGCTGCAGGCAGGACACCTTACAGCAACGCACTGGTACAGGAAAAAAATTGTTTAGTACGCAGAACCAGGCACTATTAGGCTGCGGTGCTGGCTGCGTGCAATGTTACAAGTACCGTGCGAGCTGCAGGCAGGACACCGTACAGCAACGCACTGGCACAGGAAATTTTTTGTGGAAAAATGGCACCAAAATTATTTGGTAGACTAGTGCCAAAAATAAGAAAAAGCTTAGGATTACAGCTCTGTGGAAAGCTGGGTGAACTAAGCTCTGAGGATGGTGCTGTATTCACTGTAAGGCTGCTCCTATCTCCCTTCCTTACAGTCCTGTACAGCAATCCTCCGTCCTGGTAATTCTGAAAAGAACTTTTGGGTTAAATGTGACTCCTACACTGCCTAACTGTCCCTAGATCTGCTCCAAGTCTCCCTGCACTAGGTCAGCTCTTCTCAGGAATGTGCCCAAAATGGCGGGGGCAAGCCTTATATACTGCCTTGCCTGTCATAGATCTCATAGGCATCACGATGGACAGCAGCCAATCATAGTCCTGACACAACCAAAAATGCTATGGCATTACTGACTATGATTGGCTAACATGCTTGTCCTTCTTCACAAGTTTTCTGACCTAACACGCAATGCTGACTAGTAACATAAAAGATTCTGGATTCGCGAGTCCCGAATAGAGAATACAGGACTCGGAATCGCAGACTCGCTAGGAATCGGACTCGTAGACTCGCTCAGACTCGCTGCTGTTTGGGGAGATTCAAGCTATATAGCGATGTGATATAGCGAGTCTAGCGAGTCTCGCGAGTGAGAGAAAGTAAATTCTGACAAAACTAGGATTGCCATTTACTTGCATTGGACTCGTTACTGAGCGAGTATTCGCTAAAAGACTCGCCGATTACCGAGTCCAGCGAGTCCCTTAAGAATCGCCGAGTAACGAGTCCTAGCGAGTAGACTCGCTCATCCCTAGTGGTCAGACAATTACTTATCGTTACTTTGCTCACGTGGTGTGTGTTTATCTGTGCGCTGAGTTGTATTTTGATCTCCATTGTTAACCTTGGATTTTCCTTTGACCTTCATCCACTAAGTTAACGATACCTTGAACTCGGACTGTGACATGACTATGCTTTTGTCTTTTCCTTTTGTTTAGGACAAGTCCTCTTGGTACTGACCTTGGACCTTTTGACTATCCTGCTTCACAGCAAGTCTGTGAGTAGTGACGAGTCACAGTCAGTTTATGTGATAATAACTTTGGAAGGTCACAACATTTCTTTGCGATTCTGAGACAGTTTTATCAAGACACATTGTACTTCATGATAGTGGTATATTTAGGTCAAAATGATTTGCTTTTATTTATGAAATGCTGAAAATGTAACAAAAAAATTTAAAGTTTTGCAATTTACATACTTTGAATTATTATACCCTTAGACTAGATAGGTTATACCACACAAAATAATTAACCAATAAAATTCAGCACAAGTTCAATTTACATCACCAAAATTTTTGAAAATATATTTTTTGTGTTGGGATGTTAATAGGTTAAAAGTTTAGTAATAACTTCACATTTTTCCAATAAATTTACTATATCTATATTTTTAGGGACCACTACACTTTTAAAGTGACTTTGAAAGGCTTGTATTCAAGAAAACTCACAAACAAGAACCCATTTTAAAAAACTGTACCCTCAAAGTATTGATAATCATATTCAGAATATTTGTTAAACCTTCAAGTTTTTAATAAGATTTCACGCAAATGAAAAAAAAAATTAACATTTTTTTACTAAAATGTTGATTTAGCCGCAAACTTTTTATTTTAATAAGGTTGAAAGGATTAAAGTTACCTCACAATTCATTGTGCAATTTCTCCTGACTACAGGGATACCCCATATGTGGTTGTAAACCGCTGTTCTGGCACATGGTAGGGCTCAGAAGGGAAGGCGCGCCATTTGACAATTGAAGTGCAAATTTTGCTGGAATAGACTATGGACACCATGTCTTATTTGTAAAGCCCCCAAGGTGACAAAGCAGCATAAACACCCCACAAGTGACCCCCATCTTGGAAACAGCATACCTTGATGAATTTTACAAGGTGTGAAATGAGCTTCTTGAATCCACTAGTGCTTTTCTGAAATGTTTAATATTTGGCTGTGAAAATAAAATATACAATTTTTCCCACAAAAAAACATTGATTTAGCCCCAATGTTTTAATTTTTTCATGGGTAAATGAGAAAATGGATTCCATATCTTGTTGTTCAATTTTTTCTCAGTGTGGGTATATCCTATTTGTGGTCAGAAACTACTATTTGGGTACATGGTAAGGCACAGAAGGTATGGAGCGCTATTTAATTTATGTTGCATAAATTTGGCTTGAATACATTGTGGGGTCTATCACATTTGCAGAGCCCGGAGGTAGCAAAGCAGTATTAATTCCCCCCCACACCAAAAGTAACCCAATTTTGAAAACTACACCCCATTGCGGAATTCATCTGCTATTGTGATGACTATCTTGATACCATAGGTGCTTCACAGAATTTTATAATATTGGGATGTGAAAATTAAATATTATGCTTTTTTTCACAAAAATATTGATTTAGCCTCAAATTACTCATTTTCACAAGGGCAACAGGAGAAAATGAAATCTAGAATTGATTGTGCAATTTGTCTTAAGTTTGCCAATACCCCATATGTGGTCAGAAACTACAATATGACAAATGAAAGGTCTTGACCCCTTCACCATCCAGCCAGTTTTCACCTTCATTACTAGGCCATTTTTTTCCGATTCTGACCAGTGTCATTATATGAGGTTATAACTCTGGAACGCTTCAATAACCCCAGTGATTCTGAGATTGTTTTTTGTGACATATTGGACTTCATGTTAGTGGTAAATTTAGGACGTCATTTTTAGCCCTTATTTGTCAAAATATAAAAAATTAGCAAAAATGTCACAATTTTCAAACCTTGAATTTTTATGCCCTTAAACCAGGGAGGTGGGTCACACAAAATCATTAATGAGGGACATTTGCTATGCTACATGTCTACTTTACATCAGAACAATTTCTAAAACAATTTTTTTTAAAGTTAGAAAGTTGGAAGGCTTCAAAATGCATGAGCAATTTCTCATTTTCACAACAAAATTAATTTAAGGACCACATCACATTTGAAGTGACTTTGAGGGGCCTATGTGACAGAAAATATCAAAAAGGGACACAATTCTAAAAACAGCACCCCTCAAGCTACTCAAAACCACATTCAAGAAGTTTATTAACCCTTCAGGTGCTTCACATGAACTAAAATAACGTACAAGGAAAAAAATGAAAATTTTGGAAACTAGACCCCTTAAGAGATGTATCTAGATGTAGTAAGCACCTTCAACCCCCAAGGGTTTGACAGAATTTTATAACATTGAAAATATTAATTTTTTTACCACGAAAATGTTGCTTTAACACATAATCTGTAATTTTCACAAGTGCCATAAGACAAAATGCACCATGCAATTTGTTGTACAATTTCTCCTGAGTCAATACCCTGTATGTGGTGGAAAACTACTGTTTGGGCAAATGGCAGAGTTTGGAAAGTAAGGAGCGACATTTGACTTATTGAATACAAAATTGCCTGTAATCGGTATTGGATACCACGTCGCATTTAGTTCTCTTATGCACCTAAATGGTGGAAGTTCCCCACAAGTGACCCTATTTTGAAAACTACACTGTTCAAGGTACTTATCTAGATGTTTGGTGAGCACTTTGAACACCAGGTGTTTTACAGAAAATTATGTCAGAGCTAAAAGAGGAAAGGTGCATATAGGGTCTTATTCAGTTAATGTCATAGAACGAATGGTCAGGGAACCACTCAACTGGGCAGGTTGTGAGTGTCACAACCACTATAAAGGCTTGATTAGTATCCTGCATGTAAACCCTCAGGAACAGAAATCCAGGTAGGTAGGTAGAAAGAGGTTACAGTAAATGCACTGCCAATCATTATGCTGTCTGACACCACAACATACCGTCCATTGCCCAGTAATCCCACCCATAATGTGTTGAGTGATCTTGAACAATTGCTTAATGAGGGTTTGGCTCTGGGTGTTATTACCAAAGATATGGCAGATTATTTGTATGTGGAAAAGCACACTTGCCCCCTTTTCCATGCCTTTCCTAAAACTCATAAGGCAATCTTTCCACCTCCTTACATCCAATCGTAGTAGGGATCGGGGGTGCAAATGTGAGACTGGGTTGACAAAAAATTACAGAGCCTATTAAAAAGATCGATAGGTTTTAGACAGGATTCTAAACATTTTCTTGGTAGTCTAAACAAAATTATATGAAAAGATGGCTATAGTTTGGTGACTTGCGATGTTGTCTCGCTATATTCCTGTATACCTCATCAATTTGCCATAGAGGCTCTCAGCCACTTTTTGAGCACTACCGCAGGTTTTTCAGCTGATATGTGCCAATTCATCTTGATGTGTGTGCAACATCTTCTCACTACGATTTTTTTCAAACTTGATGACCAATATATGCAGCTATGCGATTGTGCAATGGGGGCAGGGTTCTCGCCCTCATTGGCCAACCTGTACATGATGTATTGGGAACATAAGCACATACATTGCATTAGTAACCCTTTGCTGGATCAGGTGAAATGGTGGGGGGGGGTACATAGATGACATCATCATCATCTGGTCATCTAGTGATGATGTACCCCCTCCTGCCTCAATCACCTTCCAAAAGTTTCTAAAATACATTAATGGCAAGACAATTACTTACATATTGAACTGCAGGGATATGCTAAAATAGGGTTGATCCATTCAAAATTATACCGCAAACAAACTAGCAGTAATACCATCCTACATGCCGAGAGTTGGCATCCTTGGCATGAAGTAGAAAATCTCCCTGTCGGTGAACTCATTAGAGCTAAAGGTACCTTTACACGCGGCAACTATCACCAGCGATCGGTAGCAACCGAACGTGTGCGTGCATGTTTTTGACGGTTGATACCGATCGCCGATGCCGCATTTAGATGTGGCTCCCTGGAAGTTGAAACTGAACCTGCAGGAAACATCCAGGTGAATCCCGACCCCGCTTCACACGCCACAATCCACAAAGGAATGTGGGCGTACATCTTCAGCGCCACAAGAACATAGGAGTGACAGAGTTGTGTATTCCGCGCCCCAAACACGCTGATTAGAGAACGCAATAGCGTCATGATTGGCCAGCCTGCGCAGGAAGGCTGGCTAATACATGACGCCATTACAATTGTGTAGTGTGAATGGACAGCTCTTTAAATATGGCGCCCTGTGAAGGGACAGCCAATGGTTACACAGTAGCCCCCACCAATCATCGCTGATGGGACGCGGTATCCAGCACGCTGTGGCACGCCTCTGGGAAATCACTAGGCGACACAGATTCCATCCCTATCGCCCATTCACACGCCAAAACCAGGGCAATTCACCTTCAGGGCTGCCTCTGGTTTTAGAGCAATGCTCTGAAACCGCAACCGGGAGCAACTTCGAAAATCAACACCGAGTTCCACAATTACACGCCACAATTTCGTAGCAATTTCAAGGCAACCGTGACGGAAATCCCATTTGCCTCTCAGTTTCTACACCGCAGTTGCGGCGTGTAAAGGTACCTTAAAAGATATTGTTCCGATGAGAATTCTTTCAGGGAAGAAACATCCCATATTTGCAATGGTTTAGCGAGACAGGGCTATAAACTGCATTGTATAAACAGAGCTGTATCCAAGGTTTATTCCTTATCTAGGAGTTCACTTCTATTAGGCAAACAGCGTGGTTCAGACATAGGATGTTGCAGCTCACCAAGGGTTAATCCTTCAATAGGCAATCCTACTTTGGTAAGTGGATGGGGGAAGTCGCAACAATATCTTCCCACTTTTACAACCACTTACAGTGTAGATTATAATAACATTATTAAAGCAATACACAGGTTTATTCCTATTTTATTCCAGGACCCTGTTCGGTGTAAAATAATTAAACAAGGCTATCGTTGTGTCCCTAAGAAATCTTTAAATTTGGGTAATATTTTGTCACCATCAGAATTTAGAAAGGATAAATGGCAACCAACATGGTTGAATACAAACGGAATATATCGGTGCACAGGAACAAGATGTGGCTTGTGTCGGCATATGGATGTCAAGCGTGTATTTCAAAATAGAGTCACCCAACGTATTTATGATATCCAAGCCTATATAAACTGCAATATCACCCACTTAGTGTATCTGGCATCTTGCACGATATGTGCCAAAGACTATGTAGGGTGCACCTCCATAACAGTGAAAAAGCGGCTGGGGGAGCACATCTCAGCTGCAAATCCAGATTCAAATGCTAGTCATAGAAATATGTCTAGATTGTCACGCCATTTTCTTTATATCCACAGGGGTGACATGCGTAACCTCTATGTAAAGGGTATTGAATGAGTCATGGGGTCGCAAAGGGGCTGTGACAGAGAGCGTGAAGTCCTGTGCCGTGAAGCCCACTGGATATTGTCCCTCAATACTAGGCAACCAGAAGGGTTAAATCTCCGTTCTGATATGTCTTATTTTTATTAGATCTTTTTTCAAATGTCATTTACCTAATTCTTGTTTTTCTTTTTGTTTTGTATGTGAATTCCTGTAAGCTTTATGTGAGATATTATGTATTCTGTGTGAGGACTTGTGATTCATCCTAAACTGAACCACCACTATTACAAGTGTCACAAATTTTCAAAGATACTGTGTTTATATGTACCGTACTGTTTGGTTATGTATGTTACCATCCTATAGGTTGCCAGCTTTATAGTCATATATTCTTTATTAGGTCTATCTTCAGCCTATACTGTGTAATTATGTACCACCTGTGTGCATTTATGTGCATGTGTTTTAATCACTATTTAGGAGGAGAGACATGTCCCTAATGTGTACTGTTGACAAAGGACATTGTCCGAAACGCGTCCAGCTCTGTGGGACTGTGTTCCCGTTGCATAATAATTTTATGCTTGTAATGCACCAATAAAGCACGAAAATGAAGATTTAGTCTGGTGCTGGAATTTCTTCAATCAAGTTCACTGCCAATGTGGCACCCCAGAATCTGGATGCCACAAAGTCATTGCTGTCCTCGGGAGGTAGTGTCATACCTGAGAGCAACGGAGAGTATTCACACCAGGTGAGCCAAGCACACAACACCTTTTCTGCCTCCAGGCCTGAAGGGGGAGCTCTAAACCCAGGTTCTGGGCAGCTCCCCTATAAATTCTGGACTGGAGCAAAGTTAGTTCAGTACAAAGCAGTACTGAGGAAGATATCCTGTTGACTTGTAGTTCAGAGAAGGGAAGAGATTCAGCAGATTAAGTGGGCACTTTAGTTATGGATAGGCAGGAGAAGCAGCATTTAGGAACCTTTTATTTAATGGATCAGTTGGTCAATGGTCACTTCCTCACAATGTGTTTCAGCGGATAAGTCCGCCTTAATCAGGTGATGACCAGTGATTAAACAAGAGGGTATATAACGGCAAAGTAGATGACATCATAATTGCTAATTAACCACTTCACCACCATGGTGTACCCTTGCGCTCCATAGTTTTACACAATCTTTAGAAGAAAAGAGAACATTTCATTTTATTTTAATTTAATTTACTAAATTCATGAAATCTAAAAAATACTAAAAAAAATTAACAAAAATAATTTATCAAAAAATAATAATTTTTTAAAAAGAAAGGAAAAGTGATGAATAATGGTAACAAGTAATTATAATAAAAATCAAATTGAGATAATTGAAATATGTGAGTATTAAAAAACAAAGATAAGGGGTAGTGTTGGAATTTGGGTCAAGATTTAAAAAATTTTAAATTACCATTAATAATTAAAATTAAAGTAATTTTTAAATGTCAGAAAATATAAAATATAATATAAAATAATTTCTCAAAACATGATGGGCCAAATGTATGATTAAAAATCAATAGATTATGTGCCCAACTTTAACCAGAGAAAGGAGAAATAAGGAGAAAAAAGACTGGATAAAATTGGGGGGCAAAAATAGGGGGGAAAATTCAATAGAGGGGTCTCACTGATTAAGATGGTAAAAAAGATCAATAAATGAATGAATCTCCTTTCTTCTACAATTGGATCACGGAACAACATTCTCATCCTGTGGACTTGAGCAGTGTTAAGCTCGTCCCAGGGTAGCCGAAGCCTAGCTTGAGGGACCTGTAGGCAAGGGTCTGAGGAAGTCGAGGAGAGCCTGGGTAGTGGAGCATTACCGAGCTCACCCAGTGCAGAGCGCCAGAACAGGAGTCTGAGGCTGTGCAGGGCCTAATGTTCCAGGAGCCAATTCTGGAAGGTGGGGGATTCCCAGTCCCTCAGCCGCACCACAGTGTCTGCAGGCAAAGCAGCATAGAGAGTCCAGGTGCAGCCACCAGGGAAGTGGCGCTGGAGAAGGGCTCAAGCTGCCTGCCGTACCGGCACAATACAGGAAGTAAGAGAGGGCCGCAGCTCAGCTTTAGGCAGCAGCAGAGACCTGCTGAAAGAGTGCAGCAGGGAGGCCTCAGAACTTGCCAGGTGAGGAGAAACCCGAGTTGCTGCCAGGTTGCACAGACTCCAAGTAACATCACCTGTCAGTGTCCCGGCTTGCACCAGTACCATCAGTAAAAGACCTGGGGAAACAACAATCGTGAGACTGTCTGTTACTTTGCGCCTCTGTCCTGCATCCCACCGGCCTATCACTGCCATAGACTTTCCCAGTTGCCCTGGGAATACGCTCCACCCATGGGGAGCGATACCATCATAACTGTCCATCCATCATCCCCAGTGGTCCCGACTGGCAGCATCAGCCTAAATAGCTGAATACTGCGGGTGGCGTCACGATCCTTTATCCCTAAATAATTTCCTCTGCATTTTTAGCAACTCCGCAGGGCCACGGAGCCGTGTCTCAGCACCTGTACATCCCCGAGAGACTGAACCATCCCGGTTCTGAGTACCCCACGACCCTGGGGGTGAGTCACCAATCAGATGAAAAAATTCCAGGAGAAGGATCTGGTATTAGGAACATTAGGATTTTACTAGTCGACTCGTTTTGTGGGCAGCTGCCCCCTTCCTTAGGATGTAAAATCTTGAAAAAATCCTGATGTTCCTAATGCCTGATCCCTCACCTGGAATTTTGTCATCTGATCAGCAGCGAATTTACTGTAACCCGCTTCTACCTACCTATCTGGATTTTACAGAATTGTATAACATTGAGCTATGAAATAGTAAAAAAAAAAAAAAAGATACCACAAAAATGTTGCCTTAACCCAAATCTTTAACTTTCACAAGAGTAACAGGAGATAAAGGACTGTTCAATTTGTTGTCTCAATTTCTCCTGAGTTTGCTGATACCTCATATGTGTTTGAAAAATACTTTCCAGGTACAGTGCAAAGCTCAGAATGCACAATATTGCAGTGCAGATTTAGCTGGAATGATTTGGGGGTGCTATGTTGCATTAGCAGAGCCCCTGTGGTCAGTGGTGTACCATCCGCGGTCGCAGGGGTCGCAAGTGAGACCGGGCCCGGAGGTACAGGGGCCCTGAACCCACCGACCGCTGTGACAGCTTTACATGGATGTGCATCCATGTCACTGCGCAGCGCTCTCCCCAGCCGGTCCCCAGGAGGCTGATCATGGCGCGGAGGACTGGTAGGCACTGCCGCTTTAAATCTCCTGCGGCCGCCGCTGCTGCACTGTTATGAGGTCATGTGACCTTATCACACACAGAACGGAGCTGCCGGCGGCAGCACAAATGCAGAAGAGCTGCAGCTCTTGGAGATGGGGGGGGGGGGATATCGGTATCCAGCACAGACCTCAGTGTCAGGAGTGAGCGGGGAACTGGGGGCCACAGTGACTGATCACAGCTGGGGGTCGGTGCATTGTAACCAACACATACCTCATTCAGGAGGAGAGCGGGGGGCCCCGGTGGCCATAGAGACTGATCACAACTGGTAGTCGGTACAGGGAGTGTCAGTGTGTGTCACTGTGTGTGACTGTGTGTCATTGTGTGTGTGTGTCACGAGTGTGTCACCGTGTGTGTCACCGTGTGTGTGTCACCGTGTGTGTGTGCACGTGTGTGTGTGTGACCTGTGTTGTGTAATCGTGTGTGTGTGACCGTGTGTGTGTTTGACCGTGTGTGTGTTTGACCGTGTGTGTGTTTAACCATTTGTGTGTTTGACCGTGTGTGTGTGTTTGACCGTGTGTGTGTGTTTGACCGTGTGTGTGTCACCGTGTGTGTGTGACTGTGTGTGTGTTTGACCGTGTGTGTGTTTGACCGTGTGTGTGTAACCGTGTGTGTGTGACCGTGTGTGTGTTTGACCAGTGTGGTGTGTGTTTGACCGTGTGTGTGTTTGACCGGTGTGTTTGACGTGTGTGTGTGGTTGACCGTGTGTGTGTGGTTGACCGTGTGTGTGTGGTTGGCTGTGTGTGTGTGACCGTGTGTGTGTGACCTTGTGTGTGCGTTTGACCGTGTGTGTGACCGTGTGTGTGTGTTTGACCTGTGTGTGTGTTGAGTGTGTGTGTGTTTGACCGTGTGTGTATGTTTGACCGTGTGTGTGTGACCGTGTGTGTGTGTTTGACTGTGTGTGTGTGGTTGCCAGTGTGTGTGGTTGCCAGTGTGCGTGGTTGAAAGTGTGTGTGTGTGACAGTGTGTGTGTGTGACAGTGTGTTTGTGGGACAGTGTGTGTGTGTGACCGTATGTGTGTGACCGGTGTGTGACGTGTGTTGTGACCGTGTGTGTGTGACCGTGTGTGTGTTTCACCGTGTGTGACCGTGTGTGTGACCGTGTGTGTGTGTGCTTGACCGTGTGTGAGTGTTTGACCGTGTGTGTGTGTGGGACCGTGTGTGTGTGTGGGACCGTGTGTGTGTGACCGTGTGTGTGAGTGTGTGTGACCGTTGTGTGTGTTGACCGGTGTGTTGCGTGTGTGGCGTGACTGTGTTTGACCGTGTGGGGGCTGTACAGGGGGGAGTGTGTGTGTGTGCGGGGGCTGTACAGTGGGCTGTGTCTGTGGGGGGGGGGAGGGCTGTACAGAGGGCAGTGTAACTGGGTGAGTGGGGCAGGTTGTACAGGGGGAAGTGTGTCTGTGTGGGGAAGATGTATGCTATATGGAGGGCTATGAGGCTGAATTATTGTGTTATACTATATGAAGGGCTGTGACGCTGCATTATATTATCTGGAGGGATATGAGGGTGCATTATCTTATATGAAGGGCTGTGACGCTACATTGTATTATTGGAGGGCTGTGACGCTGCATTACATTATCTGCAGGGCTGTGACGCTGCATTACATTATCTGGAGGGCTGTGACGCTGCATTATATTTTCTGGAGGGTTGTGACGCTGCATAATATTATATGAAGGGCTGTGATGCTGCAGTATATCTGGAGGGCTGTGAGGCTGCATTATATTATCTGCAGATCTATGATGCTGCATTATATTGTCTGGAGGTCTAGGAGTCTGTATTATATTATATGACGGGTTATTAGGCTGCATTATATTATATGAAGGGCTATGAGGCTGCGTTATCCAGGTATATATGGTCCTCCATTATAGTATAAGGGCATATTCCAGGAGGAGGACCATATATAGCAGGATGAGGGACAGTAACACATAATGAAGGGGAGAGAGGTTAATTTGTGAGTCTTTATAGGATTTAGAACATTACATGGGGTCAGTGGCATAGCGTGGGGGGAGGCAGTCCGCCCCAGGCGGCACGTGTGTGGGGGCGGCAGCAGAGACGGGGATTTGAAGTTCCCGCCCAGGAAGCACATCCGACGGCGGCGGTGGCTCAGGCAGCGCTGCGCCGGGTAAGTGTGTGAGGAGCAGGCGGCAGGGCGGGTACAGCTTCAATGCCGGTGTCAGTACACTGTGCATCGATTCGCGCTGTGCTCTAGTAGCTGGGAACAGCCGAAGAGGGGGCACAGGAGTGCAGGGATGGGGCACAAGGGTGCAGGGATGGGGCACAGCACAGGAATATGGATGGGGCACAGGGGTGCAGGGATGGGGCACAGCACAGGAATATGGATGGGGCACAGGGGTGCAGGGATGGGGCACAGGGGTGCAGGGATCGGGCACAGGGATATGGATGGGGCACAGGGGTGCTGGGATATGGATGGGGCACAGGGGCGCAGGGATGGGGCACAGGGGTGCTGGGATATGGATGGGGCACAGGGGTGCAGGGATGGGGCACAGGGGTGCTGAGATATGGATGGGGCACAGGGGCGCAGGGATGGGGCACAGGGGTGCTGGGATATGGATGGGGCACGGGGGTGCAGGGATGGGGCACAGGGGTACTGGGATATGGATGGGGCACAGGGGTGCAGGGATGGGGCACAGGGGTGCTGAGATATGGATGGGGCACAGGGGTGCTGGGATATGGATGGGGTACAGGAGTGCTGGGATATGGATGGGGCACAGGAGTGCTGGGATATGGATGGGGCACATGGGTGCTGGGATATGGATGGGGCACAGGGGGGGTAGGGATATGGATGGGGCACAGGGGGCAGGGATATCGATGGGACAAGGGTGCTGAGATATGAATGGGACAGGGGTGCAGGGATATGAATAGGACAGGGGTGCAGGGATACGGATGTACACAGGGGTGGTTCGGGTGCCAGGTGCTGGTGCCGAGTGCAGACGAGCTGGAGACCGGGAGCCGCAGAGGAAGAAGCTGCTGGGATGAGGGATCTGGAATCAGGAGCGTAGAGTCAGGTAAGGTGCTGTTACAGCCAAAGATAGCAGCCTGGGGGGACGGAATGGGATAGATGGATAGATGGGGCGGCCTGGAAGAGGGGGCAGAATGGATGGATGGGGCAGCCTGGAAGAGGGGGCCGAATGGATGGATGGGGCAGCCTGGAAGAGGGGGCCGAATGGGATGGATTAATGGATGGATGAGGCGGCTTGGAAAAGGGGGCAGAAAATGGATGGAGGAGGGGGGCATGGAAAAGGGGGCAGAAGATGGGTGGATGGGGGAGAAGGTACATGGGACATAGGTGAGAAGCTACATGGATGAGGGAGAGGCTGCGTGGAACATGGGAGGGGTATGGGGGGGAAGTATGAACTGCATGGAACATATGGATGGAGAATGAGCTGCATGGGACATATGGGGGGTGAACAGTATGGGATGATGTATTGACTGGTTTCGGTGATGTATTACTCTATTGACAATGGTTCTGGCAATATACTGACAGGGGTTCTAGTAATGTGTTATTGTATTGCCGGTGGTTCTGGTGATGTAGTCATGTGGATGTTGTAATCTTTAACTTAACAGACTTGATTCTAAAACATTATAGACATTGCTTCCGGATTATCAACGACCAAAGGGGCGGCAGTCGCGGCAAGTTTTTCGACCGCCCCGGGCGCCACAAATAGCTGCTACGCCACTGCATGGGGCCTGTACATCTGACCAATGTAGGCGCGCGAGGAAGGGGGGCCAGGTCCAAATTTCACATCGGGGTCCTTCGGACTCTAGTTACGCCACTGCCTGTGGTGCCAGAACAGCAGAAATCCCCAGCAAGTGAGCCCATTTTAAAACGTACATCCCTAAATGAATGTATCTAGGGGTGCAGTGATAATATTGATACCACAGGATTGTCACAAAATGTTATACTGTTGGGCTATGAAGAAAAAATTATTACATTTTTACCACTAAAATCTAGTTTTAACACCAGATTTCCAATTTTCACAAGGGGAATGGATTATAAATGCGTGACACAATTTTTCCTGAATATGGCAATACCCTACATGGGACTACAGTACTGTATGGCCGTGCTGCAGGGCTCAAGAAGAAAGGAGTGCCATTAGATTTATAGAGCACAGACCCCACTTTTTTTATTATTATTATTATTATTATTTTTATTATTATTATTATTATTATTTATAATAAAATAATGTAAAAGAACAGTGTGGAGTGACCTCTTTTTCAAATTACAAGCCAAGATAAAGCTGCCAGCTGTGGGTTGCAGGCTGAAGCTGTCAGCTTTACCTTAGCTTGCTAACAAAAATAGGGAGAACTCCATTTTATTTATTAAAATTATTTATTTTGTTTCTAAACACCCTTTAGTGCTACATGAAAGGCACTAAAGGGTGTTAGCTTAAAATATGTGTGGATATTCCCCTCCTCCTTCAAACATTCTATCATTACTGGGTCATTCCATGTCAAGTGATCCAAAAATGAATATTTTTTTTCCCTGACGTCCTCAGATTTTTAAAAAAAATTTTCTATCTGAAGAACAACTTTATCTAATTACAAAAAAAAAGTTTTGAATTTTTTTCTTTATCTGTTAATTTTTTACAGATTTTTAAAGTTTTAAAAAAGTGCGAATTTTGGCCTGGTATGGCTTTACATTTTCTATCATATCTCGGGCTAGAAATAAGATAGAGAAACAAAATAAACACCAATCTACTCAGAACTGTCCAGGCTTTCATCAGATATGTCACAAGAGGATATTTGTTAATATTTTACCCATGTGATCGCAAGCGCAAAACTTTAAAACGCATTTCCGAAAAATCGGCGCGCTTTAAATATTTCAAAAACTGCCCATATGTCTGCTTTGCTCTTAGCCACATCTGTACCAAATTTCAAGTTGGGATCGCAATGGGATCATATTTTAACATATTTTACTAGTAAGAGCGTCAATGGGTCATTCCATATCAAGTGATCTAAATATGAATATTTTTTTTTACCTGACGTCTTTAGATTTTTTTTTTTTTTTTCCTTTATGAAGTACTACTTTAGTTAATTACAAATTAAAAGTTTGGAATTTTTTTCTTCCTCAGTTAATTTTTTACAGATTTTTAAAGTTTAAAAAAAGGGTGAATTTTGGCCTGGTACGACTTTAAATTTTTTTATCTCAGGCTAGAAATAAGATAATGAAGTGGGAGAGGCATCATTTTACTCAGAACGGTAACAGCTTTCATTTGAGATGTTACAAGACTATGTTTCTTTATATCAAATTCAAACTATTGACGGGCAATTGTGAAAAAATGACTGATTGTGTTCTTGGTGACTTTTGAATTGACACTATAATAGTTAAATATTTTGCACTTAGGTCCAATGAATGCGTCCATGGGGTCAAGCTGGGACAGAGTCATCACAAATTAGCCTTATTTGCAGATGACCTGCTACTTTACATCTCCCAGCCCCTGGTCTCCATCCCTTCGGTCTTAATGGAGTTTGAACGGTTCGGACAATTGAGCAACTTTAAAGTGAATTGCTCCAAAACCGAGGCACTCAATATTTCTTTGCCTGGAGAATTGGTTTCTCATCTATCTAAACAGTTCCCATTTAAATGGAAAGTAGAAGCCATTAAGTACTTGGGAGTCCTTATACCAAAAGATCTTAAACAAATATTCAATTTAAATTATCAACCCCTTTTGACTAACGCGGAATCGGCATTTACCTCCTATAGACAATTAAAGCTATCCTGGTTCGGGAGAATAAACGTAGTCAAGATGGATGTCTTGCCCCGACTCTTATATACTTTTCAGACAGTTCCTGTTCTATTGGATAGAGGTTTCCTCTCCAAAATGCAATCTATGATCCTTAGATTTGTCTGGGGGGGCAAGAGGTCCAGATTGCGAATGAATATCCTATCCTTGCCCGAGACCAGAGGAGGGGTTGGACTACCCAACATACGAGCGTACTTTGAGGCTTCCTCTCTTGTTAGAGCTCTAGATTGGCATTATCATGTGTCCTAAAAGAAATGGGTAGGGGTGGAGCAAGAGGGTTTGGGGATTCCGCTGAAACACCTGCTTTGGATTTCCCTAAAAGACTCCACAGACCTAGTACCTTTGACAGACATGACCAGAAACACCTTGGAGGTATGGCACCTAGTGACGAAAACCCTCCGCTTAAACGACAGACTTAGCCCTTTGACTCCCCTTTTTTCCAACCCATCTTTCCCACCCAGATTTGACAGGCAGAGATTTTTATGTTGGCGGATTGTGGATGACACCCGAGTAGGACAGACTCTGTCCAGTGGTGGTTTGCCCCCGATGGCAGAGCTACAACTCAAAGAACCTACGAGACCTCTTAAGTGATTCAAATTTCTCCAATACAGAGCATAATTATATTCAGCTGACCACTCTTGCAGGGTAAGATTGACGCCCAACGTATTGGAGAGGTTATTCCAACTGGAGGCTCCACCGAGGCGCAAAATATCATTTCTATACCAGGCCTTAGGGTCCATGAGAGAGCAGGGCACCCTTTACTTCCAACGTGCTTGGGAGAGGGAATTGGGGTGTAGCATTTCAGAAGCTAATTGGCAGAAATGCTTTATATTTACTCACTCACTAGCTAGCGCTTGTTCTGCACAAGAAAGAAGCTATAAGCTGCTCACTAGATGGTACTTGTGCCCGACGACACTCCGGAACATGTTCCCTGGAACCCCTGATACCTGCTGGCGCTGTGGGGAAGAGAAGGGTACAATGATACACATTTGGTGGAGTTGTGGGGAAATCCGGCGGTTCTGGTCTGAGGTTTTCAATGCATACGCCCGGATAACAGGTAAAGAAGCCGAATGCTGCCCAGAATCGGCAATGTTATCCATTTTTCCAGGTCCTATTGGGCTACAGAAGAGGGATATTCTCCGCTTTTGCATCTCGGCTGCTCGTGCTGTGATCCCGAGGTTCTGGAAATCAAGCCGGGCTCCATCTCTACTTGATTGGTTCAAAGAATTGATGGACACATATCGAATGGAGGAGCTCGCAGCTGATGCGTCGGGATCTCGGAACAAATTCCTAGGGATTTGGGTTGAATGGATTCTTTTTCACGACTCTGCAGAATTTAGGAGTATCTTTTCCAGCACAGATAATATGGCTCGACCTCTGGCTGATGGGGAGCCAGTGGGATGAGTACCCTTTCTCCTTCCCATACCTCACCCGTCCCCCCCCCTCCTTTTTTTCTTTTTTTCTTACGTGGCTTTTCTTTCCCAGTATAACTTTTTCTAATGGTTTTTGTTTCTCTTCTCTCTCTCTTCTTTTCTATCTCTCTTTTCTTCCCATCTGATACATTCAGTCTAGGTATTTCCTTTCTACACCTATACCTTCAGAATTCTAGTGAACATTAGACAGGTATCGGAAACTCTGAGCTGTGAGTAGATCATTAATATTTCGGCCTTCCTTTCCGGTACACCAGTCGATAGACTATTCCAACTAGGCCTCAACGGGTAATGACCCACTTACGTGGTCAACCTGTTAGAAGGGGCCAAGTAATAAAAATCATTCTGCTGGGGCTGCTTGTCCCCTTGACATCAGAACATCTCAAAACCCTGAGAAAGGTTGTATACTTGAGTGTTTGGAATTATATTTAGATTGTAGTATATATTGCACCAGAGATAAGCGCAAAAGTAAATTTGCAGCTTATCTTAAAGTTACTAATAACTTTGTGAATTCTCTTTTTGTATATTTTATATGTCTCAAGATTTTGTTAAAAGATTGAATGTATGTCTTTCATATGTTTTTTCAAAATTTAATAAAAATGAGATTAACCATAGTTAAATATTTTAAAATATGATCCCATCACGATCCCAACTTGAAATTTGGTACAGATGTGGCTAAGAGCATAAAAGACACATGGGCAGTTTTGGAAAATTTTTATTAAAATGTTTTTTTCGGAAATGCGTTTCAAAATGTTGCGTTTGCATTCGCATAGGTAAAAAATTAAAATTAACAAATATACTCTTGTGACATATCTGGTGAAAGCCTGGACAGTTCTGAGTAGAATGGTGTTTATTTTGTTTCTCTATCTTATTTCTAGCCCGAGATAAAAAAATTTAAAGTCGTACCAGGCCAAAATTCACCCTTTTTTTAAACTTTAAAAATCTGTAAAAAATTAACTGATGAAGAAAAAAATTCCAAACTTTTAATTTGTAATTAACTAAAGTAGTACTTCATAAAGGAAAAAAAAAAAAAAAAATCTAAAGACGTCAGGTAAAAAAAAATATTCATATTTAGATCACTTGATATGGAATGACCCATTGACGCTATTAATAGTAAAATATGTTAAAATATGATCCCATTGCGATCCCAACTTGAAATTTGGTACAGATGTGGCTAAGAGCAAAGCAGACACATGGGCAGTTTTTGAAATATTTAAAGCGCACCGATTTTTCGGAAATACGTTTTAAAGTTTTGCGCTTGCGATCACATGGGTAAAATATTAACAAAGATCCTCTTGTGACATATCTGGTGAAAGCCTGTATAGTTCTGAGTAGAATGGTGTTTATTTTGTCTCTCTATCTTATTCCTAGCCTTAGTTATGAGGAGAAACGTAAAGGCAGGCAACAGCGAAATTCACACTTTTTCCGAACTTTGAAAATCATTTAAAAAAAAAATAAATTTTTTAAAAAAATTTTCTCTTCACATTTTGCATTGTCTGACATGCTATTATCAAATAACAAAATCTCAAAAGAATTAAAAATATAGAGGTAATAATCATTGGTTCACTTGACATGGAATGACCCTACTCCATTACTAAAGAAAACCTCTTTTCACCCATCCTGCACTAATAACTACAGACCAGTCTTCAATCTCCTCTTCATCTCTAAACTCTTGGAGCGCCTGGTCTACACCCGCCTCACCCGTTACCTCTTCACTCACTCTTTTCTAGATCCATTACAGTCTGGCTTCCGCCCCCTTCACTCTACAGAAACTGTCCTCATCAAAGTGACCAATGACCTTGTGACGGCAAAACGTAAGGGTGACCACACTCTGCTTATTCTTCTTGACCTCTCTGCAGCTTTTGACACTGTTGACCACCATCTCCTACTCTCTATGCTGCACACCATTGGCATAAAGGATACCGCTCTCTCTTGGCTCTCTTCCTATCTTTCTGACCGTTCTTTCATTGTAACTTTTGCTGGCTCCACTTCCTCCCCTCTTCCTCTCACTATTGGGGTCCCCCAGGGTTCAGTCCTCGGACCTCTTCTCTTCTCTCTACACACTGCCTCGATAGGACACTATCAGCAGATTTGTCTTCCAGTACCATCTCTATGCTGGTGACACACAATTATACAGTGTGCAGAATTATTAGACAAATGAGTATTTTAATCACATGATACTTTGTATACATGTTGTCCTACTCCAAGCTGTATAGGCTTGAGAGCCAACTACCAATTAAGTAAATCAGGTGATGTGCATCTCTGTAATGAGGAGGGGTGTGGTGTAATGACATCAACACCCTATATAAGGTGTGCTTAATTAGGCCAATGCCTTTCCTTAGGCTAAGTGGGTCAGAAAATCCAAAATTGTGAGATGTCTTGCAGAGGGATGCAGCAGCCTTGAAATTGCCAAACTTTTGAAGCGTGATTACTGACCAATCAAGCGTTTCATGGCAAATAGCCAACAGGGTCGCAAGAAGCGTGTTGGGAAAAATAAGGCGCAAAATAACTGCCCATGAATTGAAAAAAATCAAGCGTGAAGCTGCCAAGATGCCATTTGCCACCAGTTTTGCCATATTTTAGAGCTGCAACGTTACTGGAGTATCAAAAAAGCACAAGGTGTGCTATACTCAGGGACATTGCCAAGGTAATGAAGGCTGAAATCGACCACCTTTGAACAAGAAAGATAAGATAAAACGTCAAGACTGGGCCAAGAAATATCTTAAGACTGATTTTTCAAAGGTTTTATGGACTGATGAAATGAGAGTGACTCTTGATGGGCCAGATGGATGGGCCAGTGGCTGGATCAGTAAAGTGCAGAGAGTTCCACTCCGACTCAGACACCAGCAATGGTTATAGGAATCACTGAACACGTACAAGGGAAATAGTGCTTTTTTGTGAGAATTTTATTTCTAGTGTTTGTTCACTGCAACAAGGTTATGACGTTTCGGCCCAGTATGGGCCTTGATCACATGGTCGCTGCAAAGATAATGAATATGTACAATCAGAAACTTTGTAATCTACAGTTATCACATCATATTTACAGTATGTGTACAGTCATACATACAAGTAAACGTTAGATATACTTCCATGCATAGTATTCACAGTATGTGTAAGCAGAGCTACTATATACGTACCAAGTTATGGTAAAAGGAACAGATAGTGGTAAGCATGTCAGGGTAAATGGAATATATGTGATGGTGTTTATAAGACTGGTATAATGGTATAAACTGACCCTAACCTTGATTTGGATGAAACCAAGATATGGCCCTTAGGAACTGCTTGCTGTGGTAGTTTTGCAGGGTAAAACCTGTTGGAGAATGTTTGGGAGGTTATAAAGGGATAAAGGTGGCTTAAAGAGGTAATTATAGTAAAGCCAGCAGGATGCCTGATCTCACCTTTGAGGGCAAACGCATAGAGCTATACCCTGACTATTCTGCAGAAGTGCAAAAATTGCGTATGCAAAACAGTTCAGTGAAACGTCAGCTACGCGCTTGGAAAGTGAAATACTCCACCATATTCCCGGCTAAGCTGCGTGTGGAGGCTTTGGGAAGGGTGCACTTCTTCCCCAACCCGGAGGACCGCAACTGTTTGGATGATAGAAACCGTACCAGGCTGCAGGAGGAAGAAGACCGGGAACAAGCAACCTGAAAGGGACATGGTTACTGGTCCTGCTAGTGCGGAAAGATGGAGGGGGAAGGTGCGAGACTGGATGCTCAAATATCCCCTCGAGTTATGTTATGCCCACCATTTTTGGGCCTGATCTTTGCTTTTTTCATTCTGGATTTTCACTAGAATGTTATTTTCTGTTGGTTATCCTAGTTAACATGGGATTGATCGGTTATGGGACTCTGAAAAGGGAAAAGTACTCTTAGTATAATCTTGTAACGTGGCGCGGAGGCGATGCCAGGTCTACCTGCTAAACGGGACTACTTGCATGTGGACTGTGCTCGTACGGCGCTGGGGTCGGTTGTACCCCTACTTTTATTGGTCACGGGGAGAGTTATATAGTTGGGGGAGGGGAGGGGGGAGGGAGGAGGAGGGGGAGGGCCTGGGGAATGGTACACGAGATTTATCATATGGAAAGGGTGCTCATGGTGGTGTGACCTGGGATCCGGGTGGGTTGCATAGAAGTCTGCAGTTCTTGGATATGTATTCTGATAATGAGTGGTAGCACTTTACGTCTTCTAAGCTGGAATGTAAGGGGGATTTCCGATAAAGATAAGAGGGCTGCGGTCCTGCAATATGTCAAAAAGAGTGGTGCCATGGTTATGTGCTTGCAGGAGACTCACCTGGTCAAAGACACTACTAGTTGGCTAGCCAGACCCTGGATTGGAGCGCGTACCATTCCACTTACTCATCCTACGCCAGAGGAGTGTCATTGTTGATACATACCAAAGCGCCTTATGAGGAACTGGAGGTCCGAGCGGATAAAGATGGCCAATTTGTGTGGGTAGCTTGCAAGATGTATGGAAGGGAAATGATTCGGGTGGCGTTGTATATTCCGCCGCCATATTCTAAAAAGAAATTACAAGAGGTTGTGGATCTAACCAGAGGGAGAGGGGGCACACCAGTGCTTATTTTGGGAGATGTGAATAATGTGATGAATGAATATTGGGACAGACTCAGGACTGGGGGGATGAGTGGCAAGGTGGACAGGCTGACGGCGTTTGGATGTTATGTCACGGAAATGGGCTTGATTGATGTTTGGAGAGTGAGGAATGAGAGGAGGAAGAAATTTTCCTGTCATTCGGCCACACATGGTACGCTTTCCCGAATTGACCTTGCTCTTGGGGATGTGGCCATGGACGCCATGGTTAAGGAAGTGGAATATTTGCAAAGAGTGTTGTCTGACCACAGCCCACTTCAGGTTACGTTACAATTGGGTGATAGGAGGGGAAGAAGGAATGTCTGGTCTTTGCATCCGACATGGCTGAAGTCATTGGATCTGAATGGTATAGGGGAGGAATTGGAACAGTACTTTCGTGAGAATGAGGGGAGTGCGGAGGTGACGGTTGTTTGGGATGCAATGAAAGCCTTTTTGAGGGGTATCCTAATCCAAGATATAGCACAGTGCAAGACCCGACATAGACTGGCAGATCAGGAAGTGAAGGAGGCTTTGAACGAGGTGGAAGCAAATATGATACTGAATCCTACGAGGGAAATGCATGACAAACTTAAAGACCCGCAGGAAGCGGTGAACAGAGTGCATGTGGAGCGAAGTGAAAGGAAGAGGGCCTTTCAGCAATCTGTTTTCTTTGAAGAAGGAGAAAGAGTGGGGCACTTGTTAGCAGTTATCTCGACTGCGCAGAGGGAGAGCAACCGTGTATACAAAATAAGGGATGACAGGGGCAGGGTGGTTACGGAGACTCCAGAAATTTTGGCAGTCTTCCAGGATTTCTACAAGGACCTGTATACATCAGCTACGGAGGCCGGGGATGGGGAGGTGGAGGGATTCTTGGAGGGCGTGACACTTACTGCACTGACGGAGGAGGAACGTATGAGGTTGGATGGGCCAATTGAGATGGAGGAGGTGGAGGCAGCCATATTTCTATGCCAGCGAATAAGGCGTCTGGGACCGATGGATTCCGAGTGAGGTATATAAAGAATTCTCTGATGTGTTTGCACCCCGTTGAAGCAGGTATTTGACAGCGCAAGGGAGAGGGGGGCACTCGCGCGGTCTATGGAGGAGGTGGGTATAGTGGTATTGCCCAAGGACGGTAAAGATCCTGAATATGCAGAATCCTATAGGCCAATATCCCTGCTAACGTCAGATGTCAAGATACTAGCTAAAATCCTTGCCACTCGCCTCTCTGGTGTGATACAGAGCCTGATCCATACAGATCAGTCTGGATTTGTTCCGGGCCGCTCAACGGCAGTCAATTTGAGACGCTTGTTTCTCAATCTTCAATTGCCAGCTGACAACAGTGGCGGGAGGGTAGTGGTATCGCTTGATGCGAGAAAAGCATTCGATAGTGTGGAATGGAGGTATTTGTGGAAAATCCTGAAAGCAATGGGATTTGGAGACAGATTCTTGCCTGGGTGAGGCTGCTGTATTCCTCTCCGAGAGCGACTGTTAAGGTGAATGGGGAGCGGTCGGAGTCCTTCCGGTTGTATAGGGGAACCAGACAGGGGTGTCCGTTGTCCCCGCTACTCTTTGCGGTGGCGATGGAGCCCCTGGCAGAGAAGATCAGAGTGTCTGGAGAGGTGGCTGGTTTCAGGTTTGGTAGAATCACGGAAAAAATTGCACTTTACGCGGATGATATATTTTGCTATTTTTGGAAAACGCAGGAGAGGTATTGGGAAATGTCATGGATATCATTGAGCGGTTTGGAGATATCTCGGGATTACGGATAAATTGGCACAAATCTGGTATCATGGCGGTGGATCGAGCAATTGAAGAGGAGGAGATAGCCGCACAGGGGAGACAGCTTCAGATGGTGACCAAATTTAAATATCTGGGGGTATGTGTGGCTCTCCCTCTGACAAAATATTGGGATTTAAATATCGTTCCTCTATTAGAGGTGTTCAAAAGGAAATTGACCGCCTGGTGTAAACTGCCTCTGTCGGTAACTGGGAGGGCCAATTTGATTAAGATGGTGCTGATGCCTCAGTTAAAGTATGTGATACATAATTCCCCTGTATGGATTGCTAAAAGGAAGTTTCACGGAATTAGTGCCATCTTTAGATCTCTGATATGGGGGAAGAGATCGGCCAGGATCAAACTGGAAACTCTTCAAAGGGGAAAAGAGGAGGGGGGGTTGGCTGTACCTCATGCATGGATATACTTTTTGGCAGGGCAGGGGCAGCATATGAGGGGGTGGAGAGACAACAACATTGAGGGATCCAGCTGCAGACTTCTATCTAACATTTCAGGACGGGATCCACTAGTGCAGGGATTGGAGGATGGTACATTTGAAAAATTGGGAACACAGTATCCGACAGTTCGTCTAATACAAAAGAGCTGGAATGCAATAAAGAGGGTTCGAGGGGTGACTGGGCTGACAATTTATTCGCCGGTATGGGAAAACGTGCACTTGAAGGAATTTCAGAAAATGGGGCCCATGGCTCATTGGCAAACTAAAGGAGTTAGGTATGTGGGGCAGCTGGTGAAGGAGGGAGGATGAGTTCATTTGCGGAATTGAGAAGGAGTGCAATGTCCAAGTTCCTGGGAGTTCCAATACACAGGAATCAGGCACGCATGGCTAGCGCAGAAGAAACTAACAAATATGACTGTGCAGAAGGATGTGACGTTGGACTATGTCTGTATGACGGGTGACACTAAAGGGGTTATCACTGGGATCTACAAAGACTTGCTGTATGCATTTCTGGGAGGATCTGCTCTCAGGGCTAAAAGTAAGTGGGAGGAAGACGTTGGTGACTTGGCGGAGGAGCAATGGGAAACCATACTGGAGGTTGTGCCCCGACTGTCCCTGAGTGAACAGGCCAGACTCTCCCAGTTGTATATCATCCATAGGGCATACAAAACGCCAAAGGTGTTGTTTAAGGCGGGCCTGAGGCAGGATTCTTGTTGTCCAAGGTGCGGCTCAGAGGAGGCTGGAATGCTACATATGCTGTGGGCGTGCTCTAAATTGACGGCATTCTGGATGGCGATTATTTCTAGACTGGAAGGGGTGTACGATTGTAAAATTGGAAGAGATCCAATTGTGTGTGTGCTGGGTGATGTGTCGTCCATCCGAACGTCGGAGGCAGACTGGTTAGCCATAGCCAGGCTGCTGTATGTAGCATGTAAATTGATAGCCAGCAAGTGGATTGACCTTGAACCTCCAACTAGAAGGGAATTTATGCGCAAAGCACAGCACGTTATCAGGCTTGAAGAAATGATATATAAGAGACGGAACAAGGAACAAATGTTCGATAAGATATGGGCTACCTAGCTCCTTAAGATGTGAGGAAGTATAGGTTAACATGCTCATTGACCACCACTAATGGGAGTTGAGGGAAGTGTACCGGGATGGGGTGGGGTGGGGCGGGAGGGGGGCTATGGCGGTTTGATTTATGTGCATACTGTAATTGAATATGTTAACGATTTAATGCTGTGTACGGGTGTTATGTTTTTGAAACCAATAAAAATAACTGGTTTAAAAAAAAAAAAAAAGAGGTAATTATAGGTTGGAACTGGAAGGGTCTATAGGGATAAGTGACTCAAGTTCTCATCCAAGTGAAAAGTGTCCAGTTATGGTGACTTATTAGTATATGGATAACTGCAGAGAATATATTAAACCATTTACAGCCCTTCCAGAGCTGACATCTCTCTCTGTGTGCGGCATCACGATAACGTGTAGGCAGCAGGTTCGCTGTCTGGGTGTTATGTTTGACACTGATCTCTCCTTCATCTCCCATACTCGTCCGCTCTTGTCGCTTGCACTGGAAGAACATCTCTAGAATCGACCCTTTCTCACCATGGAAACAACGAAAACCCTCACCGTGGCCCTCATCCATTCCCACCTTAACTACTGCAACCCTCTATTAATTTGTCTCCCCCTCCCTAAACTTTCCCCTCTCCAGTCCATCCTTAATGCCGCAGCCAGGATCACCCATCTGGCCAATCGTTACTCAGATGCCTCCACTCTGTGCCAGTCACTGCACTGGCTGCCTGTACACTACAGGATCAAATTAAAATTGGTTGTTCTCACTCACAAAGCTCCTCACAGTGCAGCACCTCCCTATATCTCCTCCCTCTTCTGTCTATCACCCAACCCATTCTCTGCGTTCTACAAATGACCTTCAACTAACATCTGCACTAATCCGATCCTCCCAATCGGGCTCCAAGACTTCTCCCGAGCTGCTCCAATTCTCTCGAATGTTCTACCCCAAGAAATCAGGACCATCCACAACTTGAATGGCTTCAGACTCTCCCCAAAAACACATCTTTTTAAGGCGGCCAATCATGCTCCCTAATAGAATTCCTTTGTACTGTATATAGCCCATTCACTACCTCTCTCAACATAACTCTTCTTTAAACTCCACCAAACCCAAAAGGTCTACACAGATTGTCTGGTGACCATTCATGTAACTTTATTTCTATACCCTGTGAGGTAGCACCCGGGGAACCCGCTTGCATAACGACAAGAACACGTGTTTATAATTTAACCAATGTCTACCCGTTTATTTTCACATATAATAACATAACCCGGGTAGCATGTTTGACACATATCACATTGATTATAAACACCATACATAAATACACCATACATTTACATATAACATTATATAACACTTATATTGCACATAACATCTTATAGTTACCCAGGACCTTTAACCACCTCTCTGTACCCATTGGAGCTCTAACAACCGCTCCCGTGGTGGCTACGGCCTCCGGCCTATCTACATTTCACATACATTTAACAATACATCAGTTACCATATCAACGGGCCCTATGGGTCCCAATGGCGGAACCAGCCGCCTGGCTTTATTTCCTCATCTTCATACTCCCCCGGAATCAGGACTCCAGCCTGACCGGGTTCTTACATACAATATGTGATCCATCCTGTCAGCCACCATGGACCACACGCGTCCATTCACACGCTCACAGCCCATCATATAAACATCCATGGACTGTGACACATCTGGGTTCAGAACAGGGATTGGCAAACCTTAGTATTCGGGACAACCATCTGTTACCCTACTATAGGAGTCCTATTAATCCCTGCATCTGACCTCTAGTACATACATACATTCCGTTTCATCGGGTCCTTTACCTGACTACTCTGAGTCGGACCCAAGTGTGGTCTATGCCCGCCTGGCACACTTCATAAAATCGCCTCCCGAAGGGCCACACACAATCGCCTCCCGAAGGGCCACATACAATCGCCTCCCGAAGGGCTCCATACATTCCGGTTAATCAGGACCTTTAACTGACTACACTGAGTCGGTCCCAAGGGCGGTCTATGCCCGCCTGGCACCCTTCATACATCTGCCCCTATAGGGCTACATTCACTCGCTGGGTCTTTTAAAAAGCCATACAATACTGATAAGGTTCAACAGGTCCTTCACTAGACCTAATGGCGGCTACGCTCGCCTGGCATGGTTTACACACAAGGTGCACAGTTCACACAAGCAATCAGGAACTGCTTTTCTTACCGGGCACGGATCCGGGTCTCGCTACCTGTGTCACAGGTTCCACCAAGCGTCCCCCAAGGGCTCCTTTCCCGGACGTGTTTCACCACACGCCGGACCAGTATCCACCGGGTTCAGCCACGGCTTCCCCACAGGAGCTATCACGACCTCGGTCCTAAGCACCGGCATGGCGCTAGCATGCTCCCATCATGTTCACACACAGAGCCTTGGACTGCTCTGCACTCAGACTGCTCTCAGCCCACATGCTCTCAGGCTGATCTCTGGCTGATAATGCATCTCCAACCATTCAGCTGGCAAGCTCTATATCGTGCCTGCCACTCCCACTCTGACTCATCCAGCTGGGCTGCTATTACTCAGGACACACCCACCTGGGCTGTCCACAATCAGCACCTATTCCTTTCCTCAGGGCCTCATCGATCTCCTGCCACTCACAGCCGCTCACTAGTCTCATGATTGTTTCAGCTTTCCAGCACACACTATCACTTTTAACTCCTTGTGTTCAGGATAGGTTCACACAGCGTCATCCACTATAAAACCGGCCAGTGTGAACAGGATCATACCCTGATCCTGCATGTGATGCGCCCCGGCCATGGGGACCATGCCGGCGGTGCCTCACAACCCCATTTCCTCAAGATGTCTGGGACCATCAGTGTAATAAGCCCCTGTACTTTGTGTAACCCTATCTCGTTGTAGATTGTAAGCTCTTTTGAGCAGGGTCACCTTTATTTTTTGCTTCATTTATTGTATTTATTTTCATATTGATTCTATGCTTATTGTATTGTATCTAATTATTGTATTGTATTTTTTCTCTACTGTAATTTTGTATCGTATTGTATATTTTTCATATACAAACCACTGTATTCCAAAGCGTTGCGGAATATGTTGGCACTATATAAATAAAGATTTTATTATTATTATTATTATTATATAGCTGTTTGATCATCTATTTCTCATATCTATCTATTTAGCTTTTTACAGTATGTAAAATATTATGTTATCAATGCATTGCATACATTTTTTCACGTCCCATCCATGTGTTTTTCTTGCTCCCATTGACTTGTATTTTCAAGATACGCAGCCACTCACAGCATGCTGTAATTTGTACCGCATGTTGAATTTTGAACAGGAAAACGTGCAGATATGCTCTGCCCTATTGTTTAACATTGCAAGGGAAATATTTCCAACGAGCGTTGAAAGACCAATAGTAGACATATTTTGCTTGAAAAAGGCATCTCTCAAAACTCATCATTTTAGGGGTGGTGAGGGGTTATTCTTTTCTATATATGCATAACATTTTGTGAATTATTAAATACTGAAGAGTTTTTTGCAAAAAAAAGTCTACTAGTGCTCCTTCAAAGCTCGCGCCCTTGCTTGGATAAAGCTGTGCATAGCCTGGACTGGGCTACACCAGTGCTGAAGAGTCCTGAATGGCCATCAAAGTGGTGACCTGAAATCATCTTTTCTTTATTTATCTTATTGTTTAACATTGGTGCAAGTTCACCAATTGCTACATGATTCATTGGCATTGAGGTTTCCATTGATGAAGAATGGCCCCACTATCTTTGTACCACATATACCACACAATATATACCATCAACTTCTGTATTCCAACAGTCTTGGAAGGATCTATCCCTTGTGGGTTAGTGTCAGACCAATAGCGGTGGTTTTGTTTGTTAACTTCACCACTGTGAAGATACGAGATGTGCAGCATCTGACACAATGGATACTGGAAGCCTGTGCTAGCATTTCTTCTGCAGTGTTGCTATCAGTGTGTCAAGAGTAGGAAAAGACGGTTGCATTGACAATCCAACACAATGGGCAGCACTTTGAACACATTTTATACGTGGTGATAAATTGTAAATACTCATAAAGATAAATTACATAACCAGCACACATTGTTTTTCTGAAGACATTCTCTATAAGTTTGATGTATTACATGACCCTCTTACCACTGAAAAATATAAAGTTGGATCCAAAATGGCTGACTTCAAAATGGCCACCATGGTCCGCACCATATACTAATGTGCCACAAACAGAAACTTGATATCACCAACCATTCTCATTTTATTTAGGTGCATCCATATAAATGACCCACCCTGTAGTTGTCTACATACAGGTTAGGGCCACGTCACACACACAGATATCTGTGCAGATATTGTTCACAGATCTCTGATTGCAGTGAAATCATGGACACATAGTTCCATTTTGTGGCTGTGGACAAATGGAACAATGTGTCCATGATTTCACTGTAACCAGAGATCTGTGAACAATATCTGCACAATTATCTGTGTGTGTGACGTGGCCCTTATACTCTTTTTGTAATAATTGACTTATCACTCCCAAATGATTTTTCCAGATGTACCCAGATTAGTAGTACATCCTGGTGGGTTTAGCTCCCCACATAAATATGAAAAACTGATATGTAGCTTGTTGAACTCTTGCATATTTTATTGTTTTTTTGTTTTTTAAAACTTTGCCCTCTTAGGGCCCTTTCACATCAGCGTTTTTTTCAAATCGCGGCAGATGCGGTGAAAAAAACGCATCTGCCGCGATTACCGCATACCGGCTGCACTTGCGGCACAGTTGCGGCACAGTTGCGTAAACGCCATACAATGTATAGGCGGACTTGCGGCAGGTGCGACAAGTGCGGTTTTGGCACTTGCGGCAGGTGCGGCCAGCGAAAAAAACCGCGCTTGACAGCATTTTTTTTCCGGCCGCACCTGCCGCAAGTGCCAAAACCGCACTTGCCGCACCTGCCGCAAGTCCGTCTATACATTGTATGGCGTTTACCGCAACCGCGCCGCAACCGTGCCGCAAGTGCAGCCGGTATGCGGTAATCGCGGCAGATGCGGTTTTTTCACCGCATCTGCCGCGATTTGAAAAAAACGCTGATGTGAAAGGGCCCTCAGTTTGAATAAATTGCTCAAGATGCAGTCTTCCTTTGAATTTTACAGAGGACCCATTGATAAAAATGTTTTGTTCTAGGGTGTAGAGCCTTAAGAACTTTTCTGTTACCTCTTTGATGATAGATCTGACTTTACATAGCATGTCACCTCCTGGGGCATTTCTGTGCAGGCATTGAGTAATGTCGTTAAAATTCCAAAATCTCATGAACATTATAACAGAAGACATAGGAGTGGCTTGAACAGGGTGGTTGGACCAGTAAGATTGAATGCTCGTTTTTTTTTAACAAGCCCCTTATCAAATGTAGACTCTAAAATGTATTTAATTTCAGAAAAATTAGTTGGTGTCCATAAAGTTAAACTCGCATAAATTTGTTTGTAGGACAATGTACTCAACAAGATATCGGTCATAAACAAGTTTAAAAAATTTACTTGGCTCTTCCTGATGCCCTTTTGCTTTGGCAAACGGGGTAATGGTGCTTGAGTTTGATGTCAGCTGTGTCTAATAACACAACTGACATCAAGCCTTTGTGCTTCTAATTAAGAGGTGCCTATCAAACACCCCCATTACCAGCCCTGTAATAAAAGGGAAAAACACAATCACAAAAATAGTTTATTTAAAGAAACACTCCCTGACACCTTCCCTCGTTCAGCACTTTTTTTTAAAAAAATCCCACGTCAGTCCAACGTGGTCCACTGAATCTGATGTAGTCCAGGGAATCAAAACCTGAAAAAAACATTATGTACAGGGTGTAATATATTATATATATATTTATCTATATACGGTACTTTGTATTTGTCATGTACAGGGTGTAATATTTATATACTGTATTATATCACTCTCTAAACATGACACATAATGATAAAGCATAATACATTACACTACACACACAGCACATTATACTCACCTATCGGAAGACTTTTACTCCTGTGGCTCCAGAAGAACAGTGAGTGGATGTGTGGCGCCCCTATGGCTAGGCACCGCAAAGAGGTACTGCACCCCGAATAGCAAATATAGTGCCTCCGTGGCTATGGGTTTGGGGTTTAACTTATGGAGTCTGTACTAACACAAAACAGTAGGCCCCTTAGGATAGTGGGACTGGATATCGAGTAAGTCCCGAGGGGGGTGGAGCCTAGGATAGAGTGGAAACCAGGAGAAAGTAAGAGTTTAGTTAGACAGTGCTGGGAAGGCAGCCAGATAGGACGTGCCTGGCAGGGCTGCTGACAGGAGGGCACTCTCTTCAAGAGAGGGACCCAGGACAGAGGGAGATGATCCAGAACCGGTTGGAGCTGGCTGGAAACATCTGGGGTCAACACCGGCAACACGGAAGCCGAGGCAGTCAGTGGTCTATCCCTGACCGTAAACCGACAAGCCACAGGACCAATCCATGAGAGCCGTAGCACCACAGAATGGTACCTCCTCCTCGTTCCTATAATCTGCCCAAGACACCGATAGGTAACGGCCCGGATTCCGGTGGCGCAGGGTTCAAATTCCACCATTCCCGTCCGTACCGGTAAAGGGACAAACCGCACCTATCCGTAACAGGCTAGGGAATCAGCGAGGAAGCTCTGCCTAAGGGTGGTAAAAGAGAGAGTAGAAAGGACTGAGACCCCGAAAGCCACTAAGAGGGAAACATCCTCAGACTTCATGAGGGCACCCTGAACCTGCAGCTACCTCCCTATTCTACCAGACTGTACTGTATACTAAACCAGGATGTTGAAGATGAATCGATGTCTATCCTTCCTTTCCGCCAGCGCCCAGAGGGGGTAAGAACAACTACTCCTCTCATCCATCCTCGCTGCCCTGAGGAAAGCTCCACCTGTGGGGAGCTGTAGTACACTAAGCTGCATCCTCCCAACACCTAAGTGGCCGACCGGCAGCGCTGGTATCATTGTTACCAGGACCCACAGGTGGCGTCACAAACTCTCCCTAAATTCCCATCCCTCCCCAACAATGAGAGCCACGGCATGGAATTGGGAAACTGACCACCCATGATTCCCCATTACAGCCACGAATCCATCCTAGTACCCCTCTCTCTGTGCTCATCAGATGTTTGTCAGCAGCTTTGACAGGGAGCCATGCAGGTGCCTCTCCACACACTTTGTGGTATAGACAGAAGAAAAGATTAAACAGAAAGCAAGGCACAGAGGGAGCGGGAAGCCACCCTCTGCAGTCTGCCAAAACCTGAGCACAGCAGCAGAGTAAGTTTATCTCTTCATATTGTGCCCCCCTCTTATGTCTGGGGCGGCCATGGCTGTCACTGTGCAGGTCACACAGTGCGTGGCATAGGGAGAGATACAGCAGGGACAGAGCAGCCACTGAAATGAATGTCAATGATGAGTCTGTGTCAGCGTCCATGTGCATCTGCCCTCAGAGGGCACTATGTTTAAGCATCCCAGAATGCACTGGGATTCTCAAAGCGTCAACAGACAGGAAGTAAAAAAAATAGAATTCCAGTTAGTGTAGTTAGGGAACACTAGGGAATTTTTAACGCAAGTGTATTAGAAAATAACTTAGATTATGGCATTGAATACATTGGCATTTAGAATGAATTTACTTCCACCTTTGGACCACCCTTTACGCAAAGAGGATGCATACAGATTTGGTTTAAAAAGAATAGCAGTGCACAATATATGTTTTATAATTAACAATCTACATTTTAATATGTTGCTCTTATTTAAAAATTCATTTTTTTGGAGCACTCAATTAAAATTGAATAGAGATACCACTTTTACAGCTGCTGCCTACCACTTGACCTAATTTTATGCTAAATTAGGTCATTCACATCTAATGACTCGTCATGTGCAATTATTGACACCCAAAGTTTCATATGTTCAGGATGCTTTTCCCTAATTCACCTTTTTAAATCATACAGTGCAGATGTTTATTGCTTATTTATGAATAAAGTCGGAAAGGTTTTGAATATAATCCATTGAACCTTGCATAATGTAAACCTGAACAAATTACAAATTTCAAAGTTAAAAATTCTGGAATTATAAAGAAAAAAATGATTATTTTGCCAATGATTATCTTGCCTCATTTACCTCCACAAAGCTTGAGTTCAAGCCACGTTTGGTCTAGGCTACAAGCAATTTTTCCTGCAACCTAATGGAAGCTACACTTCTGGTGAGAATTTAAAGGGAATCTGTCAGATCAGTTATGCCCCCAAACCTATCACTACCTGTCCCTGCAGCTTCCTGCTACATCCCTAACCATCCCTGTCTCACCTAAATGTGAAATATAATGGTTGTTAATAGCTTCGCTCCATGGTATCACACCCTAGTGGTTGTGATAATGTAATTCCGAAGCAAGGTCCCAAGTTTCAAACCTGTGGTTGGCTTCTTCCTGGTATGACATGCAGCTGCGCGTCATTTCCAGTCAGGTGATTGTGTGGGATTATCGGGCGAACTGGATGGTTTCAGAATGGGCACTGTGCATGCTCCGGAGCTGCCCAGTATAACCAATACATCCCCTACACTGTGCAGGACTGAAAATGACACCCCGCGGCATGTCATACCAACAAGAAGCCAACCACAGGCTTGAAACTTGGGATCACACTTCTGAACTACCTTATCACACATATCGGGGCGTGATACCACGAAGTGAGGAGAAACATGGAGGCTGAGAGATCGCCCACAGGTCTAGACAATGGGGCAAAATGCAAGTTATAACAGCATTTTTAAAACCATTATACTTCACATTTAGGTAAGACAGGAATGATTAGGAATATAGTAGGTAGCTGCAGGGACAAGTATTGATACAGTTGTGGCCAAAAGTATTGACACCCCTGCAATTCTGTCAGATAATACACAGTTTCTTCCTGAAAATGATTGCAATCACAAATTCTTTGGTATTATTATCTTCATTTAATTTGTCTTCAATGAAAAAAAACACAAAAAGATTTGTTCTAAAGCCAAATTGGATATAAATCCACACCAAACATAAAAAGGGGGTGGACAAAAGTATTGGCACTGTTACAAAAATCATGTGATGCTTCTCTAATTTGTGTAATTAACAGCACCTATAACTTACCTGTAATACCTAACAGGTGTTGGCAATAACTAAATCACACTTGCAGCCAGTTGACATGGATTAAAGTTGACTCAACCTCTGTCCTGTGTCCTTCTGTGTACCACATTGAGCATGGAGAAAAGAAAGAAGACCAAAGAACTCTCCGAGGACTTGAGAAACCAAATTGTGAGGAAGCATGAGCAATCTCAAGGCTACAAGTCCATCTCCAAAGACCTGAATGTTCCTGTGTCTACCGTGCGCAGTGTCATCAAGAAGTTTAAAGCCCATGGCACTGTGGCTAAACTCCCTAGATGTGGCCGAAAAAGAAAAATTGACGAGAGGTTTCAACTAGGGCTGGGCGATTAATCGAATTAATTCGATTAATTCGCCCCCTGCTGTGGCCACGATTGTAGTTTTCTTACAAATCGTGTAATTCGATTTAAAATGGCGGCATTTCCGGTCCGGCGTCACCTGGCACACTGCGGTGCGCTCTTCCTCCTCCCCGGCCGGCTCTGGACTGGCCCGGACACTGGGGGCCGCCGACCTCCGCCTCCTCCCCGGCCGGCGGTGACAAGCAGCACAGCAGAGCGCAGCATGGCTCCGGTGCTGGTCCGCCCCGCCCCCTGGCAGCAGTTAACACCCCCCGGGCACGTCGCGCTGTGGCTGACATCACCCGGCGCGCCGCACAGACGGAGTCACGGAGAGGAAAGAGGAGCCGAGGTTAGGAGCTGCTGACCGCTGTGGCCTGCCTCCTCCTCCTGAGTCCCGACTCCTGACTCAGATTGAGTCGTGCGGGTCCCGGTCCGTCCTAGGCTAGCTGCGCCTACAACTCTACTCCCTACTCCTAATAAAGTAACAAGTAACGCTAAACAGGCGTGGGAGGGGGGGTTTATGTGCAGGGGGGGGGGTGCCTGTGGCAGTTATGAGGTGTATATATATCTACATCAGGGCAGGTGCAGGCACACTATGAGGTGTATATATGTATATGATATATACACCTCATAGTGTGTGTGCCTGTCTGATGTATACATATATACACCTCAAAGTGTGCCTGCCTGAGGTATAAATATAATATAATAAATATATAAATATATATATATATATATATATATATATATATATATATATATATACACACACACCTCAGGCAGGCACACTTTGAGGTGTATATATGTATACATCAGGCAGTGAAACACAATACACAGAGCACAGCTGTATATAGATGACTGTCATCTATATACAGCTGTGCTGTGTGTGCAGCCTGTGCGTGCTCTATATACAGCCCAGTGCACTGTGTGTGATATATACTGTGTATACTGTGTGTATGATATATACTGTGTATGCTGTGTGTATGATAGATACTGTGTGTATGATATATGCTGTAGATACTGTGTGTATGATATATGCTGTGGATACTGTGTGTATGATATATACTGTGTGTATGATATATACTGTATATACTGTGTGTATGATATATACTGTATATACTGTGTGTATGATATATACTGTTTATACTGTGTGTATGATATATACTGTATATACTGTGTATGCTGTATACACTGTGTATGCTGTATACATATATATATAAAAAAATCGAGATTTAAATCGAAAATCGTCCATAGGTTTAAAAAAAATCGAGATTTTGATTTTTTCCAAAATCGCCCAGCCCTAGTTTCAACGCAAGATTGTGCGAAGGTGGGTAAAGAACCTCGACTAACATCCAAACAAGTTGAAGCTGCCCTGCAGTCCGAGGGTACAACAGTGTCAACCTGTACTATCCGTCGGCATCTGAAAGAAAAAGGACTGTATGGTAGGATACCCAGGAAGACCCCACTTCTTACCCCGAGGCATAAAAAAGCCAGGCTGGAGTTTACCAAAACTTACCTGAGAAAGCCTAAAACGTTTTGGAAGAATGTTCTCTGGTCAGATGAGACAAAACTAGAGCTTTTAGGGCAAAGGCATCAACATAGAGTTTACAGGAGAAAAAAAAGGCATTCAAAGAAAAGAACACGGTCCCTACAGTCAAACATGGCGGAGGTTCCCTGATGTTTTGGGGTTGCTTTGCTGCCTCTAGCACTGGACTGCTTGACCGTGTGCATGGCATTATGAAGTCTGAAGACTACCAACAAATTTTGCAGCATAATGTAGTGCCCAGTGTGAGAAAGCTGGGTCTCCCTCAGAGGTCATGGATCTTCCCGCAGGACAATGACCCACAACACACTTCAAAAAGCACTAGAAAATGGTTTGAGAGAAAGCACTGGAGACTTCTAAGGTGGCCAGCAATGAGTCCAGACCTGAATCCCATAGAACACCTGTGGAGAGATCTAAAAATGGCAGTTTGGAGAAGGCACCCTTCAAATATCAGGGACCTGGAGCAGAAGAAGAATGGTCTAAAATTCCAGCAGAGCATTGTAAGAAACTCATTGATGGTTACCGGGACAGTAGGTTGTACTCGCAGTATATAATTGTTGAGCTAAAGGTATGTGCAACCTAAGGTTATTTAAGGCCCCGTAAAGGGTACTTAAAGTAGTGGTCCATACTTTTGTCTGGCCCATTTTTGGAGTTTTGTGTGATAATGATCAATGTTTTGCTTTTTGCTTCATTCTCTTTTGTGTTTTTTCATTTAAAATAAATTAATGAAGATAATAATACAAAAGAATTTGTGATTGCAATCATTTTCAGGAAGAAACTGAGTATTATCTGACAGAATTGCAGGGGTGTCAATACTTTTGGCCACAACTGTAGGTTTGGGGGCATAAATGAAGACAGGTTCTCTCAATACCAAAAGGGAGTGGGTCACGTGAGTGGAAAAATGTGCAGCAAGTGATAGGGTTTGTATTGAGGAGAAATGTGCTATTTATTATGTGTGGTACTATTTCAGTTCTGTATAGCAAAAGAGATAGGTTTATAATACTTGCACCTTTCCTGCTGCAGCCAGTTTTTACTTTTGTGTTTTCCTCCTTTTTTCCAAAAGCCATAACTTTTTTTATTTTTCTGTCCACATAGAGCTTGTTTTTTCATGGGACAAGTTGTACTTTTTAATGGCGCCATTCATTTTACCATGAAATATTCTGGAAAATAAGGTGCAGAAAATATTCCAGGTGCAGTGAAATTTCAAGAAAAACACAATTATAAAATATTTTTTTAATTTGTGTTAAAATTAAATTCAACACCAGGTCAATATGACAGCGGAGATACCAAACTTGTCCAGCTTTTTAATTGTTTTAGTAGCGAAAAAATTCAGAATTTTGTAGAAATTTTTTTTATATTTTGTTAGTACTGCAATTTTCTGAGACCCAGAATATTTTCATTTTTTCAGTCATCAGCAGATGTTTTTATTGATACAGTTTTGAGATAGATATATGTTTTGATTGCTACTTACTTCATTTTCTTTACAGCATTGTGACAACTGAAATGCAATTTTGTCATTTTGCATTGTTTTGCTGATACAGTGTTTACCCAGTGGGGTAATTTATTTTATATTTTTATATTTTGGACTTTTATGGATGCTGTGTATTTTTATTATACTTTTATTTGTAACTAGTTGTAGTACCGGCTACTCCCGGGTTAATAAATAACTGATGTTAGCTATAACAAAATAGAATTTGAATAAGTCATATTAATAAGACCTGTAAGAAAATAGAAGCTGAGCTGTGATTGATTGCTATAGGCAGCCTAATAAATCTCCAGCCAACAGTAAACCCTCCCCCGGCCGGCAGTATATGTTACCTCACACATACACATAATAGACAGCTCATGTGACTGACATCTGCCTTAATTCCCTATATGGCACATGTGTTGCACATTGGCTGTTTTTAATCAGATGTTTATGTTTGGAAAATAAAGATAGCAAACTATGATGCGAGTTGTGTGAGGTGATTAGTGCACATCTGTGTCTGTCTGTGTGGTGTGTGTGTCCCTGGGGTGTGTGTATGTGTGTTTGTCCCTGTGGGGGGGGTCTGTGTGATGTATGTGTGTATCTGTGTTGTGTGTCTCTTTGTGGTGTGTGTGTGTGTGTGTCCCTGTGGGGTGAGAGCATGTGTCCCTACAAGATGTGTATGTGTGTGCGTCCCTGTGGGGGGGGGTCTGTGTGGTGTGTGTGTGTGTATCTGTGTTGTGTGTGTCTCTTTGTGGTGTGTGTGTGTGTCCATGTGGGGTGAGTGCATATGTCCCTATAGGGTGTGTATGTGTGTGTGTGTGTCCCTGTGGGGAGGTCTGCGTGGTGTGTGTGTCTCTTTGTGGTGTGTGTGTGTGTGTTCCCTGTGGGGTGAGTGCATGTATCCCTATAGGGTGGCTTGTGTGTGTTCCCTGTGGGGGGGGGTCTGTGTGGTGTGTGTGTCTGTGTTGTGTGTGTCTCTGTGTGGTGTGTGTGTGTTCCCTGTGGGGTGAGTGCATGTAATGCTATAGGGTGTGTGTGTGTCCCCGTGGGTGTGTGTGTCTCTGTGTTGTGTGTGTCTCTTTGTGGTGTGTGTGTTTGTTCGGGTGCGTGGTGATTATCCAATCTTGGGGCTGCACCTTAGCGACTATACACTTGCTGTTACTCTTTGTGTGCGTGTGGTATGTATACATGTCCCGAGGTGCGTGGTGAATATCTCATGTTGGGGCTCCACCTTAGCGACTATACACTTGCCGTTACTCTTTGTGTGTGTGTGGTGTGAATACATGTCCCCGTTCGTGGTGAATATCTCATGTTGGGGCCCCACCTTAGTGACTATATGCTGGCATGTGCTGTTAGTCTTTGGTGCTGTCATTAAGCCCCTCTCATTCACAACTGTCAACTGGTAACTGTCACTTTTTCCCCATTATGTAGATAGGGACAAAATTGTTTGGTGAATTGGAATGCGCGGGGTTAAAATTTCGCCTCACAACATAGCCTATGACGCTCCCGGGGTCCAGGCAAAATTTTGTGGCTGTAGTTGCGACGGTGTAAATACCAATCCCGGATATACACACATACATACACACACACATACACACATTCAGCTTTATATATTAGATAGGGGAAAGGAGGGTGATTCAAAATTTTGTTTTGTAAGAATTTTTTATAACTATTTTTTTTAACTTTTTATTGTATCAGAACATGTGGTTGTCTAATCCCTTACAGTGCATACAGCAATACTTCAATATATGTATATAGTGAAAATCAAGATCTAACTTGAAGACAAAGGCTGGGTTTCAATCAGCAGACTCCTCACTACAATAGAAACCCATATGCACGCAGCAATAGTATTGTGGGCAAGTAGAACATCACGTGGCCAAGCTGGTACACAGTAGGTGCCACTGTCACATATTGACAGCGAGACGTAAAGGGGCTGTCAACCTCTTCGATAACTCCTTCTCATTCCCCAAGTGTGTCCCCATCAAAGTAAAAAACTTACACACCTTCAATGCCGGGGCAGTTCCAGCGATGTCTGAAAACGTGTCCCTGGGGCCCACACTACATTGTTACGACACATGAGCCCCGAGACCAATCCCCGCCAGCTTCCTTCTCCTCAACTCCAGACACCGGAGCAATTAAGAGGAAGTGAGTGGCAGCCGTAGCCCTCACATCCTGTTACATAACCATATGGCAGGGAGAAGAAAGTCGGTGGGTATTGATCGTTGAGTTCACATGTTATAATGATGTCATGTGGGCCCTGGGTTTTGACATTGCTGGAACCATGCCATGACTGGAGGTAAATATAGGCTTTTTTATTTAGATTAAATATGGGGAATGAGAAGGGTTTGTCCAAGTAGTAGACAACCCCTTTAACAGGTTAAGAGTTGTGGGTAGAGGTTTCCCCAAACTGTTAGAGGCAGATCCTGACTGTAGGTCACAACCATTATCTGTCGGGTATGGTGTGGGCTCAGCTTCTGAACTTGATTCACATATAACCGCTGACAACTAACTCCTGTTTCCTTGGCTCACGCCTCTGATCTGTCATCTGGCTCCTTCTCTGCTTAGTCACAATCTCTGTTAACCCCTACTCTGCTGGTTCATCAAACTGCTCCCTATCAGCTGTTGGCTCCACACAGCTTAGTCAGGATTTCTGTAAACCCCTTCTCTGTTGGCACATCACTCTGCTCACTATCAGCCTGCTGCTCAGGAGCTGTGACAGCAGTGCGCTCCTGAGTGACAGCAGTGCATTATGGGAGGTGAGGGAATCTGTGTAAATACACACACAGTGCTGGCAGACACTGAGGGACACTGGCCACGGCCACACAGCCATAAAATTCAGTTTTGAAAAGAGCGCAGAAAAACGTGAGTAAATAAGTCATATGACACAAAAAACATTGTCTTAGCTGCTATGTGACCCATCATTAACAACCAGTGCAGTATTGTTTTTTCTCTCAATGAAATGACATTTACATTTTAAGGAATTTCCACTCTTAAATGGTTGCTGTCATTTTAGCATAAATCAGTAGTAAGCAAATATGAAAATCTTTGTAATATATCATAAAAATATGTTTATTTTTCCACCTATGAGACACTTCTCATTCTCCTGAATTGGTGGTAGAGATTGAGATGCAGCTAAAGGCGGGGGTCACATTTATACGGATACACCTAAATAAAATGGGAATGGTTGGTGATATCAACTTCCTGTTTGTGGCACATTAGTATATGGGAGGGGGAAAACTTTTCCAGATGGGTGGTGACCATGCCGGCTATTTTGAAGTCAGCCATTTTGGATCCAACTTTATTTTTTCAATAGGAAAAGGGTCATTGACACATCAAACATATTGAGAATCTCATAAGTAAAACAATGTGTGTTTGGTTTTAACTTATCTTCACTCTTTCATGAGTTATTTACAAGTTTATGACCACTTATAAAATGTGTTCAAAGTGCTGCCCATTGTGTTGGTTTGTCAGTGCAAGCCTCTTGGACCGTTGAAGCTGTAGTCACAGCGAAACGGCTTGCCGTCGTCCGTCTTCCTCCACTCCCTCTCCCCGCACCTCAGCATGGATGAACTTTGTCCTCTGACATTTTGAAATAAAAGAGACATCGCTGCTTAAATGGTGAGTGCCGACCTGCTTTTTTCTCCATTTGAATTGCATCCATATAAATGGCCCACCCTGTACATTTTGTTTCACAGTCAGATTCTGTCAGTGAAAAAAATAAGTCATCAGCACTGTCCTATTGAGTAGCATTGGTCTGAGTGCGAGCCACCAAGACTTTTGCTATAGCCACAGGAGGTGGAAATAGGCATAGCTGATAGGTGGTCACCAGGTGAAGCCCCAGGAGGGTATGGATGCCATGACAGCTGATAGCAGCTCTTATGGACAGAGTCTACGGAAAGGTGATGCAGCCAAATGTCTGAAGCTGGCTGGTAGCAGGACTCTGTGTTAGTAGGTGGATGCAGACAGAGATTCAGGCAGTCACATGTAGTCAGATGTAGACTGATGTACAGCTCAGCAGATGTATGTAGGCATGGACGGTTGCAGGCAAGTATGCAGGAAGGCAGGTACAGGACCACTAGGATGAGACACAGGGTTAGCAGGTAAAGGCACAAGGTAACAAACACAGGGTTCATGTATACAGACGGGACCTGAGAACTAGCATAGCACTAATGGACAGAACATTTTGCTCAAGCACCTTTGATAGGGGAAGGTGCCTTAAGTACCCTGTGCTATAGGCTGTGACGCACTTCCAGTTCAGGACTCACTGGCCTTTTAAGACTAGCAAGGATGCAATGTGTGCCCCCTCAGCGCGAAGAGCAGACAGGTCGTGTGGGACCACTGGCGGGGTGAGTATGCTACGGACATCAGTCTCCCTGCCATGTGAAGACCAGTGCCACAGTAATTGGTGCTACAACTACTAAGTTAATGGAGGGATCAAACAGGAGGCTATCTATTAAGATAAAATGAAAAAGGCTGCTGCACTCCAGATCTGATGTAAAAATCAAGCCTTTAATCCGGCCTTGGGTTCATATGGGGACATTTCAGCCACACACGGCTTTTGTCCAGTAGTGTGTGGCTGAAGTGTTGCCATATGTACCCAAGGCCTGATTAAAGGCTTGATTTTTACATCAGATCTAGAGTGCTGCAGCCTTTTTCATTTTTTCTGTATGTATGAAGCGTTTTGAAGACAGCTTGATTGATTTGCTCCCTAAGTATTAGCATTGCTGCTCCCCATTATTTTGCATTACTAAATAAGATAGCTACAAAAAAGGTGGAAGAGAAGTGTGAGAAAAGAGAGGCTAAGGCCGTGGTCACACATACCAATCCGTTTTTCATAGTGTTCCGTTTATCAAATCCATTTTTTTGGGTGCTCTTTGAGCCTCCTGTGCTGCTCTGCATTTTTTGGACTTAGCCATTTTTTGGCAAAAAATGGTAGTAAAAAACGGATCCGTTAACGGATGGTGTCTATATGTGCCATCCATTAACGGATCCATTTCCCATAGGGCCCCATGTTATCAAACACGGTCCGTTTGTTTCCAGCACCCAAAAACGTTGCTTGCAACATTTTTTGGACCCTGGGAACGTCTTCAAAAACGGAATGACCCATGAAGTGCCCCATCCGTTAACGAACCGTTTTTTGGACTTAGAGAAAAAAAAAAGGGAAAAAAACGGATGAAGAGCAAAAACGGCTGGCATGTGTGACCACAGCCTAAGAGACATACACAGCTTATGCTGTTGCTTTTTATTATTTTATCTTAACCTAGTGCTGGATTCACAGTTACATGTCTAGTATTGTTGTATGATATTTTCCATGTTGCTGCTTCTGAACATGTGCTACATATACACAGGACAGCATGAATCCTTTATAGGAAAACATCATAGTAGCTAGTCTTTGCATGCCAGCTAACGAACAACTGAATATTTAAGATAGATCCTACATTGAGGAATACTAGTCAAAAATGCAGAATACAGGTTATATAACGACCAGAGATAGTGTTATACCCATATACACACGACAGCTTATGTTGAACAGTCACGGAAACGACAGAAAGGCTGTGTGAATTCAGCTGTACACAACAAAATGCCTGTTTTTCTGTAAATGCAGTCTGAACAATTGTCCCACTTCTAATATCAGGCAAAATCTAAGTTGACACATTCTCCAATTATGTTTCTCTCCAAATATTAACCCTCCTGAGTTTCTGATTCAGTGGTCATGCATTATCACTGATTATGTCTGATTATGTCTCAGAGCAGATGTGCATGTTCTCATATATGCTGAGAGAAAGAACCAAGGCATCCTCTTGTTATTCCCATGGTCAAAGCAGTATCCTGATGAACAATGGTGTGAAAATATGTTGAAATCCAAATAATTTCTGTGAACCTGGAACCTGGAAATGACAGAAATAACATTTTACAAAATTCTATTGACGGAGAATTTAAATGACCTTAAGTGACATGGGTTCTTCAGACCAAAGGACATCTAGCTCAGTGCAGATTAATATACAGGATATTGTGAATCGTCATCAACATGTCAAATATAACGATAAAAGACAATCTACAAACTTACATCAAGACTTTTTAAAGATTTGTATTTATTAAATGTGTACAAAAATGAAAGAAATCATACAGTAAATATTCCAGAGATAAAACCGGACAAGGTCAACAAGAACAATTGAAGATAGATGCGATGTACCATCAGCACATATCAAAGCACATTGCACATATATGTATCTACTATATAATCGTCTAATTCTGTCTGTAACAGAAATCCCGCGTCGCTGATTGGTCGCGGGAGGCTGGCGCGACCAATCACAACAGGCGCAGTCCGGCCGTGAATTAGCGCGGGATTTGAACCACGTACGCCACTGCTACTGTCGGGAGATCAACGGCGCTAGCCGTGGGTCATCTCCTGGCGCACGAAGGTCTGCGGCGACGCAGCCGGGAGAACCGGTCATGTTCACAGCAGAAGTACCCTGACGTCATATTGGAACACCCAAGTTATGGGTATTCTGAAATGGTGACCGGGAATCAAATCCCCCGCCAAGCAGCGCGGGACAAAGACCTACAACCTCAATACTACACCCTAGAGTGACAGGGTCCCAACGACTGCCATATTGTTGCTGCATTGCTGGTGAGATCTGACTGTTTGACATCTCACCAACGATCACGTAGTGACACTCCAGCGATCCCTACCAGGTCGTATCATTTTCGGGATAGCTGGATCCATGGCCACCGCCCCCTTACGCGTTTCCTTAAGGCTTCCCCCCTCGGAGAAGGGTGGGTGGCCACGGACAGGTAACATATTCTGACCCATGATCTGATTTTCGGTCTATATTTTTGCGTATGTGTATGATGTGTACCCAGGTTTTGGGGCAATTACTGGCTTTTGCAGGTTATGTGAAGCAATGTATCTAGCTACCCTACTCATATGTAATTCTTTCATGTGGTCACCTGTCACGTGTGCCGCCTGGGCATTACTTTTATTGCAGTAATTATGCAGTGATTTTAATAAAGAGCACTTTGATTATATTTTGGCCTGACTCCAGGGTTGTTTTTATATAGGATGTATATGAGTAACACAATTTTAGGATTATTTTGTCATGTTATCTTTGCAAAAGTGAATACATTGGGGCTAAATCAAGATTTCTAGGTAAAATGTAAAAAATGTTTTTTCATTTTATGTTGCATTAACTCCTGCAAAGCACCTAATGGGTTAATAAACTTCTTGAATGTGCTTTTAAGCAGTTTAAGGGTGCAATTTTTAGAATAGTATAATTAACTATTTTATGTGATATAACTCTGCTTTAAGGGCATAAACATTCAAAGTTTGAAAATGGAGAAACAATGACTCCCTGTTGAAGTCTCCAATTTAATTTTTGCTTTTTTTCTTCGACCGACATAAACCGCTATAACTTATTTCAACCATGACTGCAGAATAGGACACACTAATACAGAATCTGTGGCTGATTTAATTTAGAGCACCATCTACTCTTTTTACACCAGTTCTACATACAAATTCCACCTTGCCACGGTGCTATCCTGTTGCCCTACACATTAACAGTAGCTCAGTGTTGGTTCTCCCATAATAACAATATCTCCCCAAATTAAATATATTAGCATAGTAATGTCATTCTTTAAACCTTTATGCCTCCCTCACAAAAGAATATCCCACCCCCACCAGTTTTAATGATGATGCTCGTTTTTGTAGCCCCAGTGCAATAGTAAAATTCCCCTATGAGTACCAGTACCCCCCTTCACTGAGCCAATAATACAAGTAGACCATGTGCACCTTTTCTAACCCCATACTGCTAGTATCTCTCATTTGGGTCCTGTTCACTAATAAAGATCCCTGTTATGTATTCCACACACTAATAAAGCTATCTATAGTGCCCCCCCCATTTACTAATAATGTCGCTGAGCTGCACCTCCTTAATGACACCACTGTGGTCCTCTTACCATAACCAAAATGAAAAAACTTTTTCTTTTCACCTGTCCCTGCTCCAGGATGAGCAGATGAATCTTCCATTTCCATCACTCAGAGGACCTCTGATGGGCCTGCACCTTCACTGGGTAATGAGGTTCAGGAAGCCAGTGTTTATCTACTTTTCAAGTATTTAACTGAATGTTTGTGTGAGGACACACATAGCACTGACCACTAGTGGGCCCCCTCTATGCTCTTTGCAAATGGGATTCTTAGGCTACCTTCACATTACGATTTTTAGGGAGCCGATGCTGTCCGATATAAATCGGACAGCATCGGCTCCCTTCTGATGCCTGGAATCGGGTGCCAAATAGGCACCTGATTCCGGCATAGAATCGCTGCCTCCGGGCTGAAAAAAAGAAGAAAAAAAAAGTTTATTCTCACCTCCCTCCGAGCCCCCGCCGTCTCCCGCCATCTTCTTTGAGGCTCCCGGTGGCTCCCGCAGGCTCCCGGTGTCAGCAGAGGTCTTCCTCTGCTGTTCAGGACCTGTGGTGATGTCATAGTCACGTGACCGCGGGTTCAACATGGTAAATCGCGGTCACATGACTGTGACATCACCGCAGGTCCTATACAGCAGAGGAAGACCTCTGCTGACACCGGGAGCCTGCGGGAGCCACCGGGAGCCTCAAAGAAGATGGCGGGAGACGGCGGGGGCTCGGGGGGAGGTGAGAATAAACTTTTTTTTTTTTTTTTAACCCCTGCGCTCCCAGTTGAGCATTTTTACTGTACTGAGCATGCTCAGTACAGTAAAATCGGGTCCGAGGAGACATCAGATGTTTCCTCGGACCCTTCTCCGTAGGGCCCCATGTTATAGGGATCGGGTCAGATCGGATGTGCACTAAATGCCATCCGATTTTGTCCGATCCGAATCTGTCAGATTTTATTTTCGGTGCAAAAATCGGAGCAGGCGCCGATTTTTGCAGCGATAATAAAGTCGGACAGAATCAGATCGGACCAAATCGGATGGCATTTAGTGCACATCCGATTCGGTCCGATGCCCATAGGGCTGCATGGGGCCAAATTCGGATCCGATGCTGTCCGATTTTGATCGGACAGCATCGGATTTAAAAAATCCGTAATGTGAAACCAGCCTTATACTGCCAAAAATCCTGAAACAAACATGAAACAAATTTGATGTTTTGTATCACTAAGGCTCCTTTCACACTGATGTTTTTTTTGAAAATGCGGCTGATCTGGCCGATTTACAGAATCTGATGCCTAACGGCCGCAATTGTGGCGAACTTGCAGCAAGCTCCATGCATTGTCTATAGGGATTGCGGCAGGTGCGGCAAGTGCGGTTTTGCCGGTAGCGCAGATGCAGCACTTGTGGCCGAGAAAAAAAAGTGGTCAGCAGCGTTTTTTTTTCGCCACCGCAAGTACCACATCTGCCGCAAACAGCAGAACCACACTTGCCGCACCCAACTGCAAGCCCCATAGACAATGCATGGAGCACGCCGCAAGTTCAGCCGTTAGGCGGCAGATGCAGTAAGTCTGCCGGATCTGCCGCAATTTCAAAAAAACGCCAGTGTGAAAGGGGTCTTAGTATTAATCATGCTCAAAATGGTAATAGATGAACTAATTATTTGACTTTGTTAAATATATTCCATGCGGACTCCGGCACTGATGCCACTTGCAGGAGGCGGCACAGAGGGGGCTGGAGGCGGGGGGGACACCAGGGAGCGGTGAGGACTCGTTGCTGAGCGGGTTCCTCCGGACTCGTTGGCTGTGCACTCTCTGGGGTGTTTTGTGCAGCTTGCAGGGGGGCTGGAGACATGGGGGCCCCTTCCCTGAATGCAGCGAACATGCTGCATTCAGGGGTGCTTTCACTTTGGAGGGCACCAGGGGGGTGACAGGTCCTCTTTAATGCAACAGCAAACTGCAGATGAATTAGACACTATTAGACTATGTGCACACCTAGTGTTATTTTATGCATTTTTTTACTTGCAGTTTTCTGCAAGGGAAAACTCAACCTAGCAAAGTGTATGGGGTTTCTGAAATGCTGTGCACACCTTCCAGTTTTTTCATCTGCAAATTTTGGTGCAGAAAAACTCTGGAACTCCCTGCCCGAACACGTCAGACACTCTCCTACCCTGAGTAGCTTCAAGTGTCACCTGAAGACTCACTTGTTCCGTCAAGCCTACAACCTGCCATGAGACCCAGGCGACCGCCCCATACCTGACATTCCCCCATCCTACTGTATCCTAACCCGCCCCTCTTAGACTGTGAGCCCTCGTGGACAGGGTCCCTGCCTCTCCTGTACCTGTACGTCCTGATCGCCTAGATTTAGTGTACTTGTTCTTGTCTCCCTCATCCTCATGTAAAGCGCTATGGAACCTAATGGCGCTATATAAATAAATAATAATAATAATAATAATGTTATGGACATTGCTACTTTTATTGAAAATAGCTTAAAATGCCTAAGATAACATGCCTCACCAATAACTGAGAGCTGCTTCATATTGTCGGCTGTTTGCCATACTCCACATCAATGCTACAAATCTTCCATTTTCTAGATATCTTATGCTAAGGAGAACACCATAAGACCATGATTAGCTTTACTAGTACATTACACTAGATACACTATTATCTTACATGACTCACCTAGCCTGGCCCCTGCCTCTCTGAACGGCAGTGTAGAGCTGCAGTTAAACACATGAGCTGACGTGCTCCTCTCTAGAGAGATGGCGGCCGAGCTAGGTGAGTCATGCAAGATACATGCGAGTATCTCGCATGCATCTCACATAAGTGTATAGGGCCCATTACACGCTTCAATGTCTCAGCGATCCGACCAACGATCCAACTTGACCTGGATCGCTTGAACAATGTTCAATGATCGCTGGTGAGGTGTCACACATACAGATATCGTGAACGACGCAGCAACGATTCCACAACAAGCGAACAATACTTGCGGTCGTTTGGTCACCTACGTCATTCAGTTCTGAATAGGCGAAGTAAACGAGATCGTTATCATGGTGTCACACACGACAATGCAGCAGACAAACGTACGATAAACAAATGATTTATGGTTGTGTTCATAAACCTGTGATCAACGATCAGCCGACTTATCGTTGGTCGTATCTACGTGTCACACGCAACAACGTTGTTGCTCCGCCTCCAAATGCTGTGATGTACCAACGATATCGTTAACGATATCGTAACGTGTGATGGGCCCTTTACTCTGCCCTAAGGATTGGTTCTGTGACCACTTAAGCTGGGCAATGGCATCTCAGAAAAAGCAGGTATCAAGCAACTACCTACCAATAAGTGCTTAGCCCCAAAGAAGATAAAAGTAAGTCCTAGACAGTGCTTTTTTTGCGGCGGTACATACCGGTATGCCGTACCGGAAAATCTAAAGACCGGCGGTGCATACCGGTACAGCGTACCGGAAAATCTAAAGAGCACTGACCTGTATGTAACACTGCAGTAACAGTTTCCCTCAGCGCCTGAGGACCTGCGATGATGTCACGTACATGTGACTCGGGTGGGCGGAGCTTTGCCCAGTGGGAGAGAAGCTGGAGAAGATGGAGGAGGAGGACTAATGCTGTGCTGGCTGCGGTAACCATATGTGACATTGACTGTGATGAGTGCAGAGGGCGGCAGGCTGTGCAGGGGGAGAGGATGCAGGGGGGATAGAGATCAGGGCAGGCAGGGTATGGAGAATTGAGAGACAAGGGGGATGGGGGATGGAGAGATCAGGGGGATCAAGGATGGAAGGAGCAGGGGGATGGAGGATGAATTGAAAGGACTCGGAGCAGGGGGATGGAGAGACCAGGGAAATGAAGAATGGAGGGAGCAGGAGGATGGAGGGAACAGGGGGATGAAGGATGAAAGGAGCAGGGGAATAGAGGATGGAAGGAGCAGGGGGATGGAGGATGGAAGGATCAGAGGGGTGGAGGATGGAAGGAGCAGGGGGATGGAGGATGGAGAGACCAGGGGGATGGAGAATGGAGGGAGCAGGAGGATGGAGGAAACAGGGGGATGGAGAGATTAGCGGGACTGAGGATGGAGCGCGCAGAGGGATGGAGAGATCAGGTGGATGGAGGATGGAGAGACCTGGAGGATGGAGGGATCAGGTGGATGAGAGAGCAGGGGGATGGAGGATGGAGAGACAAGGGGGATGAGGATAGAGACCAAGGGATGGAGGATGGAGAGACCAGGGGGATGGAGAATGGAGGGAGCATGGGGATGAAGGATGGAACAAGCAGGGGGATGGAGGATGGAGGGAACAGGGGGATAAAGGATGAAAGGAGCAGGAGGATGGAGGAAGGAGGGAACAGGGGATAAAGGATGAAAGGAGTAGGGGAATGGAGGATGGAGAGACCAGGGGGTTGGAGAATGAAGGGTGCAGGAGGATGAAGGGAACAGGGGGATGGAGAGATCAGAGGGATTGAGGATGGAGGGTGCAGAGGGATGGAGAGATCAGGTGGATGGAGGATGGAGAGACCAGGGGGATGGAGGATGGATTTAGAAGTGGGGAGCGAAGGACCCAGGCAGGGAAGCCGGTGGTAAGAAGTCTTCACCGGCGGCTTTCTCCTTCTGTTCTGCACTCCCCACTCCCTCCTGCCCCTTCCCGCTCCCTGGGGCTGCGCTCCCTGCCCGGTCCTAATTTAGGATCAGGTGGGGAGGCGGCGGGGGGAGCGGATGATCGGGTTGTCATGCAGCGGGGAGCGCAGAAACGAAGGAGAAAGCCGTCAGTGAAGCCTTCTTCTCACTGATGGCTTTCCCGCCGGTAGTTTCAAATGAACAGCTGATTCTGATGAGCTGTTCATTTGAAGTAGCGATGCTGTCAGGGTTCATGTGAGTTCATGCTTGCCTGCATGAACTCACATGAACTTTCCCACGCCCGGGTGCACAGCTCAGCTACATCTCTGGTAGAGGTTCTCTACCAGAGATGTAGCTGAGCTAAAGAACAACCCTGGATTGGACTACGTCGGACGGAAGAAGGATTTATAATAAAGATAGAGTCTAATTGTTGTGTTGTTTTTCTTTTCTAATAAACATTTTTTTTTCTCTGTGTTGTCTTTTTTTTTTTTAAAAATCACTGGAAATTCATGAGGGTCATGTCTAATATTGGCGTGACCCCATGAATTTTGGGCTTAGGGCTTAGGGCCAGCAGATAATATAAAGCTGGACCTAACCCCTTTATTACCCAGTGAGCCACCGCACCAGGGCCCTGGATGAGCTAGATACAGCACCAGAGGATGGCGCTTCTATGAACGCGCCATCTTCTGGGGTGGCTGCGGGCTGCAATTCACAGCGGGGGGTGCCCAGAAAGTTTGGGCCTCCCTGCGCTACGGACTCCAGCCCCCAGCTGCCAAGCTGTACCTGGCTGAACACAGATATAGCGCGATGCCCCACGCATTTTTTTTTTATTATTTCCTGAAATTCATGAAATAATAAAAAAAAAAAAAAGGGCTTTCTTCTATTTCTGTTTGTAGGCAGGTACAACTAGGCAACTGGGGGTTGGAGGCAGCCCGTTCCTGCCTGCTGTACCCAGCTGGACACAAAAATACGGCAAAGCCCATGTCAAATTTTTTAGGAAACAAATCATAAAAAAATTAAAAAACTACATTTAGGGACTGCATCTTTATTAACCCCTCAAGGCTGAAGCACAGCGGCATTGTAAGGGGTGTTAACTCAGGTCACCTGAGGACAGCTCAGGTGGCATGACCTGAGCTATCCTCGGTGACCTGAGTTAACCCCCACTTACAATGCCATAGTGCTCCAGCCTCGAGGGGTTAATAAAGATGCAGTCACTAAATGAAGTTTTTTATTTTTTTTATTTTTCCCTAAAAAATTTGACGTGGGCTTCGGCGTATTTTTGTGTCCAGCCGGGTACAGCAGGCAGGAACGGGCTGCTCCCAACCCCCAGGTGCCTATTTGTATCTGCCTGGAAACAGAAATAGAAGGAAGCCCTTTCATGAAAAAAAAAAAATGTGTTGGGCTTTGCGCTATTTCTATGTCCAGCTAGGTACAGCTAGGCAGCTAGGGGCTGGAATCCACAGCGCAGGAAGGCCCAAGCTTTCTGGGCACCCCCGCTGCGAATTGAAGCCCACAGCCACCCCAGAAGATGGCACGTTCATAGAAGAGCCATCCTCTGGTGCTGTATCTAGCTCATCCAGGGCCCTGATGCGGTGGCTCACTGGGTAATAAAGGGGTTAGGGTCAGCTTTGTATTATCAGCTGGCCCTAAGCCCAAAATTCATCGGGTCCCAGCGCCAATATTAGACATGATAACTAAATAATATGAATGACTGGCATCAACCTCTAATGGTGGGTTTACACGTTTCAATATCATTGCGATATCGCAATTCAATGGCGCTGGAGCGCGCATTTAGTGCTCGTTTCTCCCGCATCGCATTGGAGGTTTACACGTTGCGATTTCTGAATCCAACGTCCGTGCGATGTCTACGCCCCCAACCCAGGAACGACCATTTAACATGGGAGTGAATGGGTGACGTAGAACTTCACATCAGAATTGGGCTGTCACACATTACGATCCGGCTCCAATCTCCATTCAATATCGGAGTATTGAATAGCATGCTCATTCAATCCCCGATATCGCATTGACATCGTTCCTGCATCGTATTGGACGTTCACACCATACAACGCAGGAAAGATATCGGCTCCAACGATCGAACCACGTGACTTTTCATTGAAATTGGACGCCGATATCGCAACGTGTAAACCCGCCATAAGTGTAGGAGCAAGCAGAAAAAATACATTTAATATAAGGGAGTTATCTGCTGCGACAGTAAACACTATGTGCACTTAAATGAGTGCCAGCAGTGGCTAAACTGCACAGCTAATACAGACAATGTGAATAGGGGTATAGCAATCACTGCTCTAGATTCAATGCAAAGTATACCCCTATTCACATTGTCTGTATTAGCTGTGCAGTTTAGCCACTGCTGGCACTCTTTTAAGTGCACATAGTGTTTAGTGTCGCAGCAGATAACTCCCTTATATTAAATGTATTTTTTCTGCTTGCACCTACACTTAGAGGTTGATGCCAGTCATTCATATTATTAAATTACAATTGAATTTTTTATGACTGAGCTCCCTCCTTATCCCCCTTCCCCCGCCCTGTGACCAGCTGAGGTCTCCATTTTGTCTGAGTCTAACACATACTTTTCTTGTTTTTAATCAGAATAGAGGCATATAAACCCATACATTTTATACACCACCATTAGTCATAGCGTTAGGACCCAGAAAAACGGAAGCACCTTCTCGCTGGTTTCCGGGCACTCCACAGTAGCTACTGCTGAAGCTGAAGGTGGGGTTACACGTTTCAATGTCGTTGCGATATCGCAATTGAATGGCGCGGGAGCGCGCATTTAGTGCACGTTTCTCCCTCGTCGCATCGGAGTTTTCCACGTTGCGATTTCTGAATCCAACGTCCGTGCGATGTGTACCCCCCCAACCCAGGAACGAGCATTTAACATGGGAGTGAATGGGTGACGTAGAACTTCACATCGGAATTGGGCTGTCACACAGCATGATCCGGCTCCAATCTCCATTCAATATCGGAGCATTGAATAGCACGCGCATTCAATCCCCGATATCGCATTGACATCGTTCCTGCATCGTATTGGACGTTCACACCATACAACGCAGGAACGATATCGGCTCCAACGATCGAACCACGTGACTTTTCATTGAAATTGGACGCCGATATCGCAACGTGTAAACCCCCCTTAAGTGTTCCACTTTGCATTGAATCTAGAGCAGTGATTGCTATACCCCTATTCACATTGTCTGTATTAGCTGTGCAGTTTAGCCACTGCAGGCACTCATTTAAGTGCACATAGTGTTTAGTGTCGCAGCAGATAACTCCCTTATATTAAATATTAGACATGATGACCTCCATGAATTTTTAGTGATTTTAAAAAAAAAAAAACAGAGAAAAAAATGTTTATTAGAGAAAAAAAAACAATTAGACTCCATCTTTATTATAAATCCTTCCTCCGTCCGACGTAGTCCAATCCAGGGTTTTTCTTTATCTCAGCTACATCTTTGGTAGAGAAGCAGGTTAACGGTGTCTGCTTCCTCAGAAACCTCTGATTTTAGCGGACACCCAGGGAACGGGGCAAATGAACCTGATCGCAACACCATCCCGTGCATCGTTGCTGACAAAGACTATTTCTTCGCTGCTTTTTGTCAGGCTAGTTTGGCCACCTTTGAAGCTGTTTGATCCAACAAAGTACGTTGACTCTTGGATACGTCGAGGTCGGCGATCTGCCATTGCCAGAAACAGTAAAGAACAAACTCGAGACGTCGTGGCTGATGAAAATTTGGTTGAAATTTGGCGTTTCTTATAGAATACAGTCTAGGTAAGTCGAAAACCATATTTTTGTTTGTACAGTAGTAGTAATTTTTTACTTCTCTTTTGAAAATCTGAATTACATAGTCTTTGATTGAAATTAGCGTATAGGCTACAGAAATGAATGACAAGAAATAGGGCTGCACCCCACCCCCACCCCTCAATCTCGGCCGGCCCTGACAGCACCCCACCCTGCACCTCCGCTCTCGCCTCAGGAATTCGTACCACCAAATATTTCTTTACAATAAAAAGCACTGGTTTACCTATTCACTAACGTTATTCCTTTAAGTACAACAATACCAGTGTCCACTCCTTTGCGCTAAAACCTGTGTGTCAAAGAAAACATTCTCCAGCATCTATATTTAGAAAGATTATTGTTGGAAAGCTCAGTGCCAGACGGCTTAGCTGGAGGTGATGAGAAATCAGCCTCTCACCATTCCCTGAGGTCACAGGACACAATCACTGACTTGCCTCTAAGCTAAAAAATAAAATACAGTTTTGGAGTTTTGTAACTCCAGGGATTTCTACAATATAAAAATCTATCTAAAGGGAAGTAAAAACTATAAATAAGATAAACCTCTGTATTTAAGCCACAAAACAAACATTTTAGTGTGGTTTATAATTGATCCGACACTAATTTCAACAGTGTTTGTGTTATGAGAGGCAAAAGCATTGTGGCACACCCCGGGGAACGGGGTACTCGGAACCAGGCCCTGTCATCTTCTAGGGCTGCGGGATGTCACGGTGTGTCAGTGTGCAGCTCTGCAGGTGAGCCACGTTGCAGACGCAGAAATGACAGTCTCAGACAATTAGCGTCAAGCTTGACCAGACACTTTACTCGTATGTATGGCACCCTGTGACAGGTAAGACACAGAACCATCTAGTTCACTAAGGGATTTCCACATCTGGTACCTCACATACGCCCAAGACCTTCCACTCCAGACCTGTAGGGGGAGCTCCACTGGTTGCTGTGAAGCCAGATCCCCTATAAATACAGGTGCTGGGGCGGAGTTAGCCAGAGTGTGCAGTCACTAGAAGAACTGTGAAGATCAGCTCAGTGCCTAGTGAGCTAAAACTGGTTATCGGAGCCATGCTAGGCCCGACACCAGTGCACACCAGAGCCAGCGTGAGGGTCCAGAGAGCAAAGGCCAAGGCGAGGAACACTACAGAGGGGTCAGAGGAGCCATACCGGATCACCCCAGGAGAACGCCAGTCACTGGAGACCGAGTCTGCAACAGGGAAAGAGACAGAGAATCCAGTACACCGTGGAGGCTTAGCTTCCCGGACGCCTGCAGCACCCACATTTGAGAGCCAGGGACCGCAGGAGAGATAGCGGTAGCCCAAGAGAGAGCCCTCAGTGTAGCAACACAGGTGTGGAGAAACAGGAGGTCAGGTCTGGTTTCATGCCAGCCAGGCTTCGGGACAAGGAACAGAACAAGGAAGCCTATACCCTGCTCGGTGTGGAAATCCTGAGGTGTCCTTCAGTCCTTCAACCAGGAGAGGGTACCTGCAAGAACATCAGTAAAAGGTACAAAAAAAGACTATTGTGTGCGTGTTCCTTCTTCAACCTGTCCCACACCACAACAACTGCGCTACCCTATTCCACCATCCTACCCTTACAGCCCCAGGGAACCCACTCTTCCTGTAGAGAGCCAGAACACCTTGCTGCCGCCTATCATCACGGAGGTTCCAGCAACGCCGTTGCCATCACCGGATCTACAGGTGGCGTCACGACTGATAATAACTTAAATCCCTGTAAATACTCCCCTTTTCATTGTCACCCAAGGGTACAGGCTCGGGAACGGACCACCCGTGACATCCCTGCACTCGACCGCCCGAGATCTGAGTACCCAGTCCCTTGTGGCCCCAGACAAACGTTCAGCAGGTTACAGGGTACAAACAGTTCAAGTTGTTTCACACACCCTTGCAGCTGGGACCTTTCGGCTACTACATCTCCTTCCTTGTTCCTTTCAGGGCCTGTCTCTCTGTTACACAGGCTAGCTCCATGCCAGTGGTCGCGGGACTTTTCCCAGGAAATCTCAGTCTGTTTCCTGACCTATCTGACAGCCTTTCCTTTGCTGCACTGGAGGGTAGGTTTCAGGCATGAAGTCACTTCAGCACGCCGGCTAATTCATGGTTGGGGCTTAAAGCATCCTGCGGCATCTACAAGGTCGGCACCCTGGCTTTGGCCCGGTCCACTGGTGTCACCGGTGGTCTTGGGTGCATTGTGGACCCCTTCTTCCTTCCCACAGGAGTCTGCCCGGGACCTGAACTGGCCATACGGTGGCACAGGCCACCGGGTCCATACTGGGTGTCTTGGCTTAGGGGTTTCGTTCCGTCCCCCTTACACACGCCAGGAACGTCAACCAGAACTCTCTCCAAGCTCCCCTAACTTGGTGTTCCTAGGTTTTTAATTTAGTTCATCCACCCACTTCCTGCCTTTTTCTCTCGCACCACCCTCCACTCGGTTCCCCTCCTTTCCCCTGCCTGACAGAGTAACTAGGATTCGGGGGAATATGTCGGGTGTTTGTGCGCAGTGTCCTGCCTATACGTCCCAGCTGCAGTAACTTACCGTGGCTGCCACTCCGCAGGGGCACCACGATTGTGTGAGCTGGAAAATGAAAGATTGCACTTCATTGTAGGAAGTAATGAAAGGGAACCTGCAGTGGTCTAACTTGATGCTCATGGGTCACAATGTAAAAGCTTCAACGCGGCCCCCAATTATTGCAAACCTTTAGTAGCAAATAGACTTTTCCAAGGTCAAAGCGACTTTTGGAGCCCCCAAGGCTCCCCAGCCTGGGTGCGTTTGCAACCCCTGCGCCTGTTGTAGTTACGCCCCTGGGAACATGACAGGTGATACATGCGGCCAAAACTGTGGGCAACATTTCTCAGCCGCTGGCTGTATTATCCGACCCAGGTAAGTTGCCTCAGCATTTCAGAGAAAAATATATTTTAAATAGCCACCATGAACCAATGTATGCTGGTCATTAATCAGACAGGCATGTCTCTGTCAGCTTCTCCCTGCTTGCTGCCGTGGATTGACAGGTGTCTGCCTATATGTGCACATAGGCAGAGACTTGTCAATCACCATCAGTGGTGGGAAGAAGCTGCAATGACTCACCTGTCTGACTAGTCTACAGTACGGTTTGTTCCCCGGCTGGGTAGATGTTTCCGACAATGCATTCTTTGAGGTAAGTGGTTTCCAAAATGGGGGGCCAAAGGTGTGTGTGTGGGGGGGGGTGGATTCTGCTGTTTGTCATCTCTTATATCTGAAAATATATTATCATGACTGCCATTTATTCCAGTCAGATTTGCAATACAAAAGTCAAATAGTGCTAATTCCCTTCTTAGCCCTGCCATTTAACCAAACCAGTTCACGCAGGAGAAATTGTACAACAAATTGTAGAATCCATGTCCTCTTCTTCCCTTGTGAAAATCAAAATGTTTGGGATAAAACAATTTGTCATCACAAAGTGACATGTGCCCACGGTGGGACTAGAAACCATTGTGGTTATAAAGTTTAGTGCACTTAAGTAGAAAAGCAAATTGACATTAAAAAGACCATAGTAATCAATAACATAATTATTTATATAATATCTTACCACAATGGTTTCTTGTCCCTCTTTAGGCCTAAATCTCACGTCACTTTATGTGATAACTGCAGAAGGCTTCAACATATCCTAGTGATTCCCAAATATTTTTTCATAACTTATTGTACTTTGTTGGTAAAAAATACAATTTGCATTTATTTATGACTAGCTGTACTACCCGGCTACGCCCGGGTTAATAAATAACTGCTGTTAGCTATAACAAAATAGAATTTGAATATGTCATATTAATGACATGTAGGAAAATAGAAGCTGAGCTGTGATTGGTTGCTATAAGCAGCCTGATAAATCTCCAGCCAACAGTAAACCCTCCCCCGGCCGGGCAGTATATGTTACCTCACACATACACATAATAGACAGATCATGTGACTGACATCTGCCTTAATTCCCTATATGGCACATGTGTTGCACATTGGCTGTTTTTAATCAGATGTTTATTTTTGGAAATTAAAGATACCAGCCGTATGAGGCAAGTTGTGTGACGCGATTTGTGCACATCTGTGTCTGTCTCTGTGGTGTGTGTGTCCCTGGGGTGTGTGTGTGTCCCAGTGGTGTGCGTGTGTCCCTGTTGGGGAATCCCTGTGGTGTGTGTCCTTTGGGGGGGGGGAGGGGTGTCCCTGTGGTGTGTGTCCTTGTGGGGAGAGGGGTGTCTCTGTGGTGTGTGTCCATCTCTATGGGGTCTGTGTGTTCCTGTGGTGTGTGTGTGTGTGTGTTGTTTTGTGTTTCTGTGTCCCTGTGGGGTGTGTATGTGTGTATGTCCCTGTGGTGTGTGTGTCCCTGTGGGGTGAGTGCATGTGTCCCTATAGGGTGTGTATGTGTGTGTATCCCTGTGGGGGGGGGTGTCTGTGTGGTGTGTGTCTCTGTGTTGTGTGTGTGTTTGTGTTCGGGTGCGTGGTGAGTATCCAATGTTGGGGCTCCACCTTAGCTTGTACTCTTTGTGTGCATGTGGTGTGTATACATGTCCCCGTGCGTGGTGAATATCCCATGTTGGGGCCCCACCTTAGTGACTATATGCTGGTGTATGCTGTTACTCTTTGGTGCTGTCATTAAGCCCCTCTCATTCACAACTGTCAACTGGTAACCAGGGCTGTGGAGTCGGTAAATCAAACCACCGACTCCAACTCCGACTCCTGAATTTCCCTGGCTCCGACTCCGACTCCTTTGACTCCGACTCCGACTCCTTCATTCATGGCTCGTTTTTAAGTGATAAAATTATTGTAGGTCAATGGTATAAGTTAGGCTTTAATCATTATAATGACATAATAATCAAGTTGTTTAGATACAACATAATAATAATTCATAATAATAATTTTCAGCACATTCTGCATTGAACTACTAGACCCAATTCATTATATATTTTAGGAGTCGGAGTTGGAACATTTTCTACCGACTCCAACTCCGACTCTGACTCCACCAAAATGGGTAGCGACTCCGACTCCACGACTCCGACTCCACAGCCCTGCTGGTAACTGTCACTTTCTCTCCATTATGTAGACAGGGCCAAAATTGTTTGGTGAATTGGAACACGCGGGGTTAAAATTTCACCTCACAACATAGCCTATGACGTTCCTGGAGTCCAGACATGTGACTGTGCGAAATTTTGTGGCTGTAGCTGGCAGCTGTCGATTTTCCTCCCACACTTTTCCTTTTAATTTTTTCCCCATTATGTAGACAGGGCCAAAATTGTTTGGTGAATTGGAACGCGCAAGGTTAAAATTTCGCCTCACAACATAGCTTATGACGCTCTCGGGGTCCAGACGTGTGACTGTGCAAAATTTTGTGGCTGTAGTTGCAACGGTGTAGATGCCAATCCCGGATATACATACACACATTTAGCTTTATATATTAGACTAGCTGTAGTACCCGGCTACGCCCGGGTTAATAAATAACTGATGTTAGCTATAACAAAATAGAATTTGAATATGTCATATTAATGACCTGTAGGAAAATAGAAGCTGAGCTGTGATTGATTGCTATAGGCAGCCTAATAAATCTCCAGCCAATAATAAACCCTCCCCCTGGCCGGGCAGTATATGTTACCTAACACATACACATAATAGACAGCTCCTGTGACTGACATCTGCCTTAATTCCCTATATGGCACATGTGTTGCACATAGGCTGTTTTTAATCAGATGTTTATGTTTGGAAATTAAAGATAGCACACGTATGAGGCGAGTTGTGTGAGGTGATTTGTGCACATCTATGTCTGTCTGTGTGGTGTGTGTGTCCCTGTTGGGTGAGTGCATGTGTGTCACATCGCCATTGGACTCGGTGGCTGGTGTTCCTGCCTCGGCCGCTGGGAGGAGCCGGATTCCTTCGGCTGGTGGCGCCGGTGATAGGAGGGCCTTGTCCTCATATGGAACTGCTTCCACGACGTCTGCCTCTGTTGCTGAGTGCCGCTGTGTTTCCCCTCTGGGTGGTGTTGATCGCAGAGGAGCGGGCCCTGCAGAGGTGTCCGTTAGGCGCAGCCTGCGTTCTTCTGTCAGAGGTGGGGTGGGTGGAGCCAGTCGTACATCTCCATCTGGCCTGGTTCTAGGGTCGGTCCGGATGAGGTCATCAGGCTGTGAGCTCCAGCCTATGGGAGGTAACCGCACCCTTCAAATACATTGGAGAATGTCTTGCAGGCCCCCAGATATAGTTTTGGTTCCCTAAGTGATATAGTGTGTAGTTGTGTGTTTGACCCTTTCCTGGATTTCTGACTCTGCCTCTGCCTATCGATTTTGTACCTCAGCTGCCCTCTTGGTTTTCGCCCTTGACCCTTGCCTGGATTTTTAACTCTGCTACTGCCTGATGATTTTGTACCTTCGCTGCCCTCTCGGTTTTGACTCGGACTTCTGACTTTGTTTTTCGGGTCTTGATTTTTTCCCTGGCGACCTTCCCTGCTCTGTTGCTATAGGCAGCTACCCCCTGGGCTTCGCTGTAATTCCAGATCCCTGTATAGGGGTTAAGGGTCTTGGGGTTTCTCGGGGTGCTGCCTACCAGCAGCTCGGCCTCACAACGGATGGTCGTCACAATGTGTCCTCATAGGGTGTGTATGTGTCCCTGTGGAGGAAGTCTGTGTGGTGTGTGTCTCTGTTGTGTGTGTCCCTTTGTGGTGTGTGTGTCCCTGTGGGGTGAGTGCATGTGTCCCTATAGAGTTTGTATGTGTGTGTGTCCCAGTGGGGGGGTGTCTGTGTGGGGTGTGTGTGTCTCTGTGTTGTGTGTGTCCCTTTGAGGTGTGTGTGTCCCTGTGCGGTGAGTGCATGTGTCCCTATAGGGTGTGTATGTGTGTGTGTCCCTGTGGGGGAGTCTGTGTGGTGCGTGTGTCTCTTTGTGGTGTGTGTGTGTGTGTCCCTGTGGGGTGAGTGCCTGTGTCCCTATAGGGTGGCTATGTGTGTGTGTCCTTGTGGGGGGGGTCTGTGTGGTGTGTGTGTCTGTGTTGTGTGTGTCTCTTTGTGGTGTGTGTGTGTGTCCCTGTGGGGTAAGTGCATGTGTCGCTATAGGGTGTGTGTGTGTCCCCTTGGGGGTGTGTGTGTGTGTGTCTCTGTGTTTGTGTGTCTCTTTGGGGTGTGTGTGTGTTCAGGTGCGTGGTGAGTATCCAAAGTTGGGGCTGCACCTTAGCGACTATACACTTGCTGTTACTCTTTGTGTGCGTGTGCTGTGTATACATGTCCCCGTGCGTGGTGAATATCTCATGTTGGGGCCCCACCTTAGTGACTATATGCTGGTATGTGCTGTTAGTCTTTGGCGCTATCATTAAGCCCCTCTCATTCACAACTGTCAACTGGTAACTGTCACTTTTTCCCCATTATGTAGATAGGGGCAAAATTGTTTGGTTAATTGGAATGCGCAGGGTTAAAATTTCACCTCACAACATAGCCTATGATGCTCCCGGGGTCCAGATGTGTGACTGTGCAAAATTTTGTGGCTATATCTGACAGCTGTCAATTTTCCTCCAACACTTTTCCATTCACTTTTTCCCTATTATGTAGATAGGGGCAAAATTGTTTGGTGAACTGGAATGCGCAGGGTTAAAATTTCGCCTCACAACATAGCCTATGACGCTCTCGGGCTCCAGATGTGTGACTGTGCAAAATTTTGTGGCTGTAGTTGGGACGGTGTAGATGCCAATCCCGGATATACACACACACACATTCAGCTTTATATATTAGATTATACGTTATTGATTACTATGGTCTTTTTAATGTCAATCTGCTTTCCTACTTAACTGCACTAAACTTCATAACCCCCATAAGGAATATGTTTTGGCTTTCTTAAATCGATATAGGTATATACCGAGTAATTTGATGGATTTGATCCTAATGAAAAGCATGTCTAGGTATCATGGGGTCATCATGAATGTAAGTTGTTGTTCTGTCAATGATGAAAAGTTTGTTTTGTAGATATTTTTCCTCTTAGAGATGATGGGTAAAATGTACCAAGACCTGGCATCCATCCACTAAAGCAGAAGCAAATTTCATAGGGGCTTCAGTAGAGTCGATATTGAGGAATCACAAGTGGTCGACGAACATTTATGATGCTCATGTACCCTGAGATAGCAGGATCTATTCTATTATATCTTACCTCCATTTTGTAAATCCTTGCATTTCTGTATCAAAGGGTCTGTCCTTTGTGAAATGGAGACCACTGTTCATTTTAGATAAGGATTATAATGTCCAAAAAAGTATGAAAAACCGGGCACTGACCTGTTGATCCTCTTGATACTCAGGAGATGAGGGTAGGAGCACGTTGCTCAGCTGCACAGCAATCAGGTAAATATCCAACCAGGAGAAGAAAAGTGGCACTCGTGCGTCCTGATACAAACTGGCTTTATTAAATCATCGTACAAACTTGTTACAGGGAAGGTGCTCTTGGGGAGGGAGAGGCTGGAGGCGACGGTGACCGTTTCACAGACACTTCCGCTTCTACGGGCTCACTTGTAGAAGCGGAAGTGTCTGCGAAATGGTCACCGTCGCCTCCAGCCTCTCCCTCCCCAAGAGCACCTTCCCTGTAACAAGTTTGTACGATGATTTAATAAAGCCAGTTTGTATCAGGACGCACGAGTGCCGCTTTTCTTCTCCTGGTTGGTTAGATAAGGATTAGCTTCCTTGTTAGAAAAACGATACCTAACGAAAATTGGAATGTGAAAGCTAAAACTATTATAGACTTTGTACAGTGTGCAAAAGATGCTGACATCCAGCAAATAGGATGTATACATGTAAATGCCAAAGGATAAGTTGACCAATGATGATGTTACAATAAAATGCCTATATAAGTTTGAGACGATGATGTAATAAAACACTGAACATTGGGACAAAGAGTTGCTTCTGATACATGTCTGTCTCGGGGGGGTTACTCTGATACGTACATACAGGATCTCAATTATTTTAATTAGGAGCACACACTCAAAAGTTTTATATGTTCCATGCTAAACGGTGATGACTACAAACCTAATGTGTCATGCAGACATAGATGGATCCATGAAACAACTTCTAATAACCATGAGGAAATTAATCTATGGATATGTATGGATATACAGTAGGACATAATGTACACTAAGCTAAGCTAAAAACATAACATAGCATTTATTCTGTGTTATGTCATGATAACAATTTAATAAAGTCTATCTGTGCAGTATGTAAATATTTAACCACTCAGGGGACATGCTCATTTCTCCACAATACAAAATACAGTTACTTTTCCATTAGTTAATTATTTGTGGGCAGGACACACATTTTGACTAAAGATGTAAATCCACTCTTATCTGATGAAAATCGATATTGCCTTAATAGGAGTGGATTTACATCTTTATCAAAATGTACATTGATAGTACAGTGAGATATAGCAAGGTAGATCGAGTAATGATGAACAGATCGGAATAGTCTATTATCAAGCTGACATGCTTCATCTACACTATTACCTCTTTGTACATTACACGCTGTCTATCATACATAAAGGTTCCATAATGCTTCTCTTCCGGCCATCTTTACTAGGATTATGAAATTGTACACAAAATTTCTGTTTTTATCATTTGGGATTTGTAATTTACAACATGACAATGCATCATCACAATAATAATTAGAGCTATTAATTTACACCCATTTTAAAATGTTAGATCATATCTTCTCAGCAAAACAGATTAATACTAACTACATCAGTGATTATAGTAATCAAAATACAGAAAAGAAACTTAAGGGGTACTTCACACACTGCAAAATCGCTAGTAATTTCACTGAAATGTCACCGGTTTTGTGACGTAACAGCGACCTCTCCAGCGATGTCACAGTGTGTGACATGCATTAGTGACTTGACCCCTGCTGTGAGGTCGCTGATCGCTGTACATGGTTCAGGACCATTTTGAGGTCCTTGGTCTCCTGCTGGTCAGCATGCATCGCTGTGTGTGAGAGTAATGGTGGGTTTACACGTCGCGATATCGGCCCGATATCGTAGCCAACGACGCGGGAGCGCACTTTTTGAGCGCGCTTTTGCCGCCATCGCATCGCCGTTTTACACAGCCCGATATCGGGATACAACGTCCCGACGATGTGTACGCCCACCAACCCAGGAACGACCAGTTAACATTGTAGTGAATGGGTGACGTGGCCGTATACATCGTAGTTGGGCTGTCACACGGGACGATGCAGCTACAACGGCCATCCGATATCGGGCGGTTGAATAGCACGCTCATTCAACCCCGAACCACGTGACTTTTGGTCGGAGTTGGGTCGGAGTTGGACGCCGATATCGCGAAGTGTAAACCCACCATAAGAGACCAACAATCAGCGACCTCCCAGCCAATGTCCAGTGCCACACATTAGATGCTGGGCACTGGTAACCAGGGTAAACACCGGGTAACTAAGCAGCACGCTCTGCTTAGTTACCTGGTGTGTACCCTGGTTACCAGCATCCTCCCGCTTAGCCCAGCCTGTAAGCGGGAAGACACTGGTAACCAGGGTAAACACCTGGTAACTAAGCAGAGCACGCTGCTTAGTTACCCGGTATTCACCTTGGTTACCAGCGATGTCGCTGCTGACTGGTCGCTGGTGAGTCTGCCTGTTTGACAGCTCACCAGCGACTGCATAGAGACTTTCCAGCGATACTGGCCAGGCCTGATCGCTGGTGGGATTGCTGGAAGTCTCAGCGTGTAAAGGGGCCTTAAGACTACAATCAATGTTCTAATCTTTGTATGCATCAGATTTGTTCATCCCCATACGTTATTTAGATTGGAGAAGAGAACAATGTGGTGTTCAGGGAACAAAATTGTCAGCAGGTTTTAGCTATGTAATCTGAGAGCATCATGATGTAGGGAGCTGAGAGTTTGATACTAGTGATGTGTCACTAACTAAACTTTAGGTTACTCTTTCAATAAAATTAGTTTTATTATGAGTAGAGTATTGTGACAAGACTATGTCCTCCATGGCTCCTAGTCAACTGATCTGTTTCCTTGTTTTCGCTCCCCCAACACTGATTAGCACCCACCACTGATAAGCAGCTTTCTGTTGATGTACAGTGTACCCAGAAAGCTGCAGATCGACAGCGAGGTAGGGGTTATACAGAGCTCAGTATTCTGATCATGGTTAGATTTGCAGCATAGAAAACAATGATTGTATCACAATAAAAGAATGCAGATCAGTAAGTGACATTTCACCAGAATCAGGATATCAAACCCTACATAATTATGCTCTCAGATTACATAGGAAAAACCTGGTCACAGATTCCTTCAATTGAAAAATGTGCACTTAAAAATAATGTTACAAATGTTAAAATCTATACTTGAAAAGTGAGAATAAAATGAGTAGAGAGTAGACTCCATCTGCCCAATCTTCTTCTCCCAAGCAAGTCAGTGAACAGTCGGGAGACCTCCATACAGATTACATGGTCAGCCACTGCAAAAAAAAAATCTGACACCATCTAAGGCTGGTTTCACACTAGCGTTAGGGTGCATTGTGTAGGCACGCGCCCCAGTGTGCCAGCCTACTGAACCACTCTGCATCCCTATATTCAGGGGCGGGCTGGCCCAGGTGGCAGGGGGGCAAGTGCCCCCTGGGCTGGTGGTATAGTCCATTTCTAGGGCCGCCCCCTACAGAAACAGGCCGGCCGCGGGCGTCGCTTTGCGGCCGGCACATGACGCGAGACGGCCCGGCCGCGGGAGTTGCGGGAGTCTCTGATCAGGTAAGGGCCGATAGCACCCCCCCCCCCCCGCTTCTCAAGTCAGACCTGACAGCAACCCCCCCCCCCGCTTCTCAAGTCAGGGCCGGCAGGGCAAATCTGCCACCCAGGGATGGAGGCTCCAGCCAGCCCCTGCCTATATTTAACATAGTGACGCAGGTTGCATGCGCAGACATACTTTTGTATGCGCTTGTGATAAGGCCAGGGCTGAAGGAGAACTCTACCTATTCAGCAGACCCGGTGACAGTCACGGGTGGACGGGATCCCGGTGCCGTGCCCTGGTAATCATCTGGGGTAGATGTTGATGTTGGGGGATAAAGAGCATTTACAGGGGATCGTGACGCCACCTGTAGTTCCCGGTAATATGGTACCGGCGCTGCCAGCCGGCCGCTGGGGTGATGGTTGGAGGCAGCAAAGTGTGGTACAGCTCCCCAAAGGTGGAGCTAACCCTCAGGGCAGCAATGAAAGTTATTGTGGATGATGATGGGGATGAGGGGAGTAGTGGTAGGTGTTGGTGCTGCAGTTCTTACCCCTCTACTGAGCTGCTGATGATGCTGAGCCCTCCGGGCACCACAGTAAGGTAGACAGAGTCCAGAGCAAGTTTACTCCACTTTAATAGGTACCGGCAGTTGATGATGGTGTACGGCATAGGCGCACCCAAGGGGGGGGACCTACGTGTCTGGACCCCCCCCTTTGGACGGCCCTGAGAAGTGGTGCAGTACACAAGGAGCTGGGCCCCTATGTCAGGAGACAGGAACAATTACACAGCACCCAAGGGCCCACAAAAGAGGCTGCTTTTAGGGGAGCTTCGCTCCCCCAAACCCCCCCACCGGGGGCTTTGCCCCTCGGAACCCCGCTGGGGGGTGACACCCCCCTTTCAGGGCCGGTGTGTGTTTCTTGGACCCCTACCTTGGGAAATTTCTGGGTGCGCCACTGGTGTACGGTACAATCTGGTTTACCGGGAGTCGGTCACCAGCTCCAGGTTCCCTCTTATGGAGTCTCTAGATGTCCTTCCTTCTATGGCTTTCTGGGTTAACTTATCTTCCTTACTCTCCACCCTCGCAGAGCTCTCCCGCCAGTCCCACGGTCTGTACCTATCAGATAAGGTTTGTGCCCCACCGGTCCAGATAGGACGCCCGAGAAGAAGAAGAAGAAAAAGAAGGCTTCCTTCCAGCACCACAATATATGGCCCTTTTCTGTAGTGTCTTGAACCGGTTCTCGGTCCTAAGGGGCGAGGTACCTTGTGGTGCGTATGGCGACCTGGTTATGTTGGGCCCGCAGCTTGTCGGTCTATAGCCAGTGGTAAACTCCTGACTACTTCGGCTATCCGCAATGCCGATGCTCCCCAACGTGACCAGCCGGCTCCTACCAGTCCTGGCCCGTTGCCTCCTGTCCTGGGCCCCCACTTAGAGATGGGGCTCCCTCCTGTTAGCTGGGCTGCCTGGCCTGACCTTCCTGCCTGCCTTCCCAGCACCGTCTGACTAACTGTCACTTTTCCTCACACTACTCTATCCTAGGCTCCACCTCCACCCCTATGGGACCTACTAAATTACCGGTTCCCCCTATTCTAAGTGGTGTGGTCCTAGGTGGGTGTAAAAACAGACTCCATAAAGTGAACCCTGAGCTGATGACTTTACAGGGAAAAACACATTTTTATATTAATTGTAATACTACCCTGTGGCGCCTAGTCACAGGGACGCCACACTTGTGGCCCGCAGTGTTTTTTTCGATGTGACTGCAGGATGCAACATGTTTCGATTTTGGAGCGCCTCAGGCTGCATGAAATGAATGCATGCATCCTCTCTCTTTCTCTCATCCAAGATTAGAGCAAACTCTGATCCCTGCAATTTATCTGTTCACAGAAAGGGGCATTTTAATGAAATGTAATCATAAAGTACAGATGGGTTACCAAATCAGCCAGGACCTGTTGAAGGCCCTTAGAGCTGCCATCTTGCAACTCAGTTACAGACTATATGGAAACCCTCAGTTATGCTATATGTAGTCAAATTTGCAGTATTTAGAACAAGAGATAAAAGGACTGCTGGCTCAAATCACTTAAGAGTAGTTAAAAAACTGAGGGGGAAAAATAGGGATTAGTATATCAACACACTGCAATTCACGTAGCAAATACGAAAGAAAATTGATTTGGTCCATGATGATTGAAAAAAAAAATGGACAGTAATATTGACGCACAGCTGAAGAATGCAGCCGCCAGATAATGTGCTCATGATATTAGGCACAGTCTTCCCCATCACATTCATCTTGCATTCATGCCAACTGCATAAGTGCCAACTGTACAAGTGACGTGCCATGCAGTTACATCGGCCAGGAATCTAATGGTCATCTCTTCTCTCTTCATACAGGTATATTTGCATCAGCAACTTCCATTCACACAGCTTTCCTGATTGTCTCTCCTTGCAAGAGAGGTATATTTGCATCAGCAACTTCCATTCACAACATGCTTGTATTTTGTTAATGTAATATACTGAAATCATCTTACTGTGTGTGATGTCGGATGTTTAGGCTGGCTTCACACCACGATTTTTGCCCTGTCAGGCTGTGTCCGGTGGTTTGCAGGAGGCACTGGACACAGCCTGACAACTCCGGACAAATAGAACCGGAGGGTTAATATGCCCTCCGGTCCTGTTCGTAGCTGGATTCTGCAGAGTGCAGCTGAGGTAGCTGTCCCCTGCTGAAATGGTGCTGAACCACTTCACAGGGGACAGCTCCCTGGTGCTGAAGTTCAGTGTAGCTCACGCTGAACTTCAGCCGCCAGTGTCCGGTTTCCGATTTGGGCAGAATTCGATTTGGGCAGAATTTTTGCCCCGGACACAAAAACGTTGCAAGCAACGTTTTTGTGTCCGGTAGGAAAATCCGAATACACCCGGATCCTCCCGGACAGATGGAGACCTATCTGGCTATCTGCCATCTGGCTCCATCCAGCCCCATAGGGCTGTATAATGTCAAAATTGGGTCCGGGCATGTCAGGTTCACCCCAGACAGCCCGGACCTGATTGTACCGTGGTGTGAAGCCAGCCTCAGAGGTCATCTTTGGTTCAGAAGTTTTTATGCGCCATGTTGGCCAGGAACTCTGTTTATTTGTCTTGCATTCAATGCCTCCTGCTGTCCTGAGTTTTTTTTTGAATGATTGATTAACGAGTTTAATTGACCCTGATCTAAGTAGAAACTCCCTATATATTTAGAAATAAGCAAATTTGCACTTCAGTAAGGAAGTGGAAGAACTCCAGCACCACCTTTAAGTAGCTCTTTCAAGAAGCTTTTTAATATGAATAAGGGATTTGTGCCAGATCAGAACCACAAACTACAGATGCTGCGTTTCAGGGTAACTGCCCCTCATCAGTACAGTGTGTGGGATATTCTGATCTGGCTGTGTGAGTGGGCTAAGACAAGTTCTGGAAACTTGCTATCTATCTTATGGAGAGAAGTTTTCCTGCAACCATAAGACAGTTAAGTAGGTGAGGAGATTGTAGCCACATCCCTCCTCTAGGAAATATGCAAATTTGCACTTTAGTAAGAACTCCAGCGCCACCTTAAGTAGCTCCTCAAAGCCATAATCGCTTTCCAACAAGCTTTTTAATATGACTAAGGGACTAACTGTCTTCTTATGGTTGCAGAAAAACTTCTCTCCATAAGGATAGATAGCAAGTTCCCAGACCTACAGTATATATTTAGAGTCAGCTAAGGGGTGCATTTATGCAGGGTATTGCCATGTAGTTACACCAGGCAGTTAAACAGGGCAGGAAATGGGCAAGTCATGCAAGACAAACAAACAGATATGTACTTTGTTCATTTGTGCTGCAAAATTAATTCACATTGTGTATGTGCATCATTTTTGTGCTAGCTGCTTCTCTCTTTCAAATCTACCACCCTTTTACACATTGTGTGCTCCATCCACACATTAGTCCCTCTCTCCTCCCCTCTCCCATGTACAGCTCTCATGCTTTATTTAGAATCTTAAGTAATCAGATCCATTCACGTCCTCCGTACAACATAACAGTCACCCTCACAAATCAATTAACAGTCTACTCGCTTTTCTTATTCTCCTTCTCCTAGTTGCAGGGGATATTGAACCTAACCCAGGTCCTTCTCATTATAGTAAGCCTTACTCTTTCCCTGCTACATTCAGTTGCTCCAGGAACGTCATTAAAATTCTTGCATCCTTCTGTCTCCTTTAACTGTGCCCCTTGGAACGCTCACTCTGCATGTAACAAACTCTCCTACATCCATGACCTTTTCCTTTCACATTCTTTTAATCTGCTAGCAATCACTGAGACCTGGATTCAGCAATCAGACACTAATGCCGCTGCTGTTCTCACATATGGTGGCTTGCAATTTTCCCATACTCCCAGACCTGAGAACAGACCGGCAGAGGTGTTGGTCTACTCTTTTCAACAAATTGTGCTTTGAAGGTTATCCCACTTGTCCCCTCACTTATCTTACCTTCTTTTGAGGTACACACTGTTAGACTCTTCAAGCCTTTTTCCCTGCGAGTAGCAGTGGTGTATCGCTCCTCCAGGCCCACATCAATTCCTTGCTCACTTTGCCATGTGGCTTCCACATTTTCTATCCTGTGACCTTCCCACTCTCATCATGGCGGACTTTAACGTCCCAATTGACAATCCCATCTCTTCATCTGCCTCTCATCTTCTAACCCTAACCTCCTCTCTCGGCCATTCACAACTTACTAACTTTGCCACACATGAAATGGGAATACTCTGGATCTGATCTTCTCCTGGCTCTGTTCAGTGGATTATTTTATTCATTTCCCTCTTCCGCTCTCTGAGTACAATCTTCTTTCATTCTCAGTCAAGAATTGTCAACCCATCAAGGACATCCCCAACTCCTACACTTACAGGAATATACAAAATAAGGAAAAAGATCCAGCGGAGAATTTCCGGAATGCTTGTTTATTTACTATACAAAACCTCCATAAAACAGCGGGGTGTGCATCAAGCCAACATGTTTCGACTACACAGTCTTAATCATGGCATTACTTTGATACAGGAATATAGTGCCATTAACATCCAGAATCTCATAAAGAATTTACTGTATTCATTGGCCCCTATCTCCTCCCTCTCTTGTCCTGACTCTGCTCTAAAATTCTATAATGAAACACTGCAAAGTGCCCTGATGAAGCTGCACCTCCTACACTTAAAACAACTCAGCACTGACAGTGACAACCCTGGCACACACTGCAAACACTGTTTCTCCAGCGGTGCTCCAGGTGCACAGAACGCCTGTGGGGAAAATCTGAACTTGCCGAAGACTTCATTCATTATAAGTTTATGCTGAAAACATACAACACAACTCTTCACCTCTCCAAATAAGCTTACTACAACACCCTTATCACATCACTAGCCAACAATCCTAAACGATTATTTGACACTTTCCATTCCCTCCTCAGTCCAGGAATACAGGCCCCAACCACCAGCCTCACAGCTTACGATCTGGCCAACTATATTAAAGACATAATTGACCTCATACGACGGGACATTTCCTCACAGCCTCAGAACATCATTCATTCTCCTCCCTCATGCACTTCATCCAACTCACTTTCTGTCTTTGATCCGATCACAGAGGAAGAAGTCATTCAACTCCTTGCATCTTCTCGACTTACTACCTGCACCAGCAACCCTGTTCCCTCACATCTCTTTCAATCCCTTTCCCTAGCGATCACATCTCACCTGACTAAAATATTTAATCTTTCCCTCTCATCTGGTCTTTTCCCCTCTTCCTTCAAACATTCCAGCATTCACCCATTATTAAAAAAAAACATCCCTCGACCAGAACTCTGCTGCTGACTACCGACCTGTCTCTAATCTCCCCTTCATCTCTAAACTCCTGGAACACTTGGTCCACTCCTGTATGATACGCTATCTCTTCGACAATTCTCTTCTTGACCCTCTACAATCCGGCTTCCGCTCCTTACACTCTACTGAAACTGCCCTCACCAAAGTCTCTAATGATCTACTAACAGCTAAAGCTAATGGTCACTACTCCCTACTGATCCTCCTGGATCTCTCCGCTGCATTCAATACTGTGGATGACCAGCTCCTTCTCTCTATGCTCTGCTCTATTGGGTTTAAGAACACCGCTCTCTCCTGGCTCTCTTCCTACCTCTCTGACTGCTCCTTCTCTGTATCTTTTGCCAGCTCCTCTTCCTCTCCTCTTCCCCTTACGGATGGAGTTCCTCATGGTACGGTCCTAGGTCTCCTTCTCTTCTTTTTATACACTGCTCTGATTGGACAAACCATCAGTGATTTGGTTTTCAGTACCATCTCTATACTGATGACACCCAGTTATACACCTCTTCTCCTGACATCACCTCCATGTTACTACAAAATACCAGTGATGGTCTTTCTGCTGTCTCTAACATCATGTCTTCTCTCTACCTTAAACTGAACTTGTCAAAAACTGAACTTCTTGTGTTTCCTCCATCTACTAATCTTCCGAAACCTAATATTAATTATGCCCTGATGAAGTGGTCAATTGGCTACAAAAGTGTCGGTTTTCCTGTTGTTTGTGGTTGAATAAAGTGTTAAACCTTATCAGTATCTTGTGGTCAGCGCGGAGGACATCCCGGGATCTACTAAACCTAACTGCTTTCTACTCCTCGGGATCTGCAGCGACCAGGTTATCATAGTTAGTTGTGACTTTTCACAACCCCTAGAGGTGAGTGGACCCCGGTGGTAATCCCCCTAGGTGTCACTCTTTTACTGCTCTATTGTGTGCTCCCCTCCCTTGTATTTTTCAGAAACCTAATATTGCATTTCTGAATGCGGTTCTACCATTACTCCTCAGCAGCACGCCCACTGTCTTGGGGTTATATTTGACCCAGACTTCTCCTTTACTCCCCACATCCGGTCACTCGCTCGCTCATGTCACCTACACCTCAAAAACATCTCTAGAATTTACCTTTTCTTACTGTTGACTCTGCAAAAACTTTAATTGTTGCCCTTATTCATTCTCGTCTGGATTATTGCAATTTTCTACTAATTGGTCTCCCTCTTACTAAACTCTCTCCTCTCCAATCCATTCTGAATGCAGCAGCCAGGATTATTTTCCTCTCCAAGCGCTTCACCGATGCTCTATCCTGTGCAAGTCATTGTACTGGCTGCCCATCCGCTACAGAGTTTATTATAAACTTATCACCTGACCCACAAAGCCCTCCACAGTTCTGCACCACTCTACATCTCCTCCCTAATCTCTGTCTATCGCTCTACACGTGCCCTCTGTTCCGCAAGTGACCTAAGACTGAGATCATCTACAATCTGAACCCCCCTCTCCCGTCTCTAGGACTTCTCACGAGCTGCACCAATTCTCTGGAACAGATTACCAAGAACAATTCAATTACCTTATATACTCGTGTATAAGCCGAGTTTTTCAGCCCAAAAAGTGGGCTGAAAAGTCCCCCCCCTCGGCTTATACGCGAGTCACTGTATACTGTATCACTGTATACAGTGTATACAGTATACAGGCACCCCATCAGTATACAGGCCCCCCCCTTTACTGCAGCAATCCTGTAAAGGAATAGATTATTATACTTATCCCTGCCGCTGTCCGCTGCTGCTGTCCCGCCGCTGCCATCCGCTCCGTCCTTCATCCGGCTTCTTCCGGCCTCCTCCTCCGGCATCTCATTCTCCCCCAGAGGAGGAAGCCGGAAGACGCTGGATGAAGATGGAGGAGCGCGATGGTCGGCGGCGGGACAGCGGCAGGGATAAGTATAATAATCTATTCCTTTCAGGATTGCTGCAGTAAGGGGGGGCCCTGTATACTGATGGGGGGGCTGTTATATCCACTGGGGCTGCTGCTGTATACTACCATGGGGCTGCTGTGTATATTACCTAAGGGGCTGCTGTATACTACCACTGGGGTTGCTGCTGTATACTACCACTGGGGTGTTTCCTGTTAATATACACTTCCATTGGGGCGACTGCTGCTGTATATACCACTGGGGCTGCTGCGTAATACTTTCATATACCACTGGGGCTGCTGTATATACCTCTGGGGCTCTGTATACTACCACTGGGGCTGCTGTTATACCTGGCTGCTGTATATACCACTCTGGAACCGGGCTGCTGCTGTATATACCACTGGGGCTGTGTATATACCTCTGGGGGCTTCTGTATACTACCTACTGGGTTTGTCTCATGGCTGTATATACCTCTATACGGGGCTTCTGGTATACATACTAAAAAACCACTGGGGCTGCTGTATACCACGAGGCTGTGGGGGCCGTATACTTGTGCTGGGGTCCACCCTCGGCTTATACACGAGTCAATAGGTTTTCCCAGGTTTTGGGGGCAAAAGTAGGGGGTCGGCTTATACACGGGTCGGCTTATACACGAGTATATACGGTAATTCAAACTATCTATACCTTTAAGCGAGCGTTAAAAACACATTCTTTAGACTAGCCTACCACCTCACCTCATCTATGTAAGTATTCCCATTCTGTCCTTTCTAAATCTGGCCTCTTGTATCATCTTTCTACCCCCCTGCATTTTATAGCACTTTATCTGTATTTGTACAGATCCTGGCTGGTGAACGGTTCATGCAGCATTATGTAAATCCCCTATTTATTATATTGATAGCTGGACCATATATGATGGCATTTGTTACTATTACCTTTTGTGTCTCCCTTATTTACTCATAGATTATAAGCAGGGACCTCACTCCTCATGGGCTCAGTGATGTATTTATTTACTTTTCGTCTCTTATGGTTTGTATTGTATTATATTTGTATTGTCTCATATTTTACTGTATTCTATTATATATTATTGTATCGTATACCCTCTGAATTGTAAAGTGCTGCGTAACATGTTGGCGCTATATAAGTAAAATTTATTATTATTATTACATCACTTTCTGCAGCAGCCAATCAGGGAAGACGACAACAGCCACTATAACAGATGAGGGCATGGCAAGTAATGTCTAATTTTGGAGATAGGGATGAAGAGATCAGAGCAGATAGCTCATCATTACAGATAAAGGTACCTTTACACGCCACTACAGAAGGTTAGAAACAACCGGGTGTCTCACGTGCAGGAGCACGTACCAACGGTTGCAAACGGTACCCGATACCGCCTTTACACGCCGCTAGAAAGTGCTCTACAGAAGGTTTAATCTATCCCTGAAGGCTCCGCCGGATGCCACAAGTTACCTCTGTAGAGCACCGTCCCTCATTTACACGCCGCTAAGAAGGTAATATGGGAGGACCTGGGGTAGCAGGGACAACACATAGGCGTGCCAGAGTTGTGGATTAGAGATGCTCGTACGGTGATTGGACAATGCAATAGTATCATGATTGGCCAGCCAGCGCAGGAAGGCTGGCTAATACATGATGCTATTGCAATTGTGTAGTGTGAGTGGTCATCTCCTTAAATATGCCGCCCTATGCAAGGACAGCCAATCGTAACACAGGAGCTTCCACCAATGATCGCTGAAGGGGGGCATTTTCCCGGAGGCTGTGTCACGCCCCAGGAAGTTAACTAGGTGGAGAAAAAACTTTACCATACCGTATTTAGACGCCGCTACCATCGGGTTGAAATCAACCTGTTTTAGAGCACTGCTCTGAAACAGGTGCCGAAAGTGACGGCTGGCAACAACCTACTTTACACGCCGCTACCTCGGGTTGATTTGACGGTGCAAGATACATTTGTCTCTGAAACCCGGTTGTTTTCAACCTTCTGTAGCGGCGTGTAAAGGTACCTTAAGGGATATAAAAGCCTTAAGGCCCCGTCACATGTGTCAATCTGGCCTGCGATATCGGAAGCAATGCGCGCTTGCTTCCGACATCGCAAGCCAGCTGTCACACGGCAGGATGTTGTCGATGATGCGGCGGCAATGTGGGCGGAGCCATCACTTGCTGGGCTGGAATCAACCCAGCGAGCAATCCGCAGCAAGCTGCGGTATAGGCTGGATCGCCGCCAACATCGCTATTGCGGTGTCAGACTGCGCGATCCAGCCTAATCGCTGGTTGCAGATTGACAGGTTTACGTTCACCCTCGTAAACCTGTCCACCTGCGATCAGCGATATATCGCAGTTGCGTCGCGCTGTCACACAGCACGACGAACTAACGATATCGCTAGCGACGTCACTTTTCGGTGATGTCGCTAGCGATATTGACACGTGTGACGCCAGCTTAAGGCTAGGTTCACATTTTGTTTGTGCTCTCAGTTTACCAGATCTGCTTGACAGCAGCACAAACACAATGTAACGGACACATAAACACTTCCTTAGGCTTACTTTCAACAAATATATAAAAACGCATGCCAAAATGGGCATACGTTTGCAAATATACGTTTGTTATGCACATGCAAATGCAGATTGCCGCATTGCGTTATATTGCATTTGCAATAGATGATAGGACAAAAAGATGATAGGATAGAAAATTAGATAAAAAGATAGATGCAAGAATAACATTAACAGTCTCCCTGCTCTCTCTGCTAACCTGGGTGCCGCTCATTAATCTCATGAATATTCACCTAGCGACCTGGAAGCAGCAGAGAGAGTGGGGAGACTGTTAATGCTATTCTTTCTATCTATCCAATCATCTTTCTATTCTATCATCTGTCTATCCCCATGCAGCGCATACGGTGTTAAGGTAACAAAAACATGCGCTCAAAAATGCCTAAAAATTCCACTTTTGCTGTCAGTTACAATGGAAACAGTTAACTTTTCTGTTGTAACGGACAGCTCTTACGCAATCTGAATTCATCCTAAATCTGATTGTGGTTTACTACTGCAGAGCTGAAAAATATTGAAAATGGGAATGGCAGACTTAGGGCCACGTCACACGCATCAATCTTGTGAACGATATCACTTAAGCGATCCGGAATTTTGATTGCATGAGCGATATCATTTGTGCGTCGTTGCGTGTAACCGAGCGATCTTTCAGTAAAAAATCACTTGATTGTTTGGTGGAAGATTTGTGAGCAGGACCTAAAATCCGTCGTTCATCTTTCAATTAACCTGCGTTCAACCTGCTGCATCGTGCTGTGTGACACCTCTCAAACGATCTCATTCTAGATTTTGCCTATTCCTGACGCTACATGGTGTCGATCGCTAAGTATTGCAAACGATCGTTGACAAATTTAACATCGCTAAACAGATCAATGCTGGTGACACTGCACAAACGATATCAATACATTGTTCTAATGCTATAGATCACGTCACTTTTCAGCCGATATCGTTCACAAGATTGATGCGTGTGACGTGGCCCTTAGGCCCACGTCACACACACAGATATTTGTGCAGATATTGTTCGCAGATCTCTGATTGCAGTGAAATCATGGACACATTGTTACATTTGTACACAGCCACAAAATGGAACAATCTGTCCATGATTTCACTGCAACCAGAGATCTATGAACAATATCTGCACAAATATCTGTGTGTGTGACGTGGGCCTTAGTCTATGAATAAATATTACAAAGATTCAAATGATAAGGAGGTGCTGGATCTGTATAGTCAGTGTGACTGTGAATTAATGGAGTAGAGAATTATTCAGTATTTCTTTCTTCTGTGGTATGAACACATACATCACAACGCTGGCCACAAGCTAATGCACCTTTATGGTTGGACACAGAAAGTTAGGGCCGCTTTACACACACCAACTTCTGTGACCAACTTCTGAACCAATCTCTGGTTGCAGTGAAATCATGGACACATTGCTCCATTTGTACACAGCCACAAAATGGAACAATGTGTCCATGATTTCACTGCAACCAGAGATCTGTTCACAAGTTGGACACAGAAGTTGGTGTGTGTAAAGCGGCCCTAAGGGCCACTTTACACACACCTACTTCTGACCAACTTGCTGGTTGCAGTGAAATCATGGACACATTGCCCCATTTTGTGACTGTGTACAATGGAACAATGTGTCCATGATTTCACTGCAACCAGCAAGTTGGTCAGAAGTTGGACAGATAAGGTGGTGTGTGTAAAGTGGCCTTCACACATTGTGTAAAGTGGCCTTCACACATTATGTATCAGAGACACTATTATAAGTTTATCTCTGCTCAGCACCAGTTTGTGAAAGCACCACTCCAAAGGTTTGTGTTTTGTTTTTTAATACTGAAGTGGTGCTTTAAATTTAAGCCCCTGCTATATACTCTCACCTTCCTGCAGCTTCACCATTTACCAACTCCAGTCCCGCAGTGCCATCTCTTAAGGCCACGTTACACACACAGATATCTGTTCAGACATTGGTCACAGATCTCTGGTTGCAGTGAAATCATGGACACATTGTTCCATTTTGTGGCTGTGTACAAATGTAACAATGTGTCCATGATTTCACTGCAACCAGAGATCTGTGACCAATATCTGAACAGATATCTGTGTGTGTAACGTGGCCTTCAATTGTCACTTCTGTCTGTCTGGAATTTAAAAGTTAAGTCACAAGCTTCTGATGCATCTCTGTGAGAGCCAGAATGAGGCCGAATAAGGTTCCCATAGAGATGTATTGAGTTGTAACATCTGGTGTGCTCCTGTGGAGCCCCACGGGACTGGGGTACTCGGTGCCGGACCGGACGGTGCTGGGGAAGTCACAGGTGGCTTGGTCCGGACCGTGTCCCTGGCTCGACAATTAAGGGGAATTATTTACAAGGGAAATGTCACGGGTGACGCCACCCACTTGGTGCGGCCAGTGATGGGGCCGCCGCTGCTGCAGAACCTACGGGGGTGATGGAGTGGCAGCGGAGATGGTATAGTTCCAGTGGGGAGAACGGTATCCCCGGGGCAGTAAGGGTTAAGTCTATTGTGTGTAGTTGTAGCACACTTACTTTGCAGGCTGCAGGGATCTCTCCTCCTGGCTGGTGCTGACAGGCTGGATCTGTATGAGGGAAGATGGTGTGCAGATAGAGGCAGACAAGAGAGGCAATTCAGGGCTTTCCAAAGCTTTACTCGTTGTTCTCTCTCAGCAGGTTACAAGTCATTTGCAGTTCTTACAGCACAGTTACAGTTCTCAATACACGGGTGCTTTCTCCTTTTCCGGGTTCCCTTCTCTCCTGCAGCCAGGCCTCTCTCTCCCTGTGACCCCTGACACAGTCTTTAGTGTCCCTTTCCGGGCTGTTGCATTCTCTTTCTCTATGTTGTGCGACACTGGACAGTATGGCGGTGACTCGGGCTTCTGTGAGTCCTAGTATGTCACTGAGCTGCCTGTCCTTTGGGTTAAGGATCTCAATCTGGAACTCAGACCCCCCGTCGTGTTGTCTGGGGATGCCGGGTGAACTACGGTCCCCTCTAGAGCCGACACTCTACTTTAGCCCAGCCTCCAGCAGTCCTCAGCAAGAGGCTCTACCAGGCTCCTTCTCTCTGTTCCTTCTGGTATTCTAGGAGGGCTTCTCCACCTGCAGTCAGTGGCTTCAGCTGCTGTCTAGGGCACGGGTTCCACCGTCCCTCTCTGTCCTGTCACACTCCTGGTGGCCTCGGCATCGGATGGGCTTTCTCTCCCCTCTGGCTCGCACTGGCTCAGTACGGATTCTGCGCTCCTAGCCTTGCACTCACAGAATCGTGATTGTCCTTCAGTCTTTACATCTCAGCCTACTGCGGCCTACTGCCTTCCTTCACTCCTCCCCCTCACTATATACTGTCAGTCACCTGACCTCTGGTGTGCCCAACCCACTCCTCTGAATCCACCACCCCTCTGATCTCATATAGTCTCTAATCTCAGGGCTGGATGTAACCTCTCTGACACGTGGGTTGTGTGGGCTGTGAGGGTGTTGTTGTTCAACAATGTCCTACCTTCCTGGCTGCAGTTCCCTTTGTGGCCTCCTGGACGCAGGGGCGCCACACTCCATGAAACACTGGAGTTGTCGGCAGGTCACAAATTTCCGGAGATTGTCTGGAACACCGCTGGAAAAAGGTGAAACCTTCAGAAGGTGAGTATAATACAGGGGGTAGGGGATTTACATTTAAAGCAACACTCCAGCGGTGCAATAAAAAAAAAACACTGGAGTGGTGATTTATACATTTCTAATTTTCAAAATGCCTAAGTTAACATTATTAACTAGCAATTTGTGGGATGCTTTATGGGGCGAAAACGATTTGATTTGCAGATAAATCTTTACCTAAAGAATTGGTAACTCCTAAAGGCCCAGTTACACACACAGATATCTGTTCAGATATTGTTCACAGATCTCTGGTTGCAGTGAAATCATGGACACATTGTTACATTTGTACACAGTCACAAAATGTAATAATGTGTCCATGATTTCACTGCAATCAGAGATCTGAGAACAATCTCTGCACAATTATCTCTGTGTGTAACTGGGCCTTAAGAGAAAAGAGTGTTAACGGCCATTATAATATTGGATAGGCTAAAGGTCAGGCTTCTGTACCTGAGCGAGTCTTAAGGCCCAGTCACACATAACAACGCACCAGCGATCCCGATAACGAAGTGCAGAGATCGCTGGTGCGTCGTTTTTCACACCGCTGGTAAGTTGTCAAACAGGTATCTCACCAGCGATGTGAAAAACGACGCACTAGCGATCCAGAATTATACCGAGGTCGTTGGGAATTGTCACTCCATAGCATAGCATTGAGATCATTGGTCATTGTCCCTGTCAGACACAATGATGTAGCGTTCCCAGCAGGAGCGCAACGACGTAGAAATGATACAGAGCAATGTGTAACGATCAACAATATCACAGCAGGGGCCAGATCGTTGGTGCATGTCACACATAATGACATCGTTAGCGGGATCGATGTTGCGTCACAAAATTTGTGACATTACAGCGATCTTGTTAGCGATCTCGTTATGTGTGACAGGGCCTTAACTCCCATATAGGTTTGTAGGTGGAGGGAGACCAAGAGACCAACTCTGCAGCTTCATTAGATACCAAACCTAAAGTTCTCCAAAATGTTTTATTACTATTTTTATGTTAATACTCCTTTAAATTTTATTCTTCTAATCATACACACTCCCACAACAGAAATTATTCTGGCAGACATTACACTGACTTCATTCCAATTAAACAATCGCACTTGTTGACTACATGTCCTCATTCTTTGCTGTAGGCTCTTTCCATGCAGTTTTAAAGCAATGGCATTTTTTAATAAATTGAATTAACAAGCATATCCTTTCCACTTTATCAAGTACACAAGGCCGGCTTTCATAGCTATTTGGCCCACACATAGAAAATAGAAAGGAAACAGAAAAGATCACAGTTCACTACATAGATCTACAACATCTCATATTCTTCCAGCACATCTATGTGAGCTTGTCGCAGCTTGATTAATGATGCATAAACAGGCTCTCAGTACTTAAAGAAGTATTTGATCCTTCCAAAATTGAGTATTAAGGGAAAAAAAATATACCTGTGATGCAAACTAGAAATTTATGCTCAGGGCATGTATAAAGAAAGAAAATCTCCTTTTGACTGGCAGCTTTGCCACTTCAGGGATTTCTTTTCATAAATGATGGTCGCCCCGGTACTCCGTTGGCATAGAAACCAGCCGAAAGCTTCAACTTCTTTGCATGTAAAAATCTGTGAATCCAAAATGCACTTGTAAACTGTCAAGCAAATTACAGGTATGACACTTACCGGGAGAGTCAGGGATTGTATTGTTTGGATTGAAATATTTTAAACACTAAACATTATTAGTAATTGGAGCGTTCCTGACAGTCGGAACTGGGTACATAAAGAATGGATTTCTGAATGTAGTCAACATTTAATCCAGCTTAGACATGTTCAACGTATATTGCTTGTATAGCAGACAGGGGTGGAATAGGACATTTGCTGACTTAAAAGGCCTCCATACATGTTGGAACGTTTGTTCGGCCAACAGTTATCTCTCCCAACTATCACATACACTAGGGTGACTGGTTAGATCATGTGTTCACTATGAGAGTGCCACTTTAAGACTCCTCATACAGTGGCCTATCCATGTGCCAAACAACTACATTTCAACAGGCCAGATCTTTCTCACTCCCATCATCATCTGTCCGGCCCCTATAACCATTGGAATGTCAACCGACTTTAATATAATGGTGAGTGGGAGCTTTAAAGAGACTCACAGAATGACTATTCGAATCCAAATACTGGAGCACGGAGCACCCTTGATGAAGCCAAACATTTACCATATTTTTTGGACAATAACACAAACCGAACCGAAAAAAAAGATATGACAGAAAAAAAAAAATATGTGGTAAAACCTATGAAGGGAAGATGGCACCGTGGAACCTGAGCAGTGTCGGTAAAGTACCGTATAAAAATGCCAAAAGATGAGTATAACCACCGGGGGAGGGGGCTTACATTTAAAGTGCTGGAGTGGTGCTTTAAGATCTCATAGGTGCTATTCATGTCAAGTAAAGGAGAACTATAACTCCCAGCATGTCCTGCAGACCCTTTGGCATGCTGGGAGTTCTAGTTCACCACTGGAGTGGTGGTAGAATGCTTGTATGTACAGTAATTTATTAACAATTTATTAACTCACTTATTAATTTATGTTGAATGCTTTCACTCCAGCCCTGCTGTCATGCTAGAAACAGGGAAGAGGTAGGGTTGGAGCAGCACATGACAGTACAGGGCCCTACCCCTTCATTGCATCAGTGCAGGTCCTGTAGTAGATGAGAGACTTCCTTGTTTCCAGAGTGACTGCAGGACCTGCACTGTTGTGAGCACTCAGCACAGACTGCGTGCTGTTCTGCAGTGACACTTCCTCCGGGCCAGGTATGACTGCGGCGATTCCCTGCTCCTGCCTCTTTCTTACTAATGATCTGCCCAGCCCAACAGACACATGATCTTCGCAGAAACTGCAGAAATCCGGTGGCTGGGGAAACCACATGACCCTGCTGTTTAAAGTGAAGGAATATTCCTTTGCTGCTCTCCACACCCACTTCTCGGCACAGAAGCCAGTGCTGAGAGATGGGCATGGGGAGCCTCCCAATGAGCAGTGAATATTAAAGTATGTGGTTGCCCTAGCTGCTGGATTTCTGCAGCGGTGACTATTTCCTGCCTCCTGTGATCCCAGTCTACCGTTGCCCCCTCCCCACAGCAAGCCAGTACAAGACATATTCGGACTATAAGACGCATCCCAAACTTTCCTCCAAAAATGTTTAGAAAAAAAAAATGTGTCTTATAGTCTGAAAAATACAGTAAGTGCACTTTCACTCCTACATGTTTTCCATCTATCTCCACCATGCTCTGGTTCTATACAGCTATAATTGTCAATCAAAAAAAAAAAAGGCAGGTTGGAGATAGATGGAAAGCAAGTAGGTGAGAAGGTGCACTTAGTGCAGACTTGGTGTGGGCAAACAATTAATAGTCAGAACTTGATTTGAACAGTCATTCTGTGCTGCCAGCCTACACTAAAGTAAGCTCATTTAGCCAAAAAAAATTAAGCTGGAAAACAAGTTGATTTTTTTAAACTCACGTCTTACTTATTTTGACCACTTCAGCTAAAATCCACCCTATAAATTAGCTGTAACAAATTGTATCAATGCCCCTCACATTTCCCTAGCCACAAACTGCTATATTCATGGGTTGGGAAGGGGATTATTCCATAATAGGGTTCCTATTTGGGTCAAATGTCTGGTGTCAAATATTCAAAATGAATGTTCTCCCCCGAATTCTCTATCTGTTGCAAGCGCTGAAAATTCAAATTCCAATGGCCTTCTTCAAAAATATCTCCTTCCTCTATTCAAAACTCCTTTATATGGGCAGGGAAATTGGCCAGACTAAACTGATCGACTCTAGCCAGACCAAAGGGAGGGGGAGGTGTAGGCCTTCCCAATTTTAAATATTATTAACTTACTGTGCATTTCGCGAGAATGGTGGATTGGTGCAGGAACTCGGCTAATAAGGCGTGGGTTCACATAGAGCGAAGTGGTTGGCCAATTCCCCTTGACAGATTGCCTTGGCTACTATTGGCTGTCCTGGCCTGCCTTCACTCTCGCACTACGATAGGGGCTATGGTAAAATATTGTAATGCGCTGTGGACTAGGCCCTTTATGATACCTCCCTATTCAAAATTAAGCCTGTGCTGGGCCATCCAGACTTTGCCCCTGCCTTTCATGATGGGGTGTTTCGCAGTTGGGTTGAAGCGGGAAGAGACAGAGTGGAGACCTTTGAGGGGGGAATGACTGGCCCTCTCTATCAAACCTCAGAACATCGGACAATCCTGTTCCCTTCGGATGGTGGCAATGTTTTCAGTTGTGTCACTTTCTGCAAACCCTCCAACTGAAACAATGTTTTGTGCATCCAAAGACACAATTTGAGGTATTATACATGGGGTCAGGCCCGATTAGACATACTTTTTCTCGGGTTTACACAATACTGGTGTCACCCACAGGACAGCGACCTCCTAATTTCGTAGCAGGGTGGGAATCGGACTTAAAGGCCAAATTCTCTGAAATGCAGATATCTCAAGTCTGCATCCTCGCCCATAACACATCCATAAGATCCAAACACCAAGAGGCAGGATACAAGCTTCTATCCTGTTGGTATAGAGTTCCAGAGAGACTGCATGCAATGTATCCTGAAACTGATGTCACCTGTTGGAGATGTGGGAAGGAGAGAGGATCGCTTATCCACATCTTTTTGGACTGTGAGATGATTAGGCCGTTCTGGCAAGGAGTTAAGGACATAGCAAACCAGGTTGCTCATCTTGTAGAACCCTTGACTCCAGCTTTGACTTTGCTTCATCTCAATGAGATTCCCATTGCGATTTATAGGAATTCTCTGTTACAATTTTTCATAGTCGCAGCCAGGGCGTGCACCCCCGAACTCTGGGGCAAGACCTCTTCCTCGGGGCTTTCGCAGTGGGTCCGCAAAGTCATTGATCTAATCTATATGAAGAATTTGACATCCTCTTTACATGACACACAGGAAATTCTGGAGCACCTGGGCGGATTGGATGGATTTTCAGCAAACAACTAAATACAAGCTTCTGCTGGATGGAGGCGGGGGGCCAGATCCTGGCCACGTTACCTCCCTTATCCTAGTTCCAACTAATCCCACCCTTCCCCTTTTCCCCTTCCCTGAACCCTTCCATCCCGCTCTACTAACTTCACTATTCTTTCTTCTCTTATTTCTTTATACTTTCTATTTACTACTGTTTCTCTTTTCTGTAAATGCAAAAGATAAATACGTCAGACATGCACAGTTAAGAGGAAACCCTCTCTGCTAAGAATTGATCTCTTACTGTCGGGAGACACTAGTCCCAATGTCTTCTAGTTTTATTGTTTATTTACCTTTTGACTTTATATGCAGGTTTATGTACATGGCAAGAGCAATTATATTGTATGTCCTTAATACTTTTAGGGTGCGTGCACACGGTCCGGAGGAGCTGCGTGTTGGACGCAGCTCCTCCGGACCTGAGGGAAGCCGCGTGTGGCCGCAGGGAGACCGAAGCCACCCTGTACTCACCGTGTGCGGCGGGTGCAGGGCGGCTTCTCCCTGCAGTCACCCTATGGGAGCCGCTTCCGACTCTGCAGCATGAAATGAACATGCTGCGGAGGAGTGGACTGCTGGCAACCCACACCACAGCTCCAAAGACACTGCGGGCAAGTTATGCATAGTGAGGAAGGGATTTCTTGAAAACCCATCCACTATGCTATTACTGTACTACGCAGCGTTTTGGATGCAGCGGCAAGACGCTGCATCCAAAACGCTGCGTACACTGATCGTGTGCACGCACCCTTAAATGCTTGCTCCTTCATGCATTCAATTTGACTTTCATGTTTCTATTTTTGTTATTTGTATATGTTAAATCTCAAATAAAGAATTATAAAAAAAAATGTCTGGACAGAAAAGTAACTACTTTACTAATGTATATTTATAGCATGGTCGTTATTAGCTCTATTGGACTGTGGATTCTGTGTGTGGATCCACATTCCATAGGACATAGTGGTTTTCTCACCATCTCACCATGTGAATATATCCTAAGGCATTGCTCACATCAACACTATATCTCCCATTCTTAATGACACCTCTGAGAGATTTCGTTTGAAACTGTTCCAAGCGAATTCTGATGAATACCAGAGATTTAGAACTTGTTTATCAGGTTTCCTTTTCAATTTTTTTTCTTATATCCAGCATTAATAGTGTTGCAAACTACATTAATCATATCAACAAAAGAACAATAGATGGTTAGCAGTGTTAAGTCCCCATTTATAACATGCATTGCTGTGTACATTTAGCATATACTTTGCAAAAACTACCGACTTGCATCCTAAAAATGTCTTTAGGGGACAATTTTCAGATGCGTTTCCAAAACTGTCCTTTTGGCCTCCAGCTGACTAGTATACACTGACATACAGCCCAAAAACTCATATACATTGGTATCCAGTGAAACAACTTATACTACACAGTACAGACTGTGATAAATGCCCTATAGCACTCTTGACTGCGCTGGGTTCTGCTTCTGTGGTAAGGATAACCATCAGAATTTCCAAATAAAACCACAATACTCCAAAATTGCAAATAAAATAAAGTGTGTTGCTTTATTAAAGGGAACCTGTCATGTTTGGGGGTCTAAACTAGCTATCACTACCTGTCTCTGCAGTTTCCTACTACATCCTTAACCATCCCTGTCTAATCTAAATGTGAATTATAAATGTGGAAAAAAGCGATTTATATCTTATATTTTCCCCCCATTCTGAGAGCGTTCCTAGACGTGTGGGGGGTCTCTCCATGTTCATTCTCCCCCGTCACTGCGTGGTATCATGCCCCAGTGGGCGTGATAATTCATTGTGAAGCACGATCTCGATTTCAAATTTAGGGCTCCTCCTTCCATATAGGACGTGCTGCCTGCATGTCATTTCCGATCCCGTGCATTACGGTGATTAGTGACTACACAGGCCGGCTTTGATATGCACACTGTGCATGCTCCGGGACTGGGCAGTATACCCAATACACCCACACACTGTGCAGGACCAGAAATGACGCACAACCAGCACATTATACCCGGAAGGAGGAGCCATGAATTTGAAATCAGGACCGCGCTTTTCAATGAATTATAATGCCCACCGGGGCATGATACCACACAGTGAGGGGGAAGAATGGACCCGGAGAGACCGCCCACCCATTGCCACATGTCTAGGAACACCCTAAGAACAAGGAAAAAATTTAAGATCTAAATTGCTTTATTTTACACATTAAAGGAGGGGTGGGCAACTCAAGGCCTCGAGGGCCGTACACAGTGAAGGTTTTCTGTATATCCTTTGCATTTGACAGTTGGTAATTTAATCTCCTGCACAGGTGATGATTCAAACTGTCAAATGCTAAGGATATACAGAATGTAAAATATAAAATCCAATTTGCGCCATACTGTGTTAACAATAATTACCCTCGGTATATTTTTTTATTGCTCACCTTTACCAGTTGTGCCGTCCGCACAACTGGATAAACTTGCACACTTGCGAGGTCTTTGGAATAATGAATTTCACTCTTCTGGAATAATGTGAACAAATAACGTCTTCAACGATTTCCTCGGAGGCCAAGGATCACGTGACAGCTCAGGAGGATCTAAATAACGAAAGCCAGGTCCTGTAGCCCAGAGCAGCTCCACATCCCCCTCCCCGTAGGGAGGATATGTAAGGTAATGAAGAAAGGATAGAGTATGTGGTAAGCGCTAGGGAATAATTACAGCTCCACGGCCAGTAGTAAATTACCTTTAGGCTTTAATGAAAATGTGTACAACACGCGGGTCCATTAACCACGATGCATTTCAACGCAGTGTGCGTCTTTCTCAAGTGACTTTCTCACTTGAGAAAGACGCACACTGCGTTGAAATGCATCGTGGTTAATGGACCCGCGTGTTGTACACATTTTCATTAAAGCCTAAAGGTAATTTACTACTGGCCGTGGAGCTGTAATTATTCCCTAGCGCTTACCACATACTCTATCCTTTCTTCATTACCAAGGATATACAGAAAACCTGGACTGTGGGAGGCCCTCGAGGCTGCCCACCCCTACATTAAGGATTAAGGATGTAGTAGGAAGCTGCAGGGACAGGTAGTGATAGATTAGGGGGTTTAAACTAGCTGACAGGTTCCCTTTAAGTCATCATATGCCACTCCAAAAGAAATAAATTAGACAATGGTACAATCCACATATGACTTTGATCCCATCTGACTAGAAGAGGAGCAATTATTATTCTCCCAATTACACAGGAGAAATTTGGTAATGAATAAAGCATCCTCAAAAAGTGGGTCGACAAAACCACAGAAATTGTGATAAACTCCAAGCATTCATTGGGCAAGAATGGGTTGCCATCAGCAAGTTTATGGCTCAGAAGCTGATATCCAGCATGTCAAGGTGAAGTGCAGAAGTTTTGAAAAGTAAAGGTACTGTCACACGCAGCCATATGGCTGGCAATTTGACGTGAGCATGCACGTTGTGGGCACTTTTCTGCAGATTGCCGTCGCCCTGTCACACATAGAGATCTCGCCTGCAATCTACGGCGATCCTGCGTCCCGGAAATAGCCTGCAGAGGAGCAGAAGCAATCTTCCCTTCACACATCGCCGCGTCACACGATGTGGGCATAATGTTTCGATAGGGGCGTGCTAGAGTGTGTCTCACCGCGCCCTTATCATTGCAATTGGTGGACACAATTGCGTTCACATTGGTCAGCCTTGCATGAAGGCAGGGGTCATCCAATAAGGCGTCTCGGACACGGCCAACCAATGGGAACGCAGTATCATCCATTAATCTCCGCAGATGCGGCGCGAAAAAAAAACACATCTAAGCTCGCCTACGGGATTTCTCTCCGGATCGCTGTGTACGTTGCTATCGCCCTGTCACACGCCACGAAGCGCTGAGATCGCCTGGTGGTTATCGCCTGATTTCCCAGCAGTGCAGGGAAATCAGGCGACGCTCCACCAGTGATTTCTCACCGTAAAATCGCCCTGTCTCACGCCACTACGCACTGGCGATGTCTCTTCCACATCGCCGAGAAGCACAATTTACGGCAATATGGAAGCCATATGGCTGAGGGTGACGTACCTTAAGGGATGACCCTGTAAATATTGAGCCATTGCATCAATTTAATCTACACTGGTACATTGATTTATGAGTAACTTTATTTGCGAGCATTTTGAAAGACAAACTGCCATTTCTGAAAAATTGTAACTTGCTTAACAAGCAATGATTTGTATTACGACGAGCACTGGGTGCTGGCACTGTACATATACTGTGCATGTGTGATGCTGCTCATTATAGGCGCTGTATTTTATTTATTATACACTGTACTATATATATATATATATATATATATTTACTAGCCACCCACCATCCTGCCCGCCACTGCTCTGAGTTCTCTCAGCCGCAGTACATGTACAGGAACCTGCCGGCAGCAGAGAGAACTCAGAGCACCGCTGTCCGCCAGCTTCTACCTGCCCACAGCTGTCCACCTACTGTCACCACTGTATGCCCCCCATCTGAACACTGTCACTGCTGTCTGCTCCCCTGTCCGCCCCCCTGTCTGCCTGCCCACTGCCGCTCTGAGCGCACACTTATTCACTCACTCACACTCTCACACATTCTCACCGATCTGCCGCTCAGTACATGAACAGGGAAGCCAGTGGCCAATCAGACTCCAGCGGCTGCTGGCATCTGATTGCCTCCGACCACTCACATCTGATTGGCCGCTGGCTTCCCCATACATGTACGGGTGCTGAGAGCGCTCAGTACAGTGCATGGCGGCCCGGAATATAGCAGCAGAGCGGTAGATCGGTCAGTGTGTAAGTGATAATGTGTGTGTGAGAGTGTGTGTGTATTGGGGATGATCGGGTATGCAAGGGAATGATTGGGCTGCAGAGGGATGATGGGGCTGCAGGGGGACGATGGGGGCTGCAGGGGGATGAGGGGGGCTGCAGGGGGATGAGGGGCGCATGATGGGGATATTGGGGGCTGCAGAGGGATGTAATAATTTTACAGTTCTGTATATGCATGTATATGAATACAGTAGATATTTTTGGGTTGTGGAATGAATATTCTGTGTTTCAATCATTTCTTATGGGAAAATGTGCTTTGATATACAAGCAATTTGATTTACAAGCACAGTCCTGGAACGGATTATGCTCTTAATGCAAGGTTCCACTGTACTTTATCAATAAAAGGATAAACATTTCTGAAATGCTCATAATTGTACTTCAGGAACCATAGAAACATTTGACTAAAAGATATAAAACCATTGTAGCAGCACACTTTGTGAAAATCCAAATATGTTTCAGTCCTTTGGTCACAACTGTAGTATAGTAAAGTTTATGTACACACAAAGAGAACCAGAGTCTTTTTATGTTCAAAAAATACATTAAGTTTATTACAAAAAAGCACTCAATTAAAAGTGCAAGTTTTTGGCTGATGATACAGATAGTGCCTGGAGCACAGCGTGATATTACAGATAACATACAGAGTATTGCACTTCACCACCTTCTCATATTGCACAATTCCCATATATAATCATGACATTTGTTTTACAAATTATATAACATTGTATAATACATAGTATTCAACAAATTAGGCCCCATCAGCCACATATGCATGATATAATAGGTGCACAGATTGATTCAGGTCATGGCGTCATAGCATAGCATGACCTGAATGAATCTGTGCACCTATTATATCATGCATATGTGGCTGATGGGGCCTAATTTGTTGAATACTATGTATTATACACTGTTATATAATTTGTAAAATCATGTCATGATTATATATGGGAATTGTGCAATATGAGAAGGTGGTGAAGTGCAATACTCTGTATGTTATCTGTAATATCACGCTGTGCTCCAGGCACTATCTGTATCATCAGCCAAAAACTTGCACTTTTAATTGAGTGCTTTTTTGTAATAAACTTAATGTATTTTTTGAGCATTTGACTAGAAGATATAAAACCATTGTAGCAGCACACTTTGTGAAAGACTCTGGTTCTCCTTGTGTGTATGTAATGTAAATGGAGTCTGCCATTAAGGGTTGAACAAGGGTTAGATGCTATATCCTGAGCCCTTTGATAAAATGTATTACTGTCATTGGGAACGAATATTTATTCATAGTAAAGTTTATGACCAGTGATGAATGCAAAACTAGGAGTGCCCGAGTGCTAGAACAGTATATATGTCTTTATTTAGTGCACCAGCGAATCATAATGCTCAATTCCACCTGCTTTGAAGGTGGATGGATGTTGGCCCACTTACCTCCTGGGCACCTATGGGGCTACATAGATTGAACCAATGGTATATCTGTCCTCACTAATGAACAAAGACAGAAAAGGGCCCCTGTCCAAGAACAATATATGGGTCTTTTCCAGCCAAGAGCTCCTAAAATGCATAATTTAACCAGCTTTGGAGGTAGAAGTGGGTCCCTTTACCTATTTGGCCCTTGTGTGTCCATACAGGTTCCACCAATATATGTCCACCCCTGCTCATGGTGTATACGCTGAACAAACGCAATTATAATTTATAAGCGATGAATACCACTGTTAAGACATCTAATGAACTTGTTTAATTTAGATGTAGGGAGCTTTTCATGGTATATACACTAAACATAAAGCAACACTATATGAATGGGGTCTAAAGATACAGCTCTAACTAGCTGTACTGCCATGGTCAAAGGAACAGACTGCTGTTGATAGATAGCTTACCTTCTGCAGCTCTTCCTGGGATCGCAAGAAATAGTTAATCTTTCATCACTTCATGTACATGCAATTGTAGCTACCCACCAATAATGCCTGATCATGTAAAGCAGTGCCCCCAACTCCAGTCCTCACCTTTCACCTGTGTAATATTTAGGAAATCCCAATAGATGATCTGTTGTTGGGCTTTGAGCACTGGAATTGGGAAAACTGATTTACAGGTTGCAAAATATAGTACTGCGTCAAACAATATGTATATATCAAGCTAAGTGTATGTGTGTATGTCCACTAAAAGAATTTGTATTTGGTGATTGTAGATGCAACGGTGCACACACACCCCATTTGACTCAGGGAACTTTTATCACTGTTTTGAGGGGAAATTTTAGGCCTGCACCTTACAGTCAGTTGCCAAAAAAAGGCCAATTTACTGTTTATGGGTATGTCCACACAGTCCAGCCCACTTTGCAGCACCGCCCATTTCATTGTGACATCCCTTCATTGCTACGTCCCCTTCATAGCCACGCCCCATAGCCCTTCATAGTCAACTATATTTCCTGTCTATTTAGTTTGTGACTTTTATGTGCAAAATAATCATTCTATTGCGTTATAACTAAGTACAGTTAGTTACTATGCCTGGCCAATGCCAGGCTCTACATGTATGGCCACTATATGCCCCAAACCTAACCCCAAATTTCACCCTATCCCAAACCTGCTCCCCCACCCAAAGCTGCACCACCTGCCTAACCCGCCCCAGCTTCCCCAAACCTCCCCCTCACCCCCACCCCAAAACTTCCCTTTCCCCAAAATCACACGCCTCCTCCCCCCTCCAAAAAATACCCCCCAAACCCACACACACCGCCCACCTAAAGCCGAACCAACCCCCAAACCTGCACACCAACCCACCTAAAAAGGCCCACCCCCAAACCCCCACCACCACCTCCTCAGAAAATACCACCCGGCCCCCCTAAACCCACACTACCCAAAAAAATGCCCACCAGAAACCCGCAGCCCTCACCCAAACCAGTCCCACCCACCCTTCCCCAAGAACCTACCCACACCCCAAAACGTCCCCTTCCCCCAAACCTGTCCCCAGCACCCCTCAAAACCTACCCCAAAAAAACTGTCCCTGAAACCCACACCCTGCAAAACCCACACCCCCACAAAAACGCTCCCTGCTCTCCGACAAAATGCCTCCCCTGCATCCACACTCCTGTCACCTCCCAAAAAAAATCCTGCAAAACCTGCACCCTCCCCCAGATTCCCCAAACCCACATCTCCCACACAAACTCACTTCCCTGAGCATCCAAACTTGTCCCCCAACTACCCTCCTATATGCCCCTCAGCACCCCCCAAACCCACCACCATACTTTGTGACATTTATGTGCAAAATAATCTACAGGGTAGGACATTTATATGGATACACCTAAATAAAATGGGAATATTTACAATAAGTTACATTAAAACCAAGCACACCATTGTTTTTCTTATGAAATTCTCAATAAGCTTGATGTGTCACATGACCCTCTTCCGATTGAAAAAAAAGTTGGAACCAAAATGGCCAACTTCAAAATGGCCACCATGGTCACCACCCATCTGGAAAAGTTTTCCCCCTCCTATATACTAGTGTGCCACAAACAGGAAGTTGATATCACCAACCATTCCCATTTTTTTAGGTGTATCCATATAAATGGCAACCCCGGTATTTTGTTCTAACTAAAAACAGCTACTATGTCGGGCAACGCCGGGCTCTACAGCTAGTAATGTATAAATTTACACACAATTTTCTTAATGTTTATTCTTGTCAGGTAGTCATTAATACTTAAAATTTTGAGAAGGTACAATAATAATACAGTACAGATTTTACAGATTAGCCCAATGTCAGAATGCCTACCTTGCATCTGTCTCCTTATGGCTGCAGGCAAACTCCTCTCCATAAGGTAGATAGCTAGTTCCCCAGACCTAGTCTTAGCCTCTCATACAGCCAGATCAGAATATCCCACACACTGCACTGATGAGGGGCAGTTATCCCGAAACACAGCATCTCTAGTTTGGGGTTCTAATCTGGCACAAATCCTTGGTCATATTAGAGGCTTGTTAAAGAGTCGATTATGACTTTGAGCATTGCTACCTAAAGGTGGTGCTAGAGTTCATCCACTTCTTCATTGAAGTGACAATTTGCATATTTCCCAGAGGAGCATTGCGGCTTTAAGTGTCCTTTTCAAATTATCTCTCCTTATGGCTGCAGGTAAACTCCTCTCCATAAGATAGATAGCTAGTTCCCCATACCTTGCATCAGAAACTTGTCCTCCATGTATAATGAATTTACTATTTGTTTCCCTTTTGAGAAATGCCAATAATGTATGTCTTTTGTGTCAAACTATCTACTGAACTCACAGCTGTCAATACAAATGCACCGGTTTTCATCACACCTAGCACAAAAAGTGAATAGTGTGATTGCAAATGAAAAAAGTGTAAAGGCTTCAGACATTACTAAGCAAGGAGTTTCTCAAAGAAGAAGAAAAATGTAATCTACAGTATTGTATATCACTCCAGAAGTACTAATAGAATATCTGAGAAAATAGATAAAACACCTGCTACACTACTTGAACTATATGTGTTCATAGGTAGGCATTAGATTCAATGCAATAGCAAAGCTAGTCTAATGTACAGCTGAACCAGAAGTTTACATACACTATATAAAAAGACAAATATGCATGTTTTTGTAGCTATCTGACGTGAAATCAGAATAAACCTTTCCTGTTTTTGGTCAACTAGAATTACCATAATTATTTATAATTGTCAAATGCCAAAAAAATTAAAGAAAGAGAAAGTTTTAAGATGTTTTTATTACTTTCTGCAAAGCCACAAGTTTACATACACCAGATTACTGTGCCTTTAAACAATTTAGGACAGCCCATGTGATGATGTCATGTATTTGGAAACTTCTGATAGGTTTATTGGCAACATCTGAGTTAATTAGAGGCACACATGGGGATGTATTTTAATGCACACCTGAAACAAAGTGCTTCTTTGTTTAACATCATGGGAAAGTCTAAAGGTACCTTCACACACAGCAATTTTGCTTGGAAATTTCACTGTCAATTTGCTGGTTGCAGTGAAATCATGGACACGTGTTCTATTTTGTTGCTGTGTACAAATGGAACAATGTGTCCATGATTTCACTGCAACCAGCAAATTGCCAGTAAAATTGCCTAGCAAAATTGCTGTGTGTGAAGGTACCTTAAAGATATCAGCCAAGATATCAAGAAAACAATTGGGGACTTACACAAGTCTGGTTCATCTTTGGGTGCAATTTCCAGATACCTGAAGGTGCATTCTTTATCTGTACAAAATATTATATACATGTACAAACAAGATGTTTATGTCCAGCCATCATACTGCTCAGGAAGGAGAAGGGTTCTGTGTCCCAGAAATGAATGTGCTTTGGTCGAACACGTGCATATCAACCCAAAAACTCTGCCAGGAAGAAGCCATTACTGCAAAAGAAACAAAGTCAGATTAAGTTTTGCAAATGCACAAAGGAACAAAGACCTATATTTTTGGATACAATTTTCTGTGGTCTGACGAACCTAAAATTGAACAGTTTGACCATAATTATCATCATTATGCTTGGAGAGAAAAAGTAGCTTGGAAGCTGACTAACAGCATCCCAACTGTGAAACACGGGGGTCGCAGCATCATGTTGTGGGGTTGTTTTGCTGGAGGAGGGACTGGTGCACTTCACAAAATAAATGGCATCATGGGGAATGAAGATTATGTGGCAATACTCAAGCAATATCTCAAGACATCAGCCAGGAAGTTAAAGCTTGGGCTGAAATGGGTCTTCCAAATGGACAATGACCAGAAGCATACTACCAAACTAATTACAAAGTGACTTGAGGATAACAAAGTCAATGTTTTGGAGTTGCCATCACAAAGCCCTGATCTCAATCTTATTAAAGTTTATAGGCAAAGCTGAAAAGACAAGTGCGAGCAAGGCGACCTACAAACATGGCTCAGTTACATCAGTTTTTTTCAAGAGGAATGGGCCTAAATTCCTACTAACTATTGTAAGAAGCTTGTGTTGATATCTAAAAAGTTTGAACCAAGCTATACAGTTTAAGGCAATGGTACTAAATACTAATGAAATGTATGTAAACTTTTGACTTTGTAGAAAGCAATAAAAAAATAAAAATGCCTTAAAACATTATCTTTCTCTCATTATATTTGCCAAATGCCAGAACAAATACTTATGGTAATCCTAATTGACCTAAAATGGGAAAGGTTTATTCTGATTTCATGTTCGTGAGAAAAACATGCATATGTCTTTTTATATAGTGTATGTAAACCTGTCGTTTCAACTGTATGTACATCTGTATCCATCTGTCTTAATATACAAGAAAAGAAACCTGTCACGGGTGGCACGGATGACAGGGTGGAGGCCACGCGCAGACGATCCCAGCGGGTGGCCCACCAGCCATAATGGGGGAGGATGGTCCGTCTCTTTCAGGGGCATTTACCTTCTGTGTAGATGGAGAGAGGGTGTGATGGGATCTCGCTGTTATGGGGGGACGGCTGTGGAGGTCTTGTGCTCGGTCTGGTTTTATCCACCAATATGGTGGGTCACTAGGACCCAGCAGATTCCTTCCACCTTTATAAGGAGGTTCATTACCCTTCCTCGGTGCAGGTGATAGTTCCTTGTGCACTCATTATCCTTGCTCCAGCAGACGCTGAGGTTGTGGAGGTTGCTGAGTTCTGCTGTCAGATAAGTGTTTCCTTTTCCCTAATGTCTGTCTTCCCTGGTGTTTGTCTTTAGTTGATAGTGGAGGGGTCTAGTGAACCTCTCCATCTGATCCTTAGATAAGATAGTGCTAGGATCAGAGAGGGACGAGGTTCGTGGTCGGCGACAGTTGAGGAGACTGTATAGGGACGTTAGGGCAGACAGGGTCAGCCCTAGGAAGTCTAGGGGTTACCGTCTCCTTCTTGTGCCCTTAGCGTTAGGGACTCCTTATCCCCCCCCCCGTCGTTATCCTACGCTGGGTGTCTTCCCTACTCCCAGCGTGACATTATCACCTGCCAGTAACTGTAAGTGAAGGAAGGGGAGGATTCGATTGTTTTCCTTTTCCTTATGGATCCTGTGTCTGCTTTGGCCCAGCAGCTGCAGACCTTGTCTTTAGAGGTTGCGGACCTTCGGTCGGCTCTACTGGGACCACAACCACAAAATGGTGTCTTGGGGAATCAAGCAGTGGGTCCGGCCAGACCGGAACCTAAGGTTGCCCTCCCTGACAGGTTTTCAGGAGGCAGAGATAAATTCACTGTGTTCAAAGAGGCCTGTAAATTATACTTCAGGCTTAGGCCGTATTCTACTGGTGACGAGCAGCAGCGGGTAGGAATTATTATATCATTGCTGCAGGGGGATCCCCAATCCTGGGCTTTCTCTCTGCCACAGGACTCTACTTGTCTCCAGTCTGTGGATGGATTTTTTGACGCCTTAGGCCTCATATATGATGACCCTGACCGTGTCTCTTTGGCTGAATCCAAATTGCGCCATCTCCACCAGGGGACTCGGTCAGCGGAATCATATTGTTCTGAGTTCCGCAGGTGGGCTATGGACACGAAGTGGAACGATCCGGCTCTCAGGAGTCATTTTTGCCAGGGTCTTTTGGAAAGACTGAAGGATGCCCTGGCAGTGTATGAGACCCCTCCGTCCCTGGAGGCAGCTATGTCGTTGGCTATTCGCATGGATAGACGCCTCCAGGAGCGGAGGGGTAGACCTCCGGCAACTGGGAGCCCTTCTCGTGGTGGTTCCTCGTTGCCGGGTGGTCACTCGGAGGGCGAGTCATTTCTCCCGAGGGGGGGAGGAACCTATGCAACTTGGAGGAGCGGCGGCCTCGAGGCTCTCCTCCGGTGCCTCCCGGGGCAGGGGGAAGGGGGTCTGTTTTTTTTGTGGGAAAGGAGACCATTTTATCGGGGCCTGTCCCTACGCTCCGAAACGGACTGGGGTGCCGGGACCTCATGTGTCTATGGGGGGTGTGGGGGTAGTCGAGCGGGAGGTGTGTGTATCCTCCGTTTGTACTTCCCATTTTCTCCTGAGTGCAGAGGTGGCGCTAGAGAGCAAAACGGAAGGCATTTCTGTGTTTGTGGACAGTGGTGCGGGGGTCAGCATGGTGGATGCTCGTTTCGTACACGCTCATGGGCTTAACCGCTGTTTATTGTCTCGCCCCATCCGTATCTATGCCATCGACTCAGCACCGCTTGCTCAGGGTAGTCTCACACATATCGTACATAACATTAAGTTAACGGTTGGATCCCAACATCAGGAGACGTTATCTTGCTATGTCTTAGACGGTCTCCCCGCTCCCATTGTCCTGGGCTTGCCATGGTTGATTAAACATAATCCCGTAGTGGATTGGCAGTCCAGGGACATTGTGGAATGGAGTGATTATTGTTCGGAGAATTGTTTGGCTACATCCTTTTCGGTGGTATCTGCTGAATCTCTGCCCCCATTCCTATCGGAGTATGAGGATGTGTTCTCAGAGAAGGGGTGCCGAGACTTGCCCCCTCATCGGGCATATGATTGCCCTATCAACCTCGTTCCCGGAGCTAAACTGCCCAAAGCTAGGATGTTTACTATATCTGGTCCCGAAAGACAAGCAATGAAGGATTTCATTGCTGAAAGTCTAGAGACGGGTCACATTAGGCCCTCCACGTCGCCGGTTGCGGCTGGTTTCTTTTTTGTGAAAAAGAAGGATGGGGGCCTCCGTCCTTGTTTGGATTTTCGGGAATTGAATCGGATTACTGTCCGTGATCCATACCCCCTCCCTCTGATCCCTGATTTGTTTAGTCAGGTTGTGGGTGCTAAATGGTTCTCCAAGTTGGATTTGAGGGGGGCCTACAACCTGATTAGGGTCAGAGAGGGGGATGAATGGAAAACTGCATTCAATACCCCGGACGGCCATTTTGAAAGTCTCGTGATGCCGTTCGGGCTCACTAACGCCCCTGCGGTTTTCCAACATTTTGTCAATGATATTTTCCATCATTTGGTGGGTAGATTTGTAGTTGTTTACTTGGACGATATCTTGATCTATTCTCCCGATATGGAGACGCATCAGTCCCATGTCAAACAGGTGTTGCAGGTCTTACGGGACAACAAACTATACGCCAAACTCGAGAAATGTGTTTTCGCCGTTCAGGAGGTTCGTTTTTTGGGGTACCTCCTGTCGCCGTTGGGTTTCCGGATGGATCCGGAAAAGGTCCGGGCGGTGCTGGACTGGGAACGGCCGGACAATCTACGGGCATTGCAACGTTTTTTGGGGTTTACCAATTTTTACCGTAAATTTATTAAGAACTATTCGGTACTGGTGACGCCTCTAACGGACATGACTAGGAAGGGGACGGATTTTTCTGAGTGGTCTGATTCTGCTCGCCAGGCTTTCTCCTCCCTGAAGCGTTGTTTTGCTTCCGCGCCTGTTCTTTGTCAGCCCGATCTTTCTCGGCCCTTCGTTGTGGAGGTGGATGCGTCTGAGGTGGGGGTGGGGGCTGTGTTGTCGCAGGGGCCTTCGCCTGGGAGATGGGTGCCCTGTGCGTTCTTCTCCAAGAAGTTGTCGTCGGCCGAGAGGAACTATGATGTGGGTAATAGGGAGCTCTTGGCTATTAAGTTGGCTTTTGAGGAATGGCGGCACTGGCTGGAGGGGGCTGTCCATCCCGTCACGGTTATTACCGACCATAAGAACCTGTCTTACCTTGAGTCCGCAAGGTGTCTCAATCCCCGGCAGGCCAGGTGGTCTTTGTTTTTCACGAGATTTAATTTTACCGTCACCTACCGTCCGGGGGTTCAGAATGTGAAGGCGGATGCATTATCGCGTAGTTTTCCGGGTGGTAGTACTCATGAGAGTCCCGTCCCCATCTTGCAGGAGGGGGTGGTTGTTTCTGCCCTTTGCCCTGATCTAGAGGGGGAGGTGTTGAAGGTTCAGGGGGGCGCCCCTGCCTCCTGTCCTTCTGGGAGGCTTTTTGTGCCGTTCTCTTTGCGTCTCAGGGTGCTGTCGGAACATCACGACTCTGTACTGGCGGGGCATCCGGGCGGTAGGGCCACTTTCGATCTCTTGTCTCGTCGCTTTTGGTGGCCGGGGTTGAGGAAGGACGTAGCGGAATTCGTATCCGCCTGTGGTGTGTGTGCACGTGCTAAGGTTCCGCATACCCGTCCGTCTGGGTCTCTCGTGCCATTGTCTATTCCTGAGAGGCCATGGACACATTTGTCAATGGATTTTATCACCGATCTTCCGGCGTCGGCGGGTAAGACGGTGGTACTGGTAGTAGTAGATAGATTCAGTAAGATGGTTCGCTTTGTGGCACTGCCTGCACTTCCTAATGCTCGGACTCTGGCACAGGTGTTTGTAAGTGAAATCGTGAAGCTTCATGGGGTTCCCTCTGATGTGGTTTCTGATCGCGGTACTCAGTTCGTCTCCAAATTTTGGAAGGCTTTTTGTACACGTTTGGGGATTACGTTGTCCTTTTCTTCTGCTTTTCATCCGCAGTCTAATGGTCAAACCGAACGTGTGAATCAGAATTTGGAGACTTACCTGAGGTGTTTTGTCTCTGACCATCAGGAGACTTGGGCATACTATTTGCCCTTGGCCGAATTTGCCCTTAATAATCGCCTTCAGGAGTCCACTGGCAAGTCGCCGTTTTTCGGTGCATATGGGTTTCATCCTCAGTTTGGTACTTTTAGTGGTACGAGTCCTTCCGGAGTTCCGGAAGAGGACCGTTTTACCTCGTCCCTCACCTCGGTTTGGCGGAGTGTGCAGCGTAGCTTGAAGCTCTTAGGTGACAGGTACAAACGTATGGCTGACAGGAAGCGTGCGCCAGGTCCGGACCTATGTGTGAATGACTACGTGTGGTTATCTACCAAGAATGTGAAGTTGAAGGTGCCCTCTTGGAAGTTGGGGCCCAGGTTTATCGGCCCCTATAGGATAACCGCCGTTATCAATCCCGTGGCGTTTCGTCTCGCGTTGCCTCCTGCTCTTAAGATTCACGATGTGTTTCACAGGTCGCTCCTCAAGCCGTATGTGCCATCATCCAACCCGTCTCCTTTGCCTCCTGAGCCCATCTGTGTGGCGGGGAATCTGGAATTCGAGATCTCGAGGGTGGTTGATTCTCGCATGTTGCGCCGTTCTCTTCAGTATTTAGTGCACTGGAGGGGGTACGGTCCTGAGGAGCGGATGTGGGTGCCGGCGTCGGAGGTGTCCGCCGCGAGGCTGGTCCGCGCTTTTCACCGTTCCCATCCGGATAAGCCTGGTCCTGAGTGTCCGGGGGCCACTCGTAGGAGGGGGGGTACTGTCACGGGTGGCACGGATGACAGGGTGGAGGCCACGCGCAGATGATCCCAGCGGGTGGCCCACTAGCCATAATGGGGGAGGATGGTCCGTCTCTTTCAGGGGCATTTACCTTCTGTGTAGATGGAGAGAGGGTGTGATGGGATCTCGCTGTTATGGGGGGACGGCTGTGGAGGTCTTGTGCTCGGTCTGGTTTTATCCACCAATATGGTGGGTCACTAGGACCCAGCAGATTCCTTCCACCTTTATAAGGAGGTTCATTACCCTTCCTCGGTGCAGGTGATAGTTCCTTGTGCACTCATTATCCTTGCTCCAGCAGACACTGAGGTTGTGGAGGTTGCTGAGTTCTGCTGTCAGATAAGTGTTTCCTTTTCCCTAATGTCTGTCTTCCCTGGTGTTTGTCTTTAGTTGATAGTGGAGGGGTCTAGTGAACCTCTCCATCTGATCCTTAGATAAGATAGTGCTAGGATCAGAGAGGGACGAGGTTCGTGGTCGGCGACAGTTGAGGAGACTGTATAGGGACGTTAGGGCAGACAGGGTCAGCCCTAGGAAGTCTAGGGGTTACCGTCTCCTTCTTGTGCCCTTAGCGTTAGGGACTCCTTATTCCCCCCCCCCCCCCCCGTCGTTATCCTACGCTGGGTGTCTTCCCTACTCCAGCGTGACAAAACCTGATGGCACTCCCTAACATGCAGTGTGAAAAAGTGTATAACTAGACATAACATTTATGAAAAATTAAGACATATAGCAAAGAAAAATGATCATTTCTATATCTGCTCAGTAGCGATGTCACCGCGTATCTCCTTACTGGGTTCCTACACAAAAATAAAGCCCCTTTCTGGGATTAAAAAATAAACCTCTATTTGTATGGGCAAATAGGAATCTGCTAATAGGGAACAAAATCACCTAAAGATAACGGGGGAGGGGAGCATAGTCAAAAGGTGTGATCCCACAATCTAAACAAGGACAAAATCCTGTCGCCAGTCACTAACATGCAGTGTGAACAGGTGCATATGTGGAGCCCACTGGGACGGGGTACTCGGTACCGGACCGGGTTGCTGCTGGGGGATGTCATGGAGGTCGTGGTCCGGACCGTGTCCCGGGTTCTGCAAGTAAAAGGGAATATATACAGGGGATAGAGTTTGTCGTGACGCCACCCACGGGTTGTGGTCAGGGTGACCACCGCTGCTGCAGAACCTCCGGGGATGATGTTTGGCAGCTTTAGATGGAACGGCTCTCCGCAGGTAGAGCCTGGTTCCCTGGGGCAGTGGTAATTAAAGTCTATGATGGATGTTATAGATGTTGCAGGAAAGGGATGATAGTGGAGACGGTGGCTGCTTGTGAGGGAGAGCAGGGTTTGCAAGGATTATAATGGGGATTGTAGTCAACACAGGCACTTACTTTGCAGTTGCAGAACTGGTTGTCTTGGTACTGAATAAGGTATAGTAATACAGTTGTGGCCAAAAGTATTGACACCCCTGCAATTCTGTCAGATAATACTCAGTTTCTTCCTGAAAATGATTGCAAACACAAATTCTTTGGTATTATTATCTTCATTTAATTTGTCTTCAATGAAAAAAACACAAAAAGAACTTGAGAAACCAAATTGTGAGGAAGCATGAGCAATCTCAAGGCTACAAGTCCATCTCCAAAGACTTGAATGTTCCTGTGTCTACCGTGCGCAGTGTAATCAAGAAGTTTAAAGCCCATGGCACTGTGGCTAACCTCCCTAGATGTGGACGAAATAGAAAAATTGACGAGAGATTTCAATGCAAGATTATGCGGATGGTGGATAAAGAACCTCGACTAACATCCAAACAAGTTCAAGCTGCCCTGCAGTCCGAGGATACAACAGTGTCAACCCGTACTATCCGTCAGCGTCTGAATGAAAAGGGACTGTATGGTAGGATACCCAGGAAGACCCCACTTCTTACCCCGAGACATAAAAAAGCCAGGCTGGAGTTTGCCAAAACTTACCTGAGAAAGCCTACAACGTTTTGGAAGAATGTTCTTTGGTCAGATGAGACAAAAGTAGAGCTTTTTGGGCAAAGGCATTAACAGAGTTTACAGGAGAAAAAAAGAGACATTCAAAGAAAAGAACATGGTCCCTACAGTCAAACATGGTGGAGGTTCCCTGATGTTTGGGGTTGCTTTGCTGCCTCTGGCACTGGACTGCTTGACCGTGTGCATGGCATTATGAAGTCTGAAGACTACCAACAAATTTTGCATCATAATAATGTAGGGCCCAGTGTGAGAAAGCTGAGTCTCCCTCAGAGGTCATGTGTCTTCCAGCAGGACAATGACCCAAAACACACTTCAAAAAGCACTAGAAAATGGTTTGAGAGAAAGCACTGGAGACTTCTAAGGTGGCCAGCAATAAGTCCAGACCTGAATCCCATAGAACACCTGTGGAGAGATCTAAAAATGGCAGTTTGGAGAAGACACTAGTGGGCGAATCCTAAATTACTCGGAATCGCTTGACTCTAGCGAGTCCGAGCCCGGGACTCGCTACTCGTTGCGAGTCTAGCGAGTCCAATGTTAATGAATGGGGAAGCGAGTAATAGCGAGTAGTGTGCGATTTACAAATCACAGATGTGTCTCGGAAGCTTCAGCCTGAAGCAATCCTAGTTTTGCCATTGATTTGCATTGGACTCGTTTACTGTGCAAGTAATCGCTGGGAAACTCGCACAGATAAGAGTCTGGCTGTCTGCTCTGTGTGCAGGCTGCCGCAGCTCCAGGGTCCTAGAGCCCGCCTGCTGCCTGATGTAGCAGAGCTGAGATTGTTCTCAGTCTGCTCATTCCCTGTGCATAGACATCTATATCTATGCACAGGGGATGTAGCAGAGAGGACATCGCGTTTTGGACAGCGTCGAACGGAAGAGTATTTTTTTAAGTAAAGATGGAGTCCCTAATGGCCTTTTTTTTTATTTCTAATAAAATTTTTCTCTGTGTTGTGTTTTTTTTAAAACAATTTAATAGACATGACCGCCATGAATTTCTAATATTGGCGTGACCGCCATAAATTTCGGGCTTAGGGCCAGCTGATAATACAAAGCTGGCCCTAACCTCTTTATTACCCAGCGTGCCACCGCCACCAGGGCCGCTGGAAGAGCGGGGTTCAGCGCCAGAGGATGGCGCTTCAATGAACGCGCCATCTTCTGGGGCGGCTGCGGGCTGCAACTTGCAGCGGGGGGTGCCCAGAAAGCTTGGGCATCCCTGCGCTGCGGATTCCAGCCCCCAGCTGCTTAGCTGTACCTGGCTAGACATAGAAATTGCGCGGAGCCCCACGCATTTTTTTTAAATTATTTCATGAAATTCATGAAATAATTTAAAAAAAGGGCTCCCCTATATTCTTGTGTCTGGCCAGGTACAAATAGGCACCTGGGGGTTGGGGGCATCCCGTCGCTGCCTGCTGGATCCGGCTGGTTCCAGAAAGACCATGTAATTTTTTTTCTGAAAAATCAATAAAACAATCCTAAAAAATGGACTGCATCTTTATTAACCCCTCGCCCATGGTCCAGGGGTTAATAAAGATGCAGTCCCTTTTATTTACATTGTTTTATGGATTTGTCAGAAAAAAATTTCATGTGGGCTTCGCCGTATTTCTGGAACCAGCCGGATCCAGCAGGCAGCGACGGGCTGCCCCCAACCCCCCGGTGCCTATTTGTACCTGGCCGGACACAAGTATATAGGGGAGCCCTTTTTTTCATGAATTTCATGAAATAATAGAAATTGCGTGGAGCCCCACGCATTTTTTTTTTATGTCTGGCCAGGTACAGCTAAGCAGCTGGGGGCTGGAATCCGCAGCGCAGGGATGCCCAAGCTTTCTGGGCACCCCCTGCTGCAAATTGCAGCCCGCAGCCGCCCCAGAAGATGGCGCGTTCATTAAAGCGCCATCCTCTGCTGCTGAACCCCGCTCTTCCAGCGGCCCTGGTGGCGGTGGCACGCTGGGTAATAAAGGGGTTAATACCAGCTTTGTTATACAAGCTGGTATTAAGCCCGAGATTCTTAATGTCAGGCCACGTTTGACCCAGCCACTAAGAATCTCCAATAAAGGGTTAAAAAAACACAACACAGAGAAAAAATTTTATTAGAAATAAAAAAAAAAAGCCATTAGGGACTCCATCTTTAATTAAAAAAATCCTCTTCCGTCTGACGTAGTCCAAAACGCGATGTCCTCTCTGCTACATCCCTTGTGCATAGATATAGATGTCTATGCACAGGGAATGAGCAGACTGAGAACAATCGCAGCTCTGCTACATCATCTCTGTGAGCAGGCGGGATCTAGGACCCTGGAGCTGCGGCAGCCTGCACAGAGAAGACAGCTGGACTCGGCTCGCAAAGTAACAGCAGTTACTTTGCAAGTTTCCCTGCTATCACTGGCACAGTAGCGAGTCCAATGCAAGTCAAAGGCAATCCTAGTTTGGTCAGAGTCTGTGACAAAACTAGGATTGATATTGATTTGCATTGGACTCGTTTACTGTGCGAGTAATCACTGGGAAATTTGCAGAGTACCGAGTCCTGCGAGTCCCTTACTACTCGCCGAGTAACGAGTCCTAGCGAGTAGATTCGCCCATCCCTAGAAGACACCCTTCAAATATCAGGGACCTGGAGCAGTTTGTCAAAGAAGAATGGTCTAAAATTCCAGCAGAGCATTGTAAGAAACTTATTGATGGTTACCGGAAGCGGTTGATCGCAGTTATTTTGGCTAAAGGTTGTGCAACCAAGTATTAGGCTGAGGGTGCAAATACTTTTGTCTGGCCCATTTTTGGAGTTTTGTGTGAAATTATCAATGTTTTGCTTTTTGCTTCTTTCTCGTATGTGTTTTTTTCATTTAAGACAAATTAAATGAAGATAATAATACCAAAGAATTTGTGATCGCAATCATTTTCAGGAAGAAACTGAGTATTATCTGATAAAATTGCAGGGGTGTCAATACTTTTGGCCACAACTGTAGGTGCAATTCACTTACTTTCCTGCTGCTGCAGCCTTGTTCCTCAGCTTGTGGTGAAAGCAGTGTTCGGCTCTGCAGATGGGCATCTCTGCTGTTGAATACAGGCCAAAGGGTGCAATTAACACACAGACTCACGGTTTTGTAGTTCTCCAAAGCTTTACTCTAGTGTTGTTCATAAAGTACTGTCCACAGAGTCTGTAATGGGGCCGGGTTGCTCCCACCTGTCCGGGTCCTCAGCTTCCTCCTGCTGCGCTGTGTGTGTGGCCCTGCTGCTGCTTTTAGCTGAGCGACTGGCACGGTCTCTCCTCACAAGTACCGCCCTTGTCTAGGTAACTTGGGTCTTCCTTGTACTTCTGACCCCGCAGTGTTGCTTCGCTCAGGTACAGCATCAATCTACAACCTCCACTATCCCACTATTTACTGTGCTGTGTGTGTCAGTCACAGTTTCGGATCCGGTATCCGATCTGTGCGCTCCTCCGGGGTGAGTGGTGATGTCACTCAGTCTCCCAGATGTGTTCCTCTGTCTTCTGTTCTCCTTCCCTCAGACCCTGGCTAGGCCTGGAATCAATGAGCAGACTGTAGAGAAGCCTGACGCAGCTCCTTTACTCCAGTCTCTCTCAGTTCTCCTAGGAACTGGACTCTTCACAGTACTGCTACGTACTGAAATAACTACTTCCTCTTGACCTGGAGTATATAAGGGAGCTTGTTTAACTCCCCCTTCTGGCCCAGAGGTGCTAGTGTAGTGTCAGTGCTGTGTGGGGAGGGAACCCGTGTGATGTTACTGTGGTACGTTAACCCTTGGGGTGCCAAATATACCTGAACATGATAACAACCTGGCAAAATTATGGAATCACCTGGCTCGGAGGATGTCCATTCAGTTGTTTAGTTTTGTGCATGTCTGTGATCTGCTGTTTTTTTCTACAAAATTAAAGTCATTTCAACTCTCTGCCTTGAAGAAACTCTAAAAGAAATCTTGAAAAAAAAATGTGCTTGTCAGTAACAGTTACTTTTCTAGACCAAGCAGGGGAAAAATTATGGAATCACTCAATTCTGAGGAAAAAATATTGAGTCATGTCAAACAAACAAAACACTCAAATACACTACTAGTATTTTGTTGCACCACCTCTGGCTTTGATAACAGCTTGCCGTCTCTGAGGCATGGACTTAATGAGTGACAAACAGTGCTCATCATCAATCTGGCTCCAACTTGCTCTAATTGCAGTTGAAAGATCAGCTTTGCAGGTTGGAGCCTTGTCATGGACCATTTTCTTCAACTTCCACCATCAGCTGCTGGCCAGGCCCACACAGCCATAAAATGCAGTTTTAAAAGACCAAAGTCAGTCATATGGCACAAAAAAAAGCATCATCTTAGCTTCTATGTGAACCATCATTAATAATCAGTGCAGTATTGTGTTTTTTTTTCATTCAATTAAATATATACACTTTAAGTTTTCAAGTGAAACTAAAGTTTTACGTATGGTAACTGACATAGTCAGTGGACTGGCACATTTCTAACTATTTACCTATAGATTGAATAACGTTATCTGACATGTCAGGTTCCCGGCATACTGCCAAAGCCTGTTTTCATCTACCTGATTCTTTCACTTTCCAAATTTTTCAATTCTGACCGGTGTGACTTTTTGAGGTAATAACTCTGGAACACTTTAAAAGATTCCAGAGATTTTGTGATTGGTTTTCGTGACACATTGTACTTCAAGTTAGTGGTAAGTTTAGGTAAAAAGTTTATTTGTGAAAATATACAAAATTCTGAAAAAATTTCATAACTTATAATTATATGCCTTAAACCATAGAGTTATGTAACACAAAATAGTTAATAAATAATATTTAAAACATGTCTACTGTACATCAGTATACATTTTTGAAACATTTTGTTTGTTAGGAAGTTAGAAGGGTTAAAAGATTGTCAGACATTGCTAATTTTTCCAACACAATTACAAAACTATTTTTTTTGGAACCACATTGCTTTGAAGTGACTTTGAAGGGGCATATTAAATGCATAACAGGAACATGATTTTAAAACTGCACCCTTCAAAGTACTCAAAACCACATTTAAGAAGTTTATGAACTCCTAGAAGATTTTTATTCTAATTTGCTATTTTTGCCCATTAAAAACACTTGTACAAAAAAAAAAAAAAATTGTACTTCACCATATTCTTAAAGCTATAACTCTTTTTTTTTCTCAAAACAGCTGTGTAGGTACTTTTTTTTTTTTGCATTGAAAAATGGGTTGTCCACTACTCTGCCAACACCTTCTCAATACCTATATTCCCGCCCCATCCCCAAAGGAAACAACACCTACACTCACCTCAAGTGCCAGCGAATTCTCTGCATTGACTGCACTGACCTGTCCCAAGGATCGCCTGACAGTTTCATGTCACATGACCTGTCCCGCTGATCAGCACTGGCTTTACGGTCACCTCCTTCTGACACATCAATACATCCATAGGAATTAAAAGAGCACCTGCAGCTTTCACTTCCTCCGAATGTCTAATATGTCCAAAAAAGGTGATCGTGAAGCCAACACTGATTGTCATGCAACCCATGCAGCCAATGTCGGGTGATCCCTGGACAGACAGTGCAATCAATGCAGGAAATGTGCTGGCACTTGAGGCGAGTGTAGGTGTTGTTATTGTACAGGAGGACATATAGTGATTGAGAAGGTGTTGTCCGAGTAGTTGACAGCTCCTTAAAGATTTTATTGTTACAATTTTTCTTGGAATTTTTTTGGAAGCAAAGTGAAAAAAAACCCACAACACTTTGTGAACTGTGTTTATTCCTTTTTTTACGCTGTTCAACATGTGGTAAACAGGATGAGAATACTTTAGTCTAGGGGTCAATACAATGGCGCATATCCAATTTATGTAGTTTATTTTATAATGATAACTAGTAAAAAGGCCAGATGCTATTGCATCAGATTAATAGAATTCAAATAGAATATGCGGTTCTAAGGTAGAGCGCTGGTATGAGACGGGATACTTAGATCTTTATCTCCGTAACTTTATTCATAAAAAGCTCCAGACCACAACATGTTTCGACGTACAGACGTCTTCCTCAAGCCATGCTATTGCATCGGGAGTGGGGTGACATCAAGATGGGGGTGGGCTGTTTGGCATTGGGGGCATCAGCTGTGACTTCACCCTGTGGGGGATCGACAGGGGCAGTGTGGGGAGTGAGGGCATGTGGGGGGGTAAGAGGGGTAAACAACGGCAGTGTGGGGTGAGTGGGGGCATGAGCAGGGGCAGTGTGGGTGATTGGGGCAGTTGGGGGGGGAGAGGGGTAAGAAGGGTGTGTGGGTGAGTGGGGGGGTAAGCAGGAGCAGTGTGGGTGAGTGGGGGCATGTGGGGGAGGTGAGAGGGGTAAGCAGGTACAGCGTGGGGGCATGAGCAGGGGCAGTGAGGGCATGCGGGGGGGGGGTAAGAGGGGTGAGCAGGGGCAGTGTGGGTGAGTGGGGGGGTAAGCAGGGGCAGTGTTGGTGAGTAGGGGGTAAACAGGGGCAGTGTTGGGAGTGAGGGCATAGGGGGATAAGAGGAGTGAGCAGGGGCAGTGTGGGTGAGTGGGGGGTAAGCAGGGGCAGTGTGGGTGATTTGGGGCAGTTGGGGTGGGTGAGAGGGGTAAGAAGGGTGTTCCTCCTTACCCCCCACTCACCTATACAGTGTGGGTGAGTGGGGGCATGTGGGGGAGGTGAGAGGGGTAAACAGGTACAGAGTGGGGGCATGAGCAGGGGCAGTGTGGGGAGTGAGGGCATGTGGGGTGGTAAGAGGGGTGAGCAGGGGCAGTGCAGGTGATTGGGGGGGGTAAGCAGGGGCAGTGTGGGTGAGTAGGGTGTTAAGCAGGGGTATTGTGGGTGAGTTGGGTGGGCGATGCAGGTGCATTTTGGGTGTGTGAGTGGGGTGATGCTATGAGGGGGCAGGAGTGTGGGGAGTGAGGGCATAGGGGGGTAAGAGGAGTGAGTAGGGGCAGTGTGGGTGAGTGGGGGGTAAGCAGGGGCAGTGTGAGTTAATGGGGGGGTAAGCAGGGGCAGTGTGGGTGAGTGGGGGTTAAAGGGGGGCAGTGTGGGTGATAGGGGTGGTAGGCATGGGCAGTGTGGGTGAGTGAGGAGATGGGGGGGTTGGTAAGAGGAGTGAGGAGGGGCAGTGTGGGTGAGTGGGGGTTAAGCAGGAGCAGTGGGGGTGGAGATGTGGGGGTCGGCACCCCTGTAACCATTACTTGAGGAGCGGTGGGGGGAATGGGGGTGGGTGGTTTGAGTGTGCAGGGCCGGCGGGGCTGGCGGCTATAATGGTAGTGTTTGAGGACCATGGGCGGGTGGTATGAGTCTGCAGGGGCGGCGGGGCTGGAGGCTACAATGCAAGTGCGGCACGGGCGCCATCTCACCGTGGTCCGCTGCGGCGGGCCGCGTCATTGAGGCAGGCGTCGGGTGATGGTGGCGGTGGTGGCTTTTCTACTGGCGCTCCCCCTGGCTGCTGGCGATTGGGCCTGAGGGCTCGCACTGTCCAATGGACGGTGCGGCTCTGGCGGCGGGGGGGAGCGGGAGCATGGGTTGAGGGAGCGGGAGAGCGCCGGGCGGGGGTGTGGAGCGGGTGCGCCATCTTCCCGTGGTCCACTGCGGCAGGCCGCGTCATTGAGGCGGGCGTCGGGTGTTGGTGGCGGTGGTGGCTTTTCTACTGGCGCTCCCCCTGGCTGCTGGCGATTGGGCCTGAGGGCTCGCACTGTCCAATGGACGGTGCGGCCCTGGCGGCGGGGGGGAGCGGGAGCATGGGTTGAGGGAGCGGGAGAGCGCCGGGAGGGGTGTGTAGCGGGCATTGGTGGGTGGGTGTGTTGTGCGGTGGCAGGATCATTGGGTTTGCAGTCAGAATGCGGCTGCGATGGGCATGCGCGCATCGCGCTCGCAGTCGCATGCGCGCCATCGCTCGCTCGCACTGCCGCAAAGCATTTTGGGATTCGGCTACAGTGCCCGAATTCCAAACTGCCGATTATATAAGTAGAGAAGACTAGTAAAAAGGCCCAATGCAATTGCATCGGGAGCGCGGTGAAATGAATTGTGTGTATAGAGGCGGCTGTGTGGGTCGCAGAGTATAGAGGCGGCTGTGTGGTCGCAGAGCATAGAGGCGGCTGTGTGGTCGCAGAGCTAGAGGCGGCTGTGTGGGTCGCAGAGCATAGAGGCGGCTGTGTGGATAGCAGAGTATGATGTGGCGGGGGCTGGAGGGGGTGAGGAGAGCAGAGGCTGGAGGTGTGAGGAGAGGTGCGGCTGGAGGAGGGGTGAGGAGAGGTGCGGCTGGAGGGGTGAGGAGAGGTGCGGCTGGAGGAGGGGTGAGGAGAGGTCAGGCTGGAGGAGGGGTGAGGTCAGGTGGAGGAGGGGTGAGGAGAGGTCAGGCTGGAGGAGGGGTGAGGAGAGGTCAGGCTGGAGGAGGGGTGAGGAGAGGTCAGGCTGGAGGAGGGGTGAGGAGAGGTCAGGCTGGAGGAGGTGAGGAGAGGTCAGGCTGGAGGAGGGGTGAGGAGAGATGCTGCTATACTTAATGATTCTGGTGAGCGTGTGGATAGAAGGTGGGCCACATTGGCATTTGTACTGTTCTCCACTGCAGCTCTTCTGTATTGCAGGTGAGGGCGTTGTAAGAGTGCTCCAGTGCCCCGTTGACACCGCTCCCTCACCTCGAGCCCTCTGCACCAGCACCAAGGCACTGGGCGGCTCTCCCGGAGGGTGGTCTTCGGTGGCTCCCGCCGACACTGGTTTAGGGCCGGGGGTGTGGCAGAACTCCTCAGATAGTGATAGGGAACGTCGATGTGAGGTAGTGCGGCTGCGGCTCGCGATGACTGTACTGTATATGAGCCATTGTTGACTCTAGGCACATGAGCACTTTAAGATCTCCCCTTCCTGTGTCCTTGTCCTTTGTTAATATAAATAAATTTGATACTTTTGCAAAATAATTCTGGCCTATACTCCTTTTCTAAGTTATGCAATTCTGTCGGAGTAGCTTTTTGAAGTATGCCCCCTAATTTTAGTGTGGTCTACTTATTATGGAATTCTGTTTGAGGATCCATATTTTGCTGACAACCGGATCTGTCATATTTCAAAAAACGCTGGTGTGAAACCAGCCTAAGCTGTGCCCTACAGAAGACCGTACAGTTTCTGGATTGTTGATACAGTTAAGTCCTGAAATATTTGAGTTGTGCAGTCAGTTTGTTTGGACACCTTTAAATGTTTATTGGGGAACAGACCCCAATGACTACAAAAATAATAATATTATAAGGTCTCTGAAAATGAGAGGTTACTGAAAAATGGATAAATGGTCTCCAATCAAAGCTTGACTGAACAAATTTCAAGCTCTATAGTTCTCTCAGATTGAACCATTACTACTACAGAACTCTGGCAAAATGCTGCAAAATTTGTTGTACAGTTCGAAGTTGTAAAATAAAGGACGCAACATGGTGTTTTTATAGCGCTGGCCAGCTCCACCAACTTTGAAAAAGTGGAGAGAACCAAGGTAAAGGAATTTACAATAGAAATATACGCCAGATTAGGCTGGCTTACACACTTCAAGCGACGGTGCACATCAGTTCAAAGATGCGCCAAACTCACGAAAACAGGTGCACGTCCCCTGAATAATAAGAATAATTACTATATTATTGCAGTCTTCTAAATATTGACTCAATACCAGGTTTCCCCAAAAATAAGATGTTCTAGGGGGTGGGTTTAGTGTGCCTGTAAATATAAGGCACCCCCTGAAAATAAGGAACACCTTTTTATTTGACGAACAGCATTTCGCCGATCAGAAGACCGGGGCATGCAGCGCTGACTCCTCCTCCAGGGCAGCTCCTAGCCTGGGATTGGCCGCCTAGCGGCACAATACACCTGAGGCAGGGAGATGAGAGCAGTGCTGGACTACATGCATTGGCGGCACCAGGTCAACTGCAGGGAGCTGAGCGGCGCTGGAATGCAGTGGCGGACTGGTGACAAGTGTCCCTGTGTGTGTTTTGCTTATTTTTTGATGCTGATACCATATTGGAGGATTATGGGGTTGATGAGGATACCGTATTGGGGGCCACAAGGAGATGATGGGGATGCCTTATTGGAGGCTGCAAGATGATTATACCTTATAGGAAGCTGCAGGTGGATGATGGAGATACCATATCGGGGGCTGCAAGTGAATGATGGGGAAACCGTATTGGGGGCTGCAAGGAGACGATGGGTATACTGTATTGGGGGCTGCAAGGGGATGATGGGGATTCTGTTCTGATAAATGGTCATATATTTTTTTTGTTGAACAATAAATATGAATACTTCTTCACTGGCAAATAAGACACCCCATCTTTGGGAGCAAAAATTAATATGAGACGCCGTCTTATTTTCGGGGAAACAGGGCAGCCTGACTTAAAGATTAAAGGTATTTTTAATACCTTTAAAGATCCATCCATAGACCACAGGCGGAGACCAGACAAGCCCAGTATTGCCCTCAGTCATCTCTTTCCAGCAACAATGCCGCTAATTAACAGGATTCTCCCTGTGTGCATGCAAAGGGGAGACCTGTCAATCATCTATCTGTAGCTGCACTGAGAAGAGATGACTGATCGCGGAGACAGGCTAGTCTTATCACATATGATCCCCAGCTAGATCTTCACAGTACATTTTCTACATTTCAGTATTTCAGAAAATAACCTGCTTTGAGTTTTGCCAAGTTATTTTTAATGGATGGGCTTTATCTTCAGAAGCAGTGGGCTCACTGAAGTCGTCATTTCCAGGGCTGTGGAGTTAGTCGTGGAGTCCGAGCTGGAGTCAGATTCAGGGAAACTGATGAGTCGGAGTTGGAGTCTGAGGTTTGGCTGATCGACTCCAAAGCACTGTTAATTTCTTAAAAGTTTTTTCTTAATAACTTTTTGATTTTGGGAAATGTTTGTCCTGCAATCCAAGTTGTTGATAAAACCTTAACATTGAAGGTCTTTTATATGAAAAAAAGCACAGACAAGTGAAACTTTGACACAACCAGTGTTTTACTTCAGCAAATATCTTGTAAATAAAATGGTCAACAATACAAAATAAAAAAACTAAATAAATCTTGCCAGTAAGGAACACTGGAAACGTATCTATTTGAAAAAACATTTTAAGAGCACCGTTTACATATAATGCTTTATCGGCATTGGCTTCTGTGCGATATTCCTATGCGAGGAAAAAATTAAAAATTATACTGCTATTGTATCACACACATACAAAAGAAAAAACAAAAATTGCACTATGGGTCAACCTTGCAAATATTGCTATAAAAATCATTCTAAACTTTGGCAGAACCATAGAAGCATTACAGAACAAGCTTATTTTTTAACGCAGTGCTTTAAAGCTGTTGAAGAGGGTGTATCAGCAATTCTGAGACCTAGAAGTATCAAAAAAGTATTTAGATCATTATTTCTTACAACTAAAAAAAAAATAAAATATATATATAATATGATTGCCATCATCTTAACCTCAACACCTCAATCTCCTAGAATTTGTGATACATCCTCTTCAACGTTATTTCAAATATCTTCAATAAAGTGCTGGTAATAACCTTACCCCATGTTAAAGATGAAATGAATTGTAAACCTGAACGGTCCTTATGATTCTGGATAGAAAGGTACCCCCTTTGGCAACATAATTATGTAAAAATTGATTTTTTTTTGTCTCTACAGGAAACATTCATACATACAACCACTTATTTCTAGGTTTTGAAAGACACTTTTATCTGTAACAAAATAAATGAAAATATTCAGAGGTATTGGAGTGATAGTAAACCCATTACAGTGTTTGCCCTTATTATTCATCTCCAAAAAAGCAGATTAAAAACTAGGCTAAAAGGCCAATTCAACACTGAAAAAGAGCCAGAATGGCAATATCCACTACAGAGCTTATCTTTATGTGGCTAAAAAAAATTAAAAAAAATTATAATAATTTTACAGAATGATGCAAATATTCAGACTGCAAAAGGGAAGTCTGTGTTGGTTATTTCTTTTCTATTGTATTTATTTTAGTTAATCATGACCTTTTTGCATAGAATTTAAAATTGTATAAATCCAAATGTCAGATAAGGTGCATATCTTTTCCTATATTGTATTTGGGAATTGCAGTCTGATTACACTTTTTATGTTATGCCAATACAACAAATTTTCATATGAGAAGAGAGTACATAAAATATAAGCCGCATTCGCCAGGCTTACAGCAAACTGCCTTCTTTGGTGGCTGCTGCAGAAGAAACTTATTACATGGCAGCCATGGCACATAAAGAATACAGGTTGCTTAAGTCCACCATTGAGATAACTACTCCTACTAGGGAAAGGGACCCAAGACTGGGGTCCAATTCTGGTGTTTAATGCCAAAAATTAGGCAGCCTGCAGAATTATTTTTGCTTTAAAACCATCAGACTGTGAAGGACTACATTACAGGCTGATGGGATCAGTGAGAACAGAACTAACTATAGTAAATCTTACAACTCTTGACCGAAGGTTGGATTCACAAAGTTGAGAAAAATACTACAATGTTGAATTGTTTACATAAACATCCCAAAAACCTTACAAAAAAAAAAATGAAATTATAATTTTTATAGAATAGTTCCAAATAATTCATGAGATTCTGATTACCATTGTAAAAGAAAAAAAAGTCATTAAAAAAAAAACAAAAAACAAGTCTTTATTATTAACTAATCACAAAACAAGTATTCAGTTAAGAACTACATCTTGGTATACCCCACCCACCATAAAACAGCAATATGTAGAGTTCTTAAGAAAGTGGTCTTCAAAAAGCTTGCGGTCTTGTTTCTCTTGCTGTATCTTGAGTCAGAATTGGTCATCTATATATCCTTTTTTTGAGGTGGACTCAGTTTTCGCATGCCTTGTATCCTGGACAAAAGTTGGTTAATAAAATCCTATAGGGTGAAGAAAAAGATCATAAAGATATATTATCCATATGTTGGCATCTGGAAATACACTACTTTAGAATAATAAGAGGCATTTTTAGGTCTAAACAAAACAGAGTCAACAAGACCAATCTAAAGTATGTAACTTCTCGTTTGCACTTTTTTCTTCAAATGTGGACTATCAATATAGTAGTGTCACAGAGTTCTGTGTGTCATGTCAATGACCCTACTCATCTCATCAGGTACACCAAGTCAAGTTCCAACAAATGCTCCACCCTCTACCCTTGTCACTAATGCTGCGACAACTAATCCTACTGAAACAACTGGACCCGCCTTCTCAAACAGCGCTATACACATTATAGAAAAGTAACAATTACTTGCGGCCTGGCAGACTTCTGCTCCTACCAACCAAAAAGTGCGAGTTATGTTGAATTTCACCGACTGATCCTCAATTCCCCGAGAGATTAAGTACCATGAGGGGAGGGGTGCCAAGCTGCGATCCTTCACTTAATTATGCCTAACTTGAGTGTAAATGCATGTACAAAAAAGAGGTAGAGGGGTGGGGGGGTTAAGGAGAAATCTGTGGACTGAGGAAAAATACTATTGTCCACAGTCATTCAACACAATAAGACTTCAATTAGAAGTCTACTGAATAGGTATATAAAAGCTGGAAATAATGTAAAGATTAAATGCCCCGTTTCAGATGGAGTAATGTATGTAAATAAAATTAACCCTTTAAATTAAAGCAGTGATTGTCCATGGTTTAGAAATCAGTGGTTCAGCACGGCTCCAAGTTGCAAAAATCATGATCTGTTATGGACAACAGCTAGCAGTGAGCGTTCACGCGAAGATCATAATGACAGGGTGGATAAAATCCAGAGTAAGCCCGAGGTGGCTTATCGCGTGGTGTATCTTCCCCCCTTTACCGCCTGATATTTCCCTCCCTGTACTTAAGTATAAGCTAAAGATATGCTTGGATTGTCTTATCGCGCACGCTGCTAACTATGTAGGAGTAGGTTGCTGCATATTGCACTCAATAGATATAGGGGTTATATTATATGTATACTGCCATATTGGCATCTCTAAGGCGGCCGTCACACGCATCAATTTATTGCACGATATCGCTTAAGCGATCTGCTTTTTGATCGCTTAAGTGATATCGTTTGTGCGTCGCTGCGTGTAATCAAGCGATTTTAAAATGTAAAATCGCTTGATTGTTTGATCGCAGATTTGTGAGCCGGAGCTCATATCAAGCGATAATCGCTTGATCAATCTGCTTCATCATGGTGTGTGACACCACGATGAACGATCTCCCAGCGGCAGAGCCTATTCTGGGAGATAGTAACCTGACGTTTACCATAGATACCAAGCGCCGCGCGGCGCCTAGTAACCCGATGTGAACCATAGTTACCAGCGATCTCGCTGGTCCACATCGCTGGTGAGTCTGCCTGTGTGACAGCTCACCAGCGATGTGAACGATATTGTTAGCGATCGCGCGTGCATGTGATCGCTAACAATATCGCTCAAAACATTGAAGCGTGTGACGGCCGCCTAACTCTGATTGTACCACATATGTCATATACAATGATGTGTACAGTTTTTATATACAAGTCCTTTGACATATTCTAACAATACTATGTACAATTCTGCATGCACTAGCACTTTCTTGTAATCTTGATATGTAGTAATCACAAAGGTAATATCATACGTGTACCCACACTTCCTCATATGATGTTGTTGTTTTTGTTTGTTTCAACTTTGTTTTTATTAGAAAATTTTGAATTTATAACATGGCACATAAACCAATATCAAACAAATTGACAATCTCCATTTATAGATTATAATAAGAAAATACACAAAACAAAACAGTAATAATATATTCAGCGTGTCTATTTTCGTCTCCCAGCAGGAAGGGTTTCAAATTATTAAGCTCCTGTCTATAGGTCTCGAGCCCAGGTAGCAAACATTAACCCCTTGTTTCTCCCAAATATGAAGTCACAGTCCTTCTTACGCAACCACCCAATTCCGCTTGTTGAGTTAAATCATACCCCTCATTATCCCAATAGATCCCCTTTAAATAAATTCCATGGCGCCCACACCCTGTCAAACTTGTCTATGTTGTCATGTAGAGAGGCTGTCATCTTCTCCATAACATATACATCCTGGATTCTGGTATAAAGATCCAGCGATGTAGGGGCCGCTGTTTTTTTCCAGTATATGGGGATGAGGCATTTAGCAGCAGTCAAAAGATGGGTCAGTAACTTCGAGCGGGGCTTATCCATCCTCTAGGTGTAAGATTCAACAAAAACATATGGGGGTCAACTGGTACTTCAGCCTCAAAAACCGTGCTCAGCAGTCTCCCCACTTCCTTCTAGAAACCCTCCAGGATCGGGCAATCCCAGTATATGTGAAAAAGAGATGCCCCACCGGCACCGCATCTCCAACACACATCCGGGATGGATCCGTTCATCCTATGGAGAACCTCGGGGACACAATACCAGTTCATCAGGAGTTTAATTTGGTTCTCCTTGTGAAGGGTATTGATAGAGGTCTTATGAGCTCTCGACCAGACCACCTGCCACTGTCTCTTGGTCAGCGGGTGTCCTAGCCACGACTCCCATTTCGTCATATATGTGTGACAGTTGGACATCTGGGAGTTGGGGCAGTGAAGTAAGGTGTATATGTCGGAAATGAGCCCCTTAGTTGATGCATTATTTACACAAATCCTCTCAAAGTCAGTTGGTTCAAGGGTCTCTGGGGAGCCCATCTTTGTTCTAAAATAGTGTAATATTTGCTGGTATGAGTAGAATAGAGTGTTCTGTAGGTTATGTTTCTGGGACAGTTCAAGAAAGGTTCTAAACTTTCTAGTCAGAGGATCCACCAGGTCTCTGTATGTGAAAAGGCCTGCCAAGGCCCAGCTTGATCCTGCCCCTGAATCCATTACGTCTTCTAGTTGAGGGTTATAAAGGAACGGCGTTAGGAAGGATGAATGGGTAGCTAACTGGTATTTGATTCTCAGAGTGTTCCAGATGTCCCTGGTAAATGCCATAGGACCTAGGAGCGCAGTCCGAGAAATCTCATTAGGCGGACCCCATATTAGGGCTGCTGGGTTGTAGGGAGCCAGCCACAATTTTTCGATTTCCATCCATTTGCTGAATGCGGGGAGAGTCGACCAGGAGGGGATGAGTCTTAGATGTGTGGCATAGTAATATTTAGTTATATCTGGGCAGGCCAAACCTCCCCGGGATTTGGGGGCGCACATCACCGTTCTAGGAATGCGATGTCTCCCCGAATGCCAGACAAAGTTCAGGAAAATCGACTGTACTTTCTTTAATATCTTCTGTGGGACTTTTGACGAGATTGTTTCGAATAGATATAGAAACTTGGGGAGAATCGACATTTTTAAGATTGCTATTTTACCTAAAAAGGAGACCGGCAATGAGGACCACTTCTGTAATCGTATCTCAGTATCTCGGATCAGAGGGGGGAAGTTTGCCCCATACATCTCGCTATATCTTGGAGTTATATGTACCCCCAGATATTTAATGGAAGAAGTTTTCCAAGTGTAATTATGGGACTTCTGCAAATATCTAAGTTTAGGTTCCGGTACATTAAGTGGTAGTGCTTCAGTTTTATTTGGGTTCACTTTATACCCAGAGAGGTGAGAATATGACTCCAGAACTTTACTCAGATTAGGGAGAGTTACTACGGGGTTAGTCAATGTGAGCATGACATCATCAGCGAATAAAGAAATCTTAAATTCCTTTGACCGAATCCGGATTCCAGCTACGTCAGGATTTCTGCGTAAAAAGAAAAATAGGGAGGGGGACAAGAGGCGCAATAGTGCCCATCACTAATGACACTTGTGTAAGGAGGTGGTGCTGTGAAGCTGCTCACCTGGTCCAGTTGTGATCCCCACAACTGGTTTGAAGGCGTTTTGGAATCAGTGTTCCAGCTGCTGCAGGACCTCCACCGACCACTGGATAGTAGTTTGAATCCAAGATAATGATGGGAGTACTGGTGTGTCACGGTCCGCGCTTCTGTGGTATGAATAAACTCAAAGAGACAGCAGTTATTCCATCCTTTATTTCCTCCTCTCTCCTACGCGTTTCAGCGCCACACCAGTACTCCCATCATTATCTAGGATTTCTGCGTAGGTGAGCTGCAAGAGGTTCGATGCTAAGAACATATAGCAACGGGGAAAGAGGGCATCCCTGGCGCGTGCCGTTACGGATTTCCAATTGCTTAGAATGCGCATGGGACAAGCGGATCGTCGCCCTTGGGGTAGAATACAAGCCCCGTAACGCGGTGATGAAGGACCCAGACAGGCCGAAATGGTGCAGTGCAGAGAACAAAGTCCCAATCCAGCCTGTCAAAGGCCTTCTCCGCGTCTAGACTCAACAGGATGGCCTCGTCCCCCCTCTTATTCACCACGTCTATCAAGTCCAGTAAGCGGCGAGTATTGTCGCCTGCCTGGCGAAACCGAACAAAACCGACCTGGTCTTTATGGATTAATTGAGGCAACCAATTGTTCAGTCTCTCCGCCAAAATTTTTGTAAAAATTTTTAGGTCTGAATTTAAAAGGCTTATGGGCCTATAACTTGCTCAGTCTACGGGGTCCTTACCTTCTTTCAGAATAACTGTTATATAGGAGTGTAACATTGAGGGAGGAATTTCTCCTCCGGTCATAAAGCTGTTAAACAAGGAGACCATATGCTGCGAAAGCAGAGGTAGATATGTCTTATAATAGAGGTATGGTAGACCATCAGGACCAGGGGCTTTAGTAGAGGGCAATTTTTTCACTATGTCTTCAACCTCCTCGGTAGTGATCTTATCATTTAGGTCGTTGAGAGCAGACCGAGGTAGTTTAGGTAGTTGACAGCTATTGAGGTAACTGTTCAGTACCACATCTCTAGTATCATTTGGCAATGGGGAGGGCAGCGAGTACAGAGATGAATAATAATTGTGGAAGGCCATAGCCATCCCTTCAGGATCATATCTAATAGCGCCATCAGAGCCTCTAATCCCGGAGGGGTTTCCGCCCGTCGCTTTATTCTGTAGTTGCCTTGCAAGCATCGTATGGGGTTTATTACCATATTCGTAGTATTTTTGGCGGGAGAATCGAATGAGTTTCTCAACCTTTCCCAGAACTAAGTCCCTTAGCTTTGCTCGTAAATCAATCACCTCCTTCAGGCCGCGCCGCGTGGGTCCCACAAGGAGTCTCGACTCGGCGGCCCTCAGTTTCCCTTTGTAGATGGAATATTGTAATTTACTATCTTTTTAATCTAGAGGAAAGCGCTATACACTCGCCTCTGAAGACCGCCTTATGCGCCTCCCATAGGGACCCGAGCGAGGGGGCCGATGGGGCATTCTCAGTGAAATAATGTGTCAGTGAGGTCTGTAGGGCCTGTCTCGTCATGTTGTTAGTCAGTAAGGATTCATTAAGTCTCCAGTGGGTCGGTTTTGGGGCGTGAGGAGTAATTCCAAGTTCCATCAGTAGGGGAGCATGGTCTGACCATGTAATGTGACCTATTTCAGCCTTTTTCAATGTTCGAAGGGTCGGGATATTTCCAAAGAAATAGTCTATTCTGCTATGGGATTTGAGTATGGGAGTAGAATGTGTACTGTCTAGCAGTCGGATTATCTACTCTCCATAAGTCGTAAAGACCGTGGGCGTGGATTAATTTACGGAAATTCACGGAGTCGCGTCCCTCCCCCCAACGGGCATTCGCAGAAGGTTGCAAATGGAGTCTATTGGCATAGCTGGAAAAGGCCAAATTAAAGTCTCCTCCAATGATATGAAGGGTATCTCGCTCAGAGCGTAGACGTTTTAAAATAGTGGATAAGAATGTCATTTGTGCGGTATTTGGGGCATAAAGGTTACATAGGAGTATTGGTCTACCCTCCAGGTTCCCCTTGAGAACAATGAAGCGGCCATGTGGGTCAAGCTCGGCCTCTCTCACGTGTACTCTGCATGAGCGGGATAGCAAGATCGCAACCCCAGCCTTTTTTGTTTTAGCTGTAGCCGAATAGGCTCTGGGGTAGTAGTGTTGGGCAAATTTAAGTGATCCGCTAAGTGCGAGATGTGTCTCTTGAAGGAATATAATATCCGCCCCGAGTTTCTCATTTCTCTCAAAGCCAGTCTCCTCTTGACAGGTGTGTTAAGACCTTTGACATTAAGTGAGAACAGTTTTACCATGGTGGGGTTGGGGATAGATCTGCAAATAAATCTTTACAAGGATTCGAGGGGTCTCTTCCTCCTCAACTATTAGACCTAGTAGCTCAGTTTCCCTGCGGAGGAAAGTCATAGACACGCTGCACACATTGAAATCTAAAATAGTTCAAAAACACTATAGGAACAGAAATAAGCAAATAACAAACAGTAAAACTTGAATTTGTTAGGATCCGACTCATAGGGATCCCAGGGCAAGAGTCAACCTGTGGAATCAGTCTCCAATTCGGAGATCAGGAAAAACCCAGAAGTCGCCACACTTCACCAAGGGGCTCGACTTCTTTGGTTTGTACTCTTGCCGGGGGTCGTGACCATCTGGCCTCCAATGTAAAGAACAAAATATCAGCTACTGCCCTCTCTCCCGGGGACAGTGCGCAAGAAGAAGTTCCCCTCAGGGCCTGGGGGGGTGGTGGTAAAGTTTGAGAGAGGGGGAAGAGGGGGAGGGGAGATAGGGAAGGGAGAGGAAGAAGAGACAAAAATAGGAGAAAAAGGGAAAAAAAAAAAAAAAAAAAAAAAAAGGGGGGGGGGTAGAGCAGGGGGCAGGGAGAAAGAAAGAAACAGGGAGACACACAGATAAACAATCCCCTCTTATGAATTATTTACGTATCAGACAATCTTTTGGGCAGTGAGGCGTCAGGTCAGGGACCCCTCCAAAGATGGCGGTGAAGAACTCCCGTCAGAGTTGGGGAAATTCAGGTATCACCCCCGGAGGGTCCTGCTCGTCGCTTCCTTGAGGTCGCAGTTTGCCAAGTTCACTGAAGAGTCGAGGGTAGTAACGGCGAGGTCCAATCCGGCAAAGCAGGTGCCTCAAAGCCAAAGGTCTTGCAGAACGCTGGGACCTCATCCGGATATCTCAGGGTGGCGGTTGTATTCCCTCGGCGAGCCGACAGACTGAAAGGGTATCCCCATTTATACAGGACCTCTCTGTCCACCAGGCACTTGAGGAGAGGTCTCAGGGCTCGTCTACGCTGCAACGTGATCCAAGATAGATCCTAGTAGAGAGCAATTTTGGCTCCTCTGAAAGATGGTGGCTTGGTTGGGGAGATCTTGGCCATGATATCCTCCTTCAGGCGAAAGTCTGTAACATGACATATGATATCTCTTGGCGCCCCATCCATGTTTTTGGCCTTCAATGCTCTGTGCGCTCTATCCATGGGGATCGGGTGGTCTAGAGGGCGTTTCAGTATGGTATTGAAGATTGTGTTAAGCGTAGTCTCTATGTCCTCTCTCTCTCTCACCTCCGGCACCCCCCGAACCCGAATGTTATGCCTACAACCTCTGTTGTCAAGATCCTCAATATGGCGTTGCATGTCGTCTATCATCCTAGCCTGGGAAGACACCAGCGACTGTAACTGCGTAATAGCCCGTCTAGCCTCTGTATGGTCCTCTTCCAGCTGGTGGATTCGCTGGGTAAGTCCAGTTACCTCTTGGCGGACCAGTGCTATTTCCTGGCAGCATGTAGACTTCACCTCCCGAATAAGGGCCTGAAAGACTTGTTTAGTAGGGAGATGTTGTATCAAAGCCCACCACTCCTGAGGGGGCTGTGTGGGAGGCTGAGAATTGTTAGGGTGCAACAGGGTCGTAGAATCCATCATATCATCAAGATCTAGCAAAGAATCTTGGCAGGTGTCAAAGATAACAGTAGAGGAGTCCCCCCCCTCGCCTCCAAATCCAGTTTGGTGTAAACGTGGCATCTTGGGTGACCTCTGGGGTCTAGGTGGTTCCACATAGGGAGCCCTCCGGTTATTTGCAGCGTCACCCCCATTGACAAGGGGAGATCCTTGGGAGAGGCAGGGAGGGCCGATTCCCAGATGGGTTATGTCTGTCAGGTCCCCTAGGGATGAGGGGAGACCCGACAGACCCCCAGGGGTCTTTCTTTGGGGTTAGTAACCGGGGAGGGGGTCAGAGAATCTCCCCATCTATGCTCCCGCTCTGTGTAGCCATCAAACTCCCCCACATATGGGCCTCCCTGATGCTCTTCCATAGGGCCCAACACTGGGGACGTGAGGCTTATATCACCCACCTCACCCACCACTGCTCCTCTTTGTGTCATCAGCTGCAGCTCCTGGCTCGATGTCCGGGGCCCTGGAGAGGAAGAGGAACAGCTCCCTCGCTGCGTGGAGAAGAGGTCCAGGTCTGCATGTTGTTGCGAGGAGCTGGAGAAGGAGGGGGGCGGGACCTCCACCATCGGCACCATCTTATCTCGCTGCCGCAGCGGTGACTCCGGAATCGCGGCTCCCGGTCCCCCGGGTGGCGGGGAGTCAGTCTTTGTGTGCGTGGGTCGGGTGGGTGGGTGCTGTAGGCTGGGTCCGACCGGGCCGGCCGTCTCCGGTGCTCCCGCAGGAGATTTCCCCCTCGCCTGCGCTTCCTCTGCCCGCTGCTCCCGCGGTCCTTTTGACAGATATCCATCCAGGGTGCCCGGCGCTGCTGCCTCCGGGTCCCTGGTCGCCTTAGCTGCCTTTTTCCTTGCCATGAGGGGGGTCTAAGCTATATTTGTGGTGCTTATTAAGGTCCCTGGGTCAGGAGCTCTCGGTCTGCACGTCCTCACATGCAGGCTTCCGGGCACGCCCCCGATGTTGTTGTTTATAAGTGGTTTTATAGTGTTTTTGTGTAAATAAACTATGTGTGACTTTTGCTGGCACACAGGTTTTGGGCAAAAATCTTTAAATATCCACAGTTCCAGTTCTTGATACTGCACTTTTTCTCGCTTTATACCAAATATGTTGAGGGGCTGTTTTTACAATGGTATCTCTTTTGGAGATTTTCCAATATATAGGCTACCAAAGTCACATCTAAATTTAATAGGTCCCTAAAAAAAATAAAATAAAAAAAATAAATAAAAATTATGTTCTTTAACATTTCCTCAGGGGTAAAAAAAAAAAAATACAAAAAGGGGGGATGTTAGGTTTAAAAACGTAGCAGCAATTTCTAAGGCTGGCTTCACATTTGCGTTCCCCTCCGCAGCGTCCTTCGGAAGGGAACCGCAAGCTGAGAGTATTCACCACAAGACCCTATGTCTAGTGATTTGTGCAAATGCGGATGCTTGCGTACAAATCACACACTCTTGTCCGCACCCTGAACGCGACATGTCACGTTCCTGGTGCGGACGAGAATGTATGATTTGTATGCAAGCAACCACATGCATACAAATCATACATGGCGGGCAATGGGTGCGGACGGGGTGAGCACGGCCATCTGCACCCGAGCGCATACACCCGCATCCCCATGTTAAACATAGGGACTTGCGGTGTATGCGCTCAGATTGCAGTTCCCCTCCGCAGGACGCTGCGGAGGGGAATGCAAGTGTGAAGGCAGCCTAACATAGAAGAAAATCTTACAGATGGTTCAAAGCAGTCATGAGACAAATGTTATTAAAGGGATCCAACCACCTAAAAATCGCTATATAAGCTATAAATATCTGTCCCTGGAGCCTAAAATTACTATTCTAACCATCCCTGACTGACTAAATCTAACTAACTAGAGGCACACTAAATCACTTTTTATACTTACCAAATTCTTGTCGGCTGAGCGTTCCTCCAGGCTCTTTGTCAGCGAGGCGGGTCTCCTCGCTGCTGTCCATCTTCTTCCCAGAATTCAAATTACCCGCCCATCGTGTCCTCGCAATGAGCAGGTCACGTGCTGCAGGCCCCGCATCACTGGTACACCCAGGCCGGCTTCCGAGCATGCGCAGATGGCATACTGAAGCTGGCCTGGGCGCGTCATAGACCCAGCGACGAGGCGGGCGTTAGCGACGCGGGGCCTGCAGCATGTGACCCGCTCATTGCGAGGACGCGATGGGCGGGTAATTTGAATCCCTGCGAAAAGATGCACAGCAGCGAGGAGACCCGCCTCGCTGACAAAGAGCCTGGAGGAACGCCCAGCCGACAAGAATTTGGGAAGTATAAAAAGTGATTTAGTGTGCCTCTAGTTAGTTAGATTTAGTCAGTCAGGGTACCTTTACACACGGCTACATTTGTAGCTTGTCACCAGGTAACTTACTGGTTGCAGTGAAATCATGGATACATGATTCCATTTGTACACAGCAACAAGATAGAACCATGTATCCATGATTTCACTGCAACCAGTAAGTTACCTGGTGACAAGCTACAAATGTAGCCGTGTGTAAAGGTACCCTCAGGGATGGTTAGAATAGTAATTTTAGGCTCCAGGGACAGATATTTATAGCTTAGATAGCGATTTTTAGGTGGTTGGTTCCCTTTAACTTTGTGTGGATTAATAGGTTTAATCAAAAGTGTGAAAATTGCAAAATCTTTGAAAATTGTCACATTTGTTATCTTTATACATAAATGCAAAACAATGACCTAAATTTACCTTAGGTCAATAATTAAATTGTTCAGTTATATATTAGTGACTGTATTTTCTTGCAAGTAACTAAATACCGTACTCATTCTTGTATTTCACATTTGTTAAGGGAAGACATGCAAAGAATTCTTTTTTCATAACAGATTACTATTACAACTGGAAAGAATTTTAATGACAGATGGAAAACGGCAATGTACAGAAGCCCGGAACAAAAATAACCCAGTTGTCACATCTCCAAACTGATAAGCATGGTTTTATAATGGAGAATCCCAAATATGACTCGAACAGCAGAAGTGAGATACTATGCAGCCTGAATTGCTTTTTAAATCACAGTTCGGCTTAGTATAACCAAATCTGTGAGCCAATACTACAGCTTCATTCAGAGCCTTATTAATATGCTTAATAAAAATACAGTATTCCACTTTATCCTAAGATAATGGCAACTAGGAATCCAGTGCACGATATAAAAAAAAAACCCAAAAACAAATGGCTAGTGGGAATTTTTAAATATCTATTACAACAAGAAAATACGAATGGTCAGCCAGATACATGTTGAGTATAGACAGTGGTAAGGAGTCTGTTCTAAGGGATGTATAGTTTAATTAACTTCACTTGGGTAAATTGGTAGAGTGCACTTTTGAATTCAGGCCGTTCTAGCGTTTCAGGTATTTTAAAAGCCTTTATAGACTGATATAAAGGTGAAGCCTGTATATAGTTATCATTTGCATATTTAACTTTATGAACTACTTTTACAGTGCTTCGGACCACAGCAGTAGCAGAAGACAAACTTTAGAAGTTTCTCTTGGAGGAGAGCAACACCCAAGACTGGTTATTTATTACTAGGGATGGGTGAACTGTTCGGGTTCGTGACCAGGGTGGCTCTGATACAGCAAGTAAAGAGTCCACTTTATACTTATCGGGTCTGCGTTGTGCAGTGGCGCTGCGTCACTTCTGGGAAATAGTCATGTGGCTGGCTCCAACACCCAAGCTCATACGCCCAGAAAATAAGGGGCGGCCCGGAAGTGACGCAGCGCGTGTCACATCAGGAAGAGAGAACGTGGACCCGGTAAGTATATCAGATGCATTAACTCTTTACTTGTTTTAACAGGGCAACGATGGTCACGAACACGGGGAAAAACAAGCAGTTCGCCCATCCGTAGTTATTAGATCTTCAAAAGTGTAAGATTACGAACATCTGTTTTTGAGGTGCCTCAAAATAAAATTAAGAATCAAGTAAATCTCCATCCTTCCTCTTCTTACTCTGTAAATACAGAGACCTCACATTTGCCTCATGAACAGATGGATAGGTTGAGAAAATGGATCTAGAGTCTGAATATAAAATATGACAGACGTGAAAAATTGCTTCTAGTCCCGTTCTCCAAGAGGATAGGGAATCTATTTATAATTGTACCATTTCTATAAAAGCTTAAATACTTTCTGCATATATGTACCAAACTTCGGAAAGAATATGTAGCCTTTCCTGGAGTATATAACACTGACTGCTGGAAAGACATGTATGGTTGGGGCTTCTCACACATCCTAGAAACTGTGGCCGCGAGATAGGCATCTGTGTTACGGTAGGATTTATGATCAATTCAGACTACAAGGAAAAAAGGCGTAAGGAGGAGTTGGTGGAGCTCAATCCTTTGCAAGTGCACCTACGCCATGGGCGTGGATGTCTGGATATGAGAATTGGATTTTTTTTTATCAACCATAATTAATCCTGAAATGTTCCAGATTTTCATTCTAACTATTATAAAATACACAACACAGCTGACTTGGGTTTTCTATATTCAATATTTCAGCTTCGTTGTACTGTGAGAATGGTCCGCAGGGCCATGAGGGTACCTTTTACACGCCACAACCATGGCGGACAAATTTTGATGAATGTGCATGTGCATGCACTGAAATCAGGCGGCCGTGGCGAGGCGACAAATCGCCGACAAATTCCCCAATTACACACCACAATTGGAAGGCAATTTGACGGCGATGGTTCCAGGGCGACATATCGGCATCAAAATTTGTCGCCACGGTTGCGGCGTGTAAAAGGTACCCTTAGAGGAAGGAGGAGATGGAATGTAATTCCCATATTTACCTTTCTTTGTAACTATGGGAGCAATGATGTCTAGATCCGGCAGCCACCAGAAATGGGGAAACAAAAAAGCTGAGGGCAGCTGCGCTATGTTCACTATTCAAGGCGGCTTCTGTACCGCCTATTTAGTTTTTGTAAGAGTTAAGCAAACAGCATAGCACAGCTTTGTACTACGATCATTGTAACTTCAAGTTCCTGGACACCAGAGGTGACATTATTCCTGCCTCAAACAGGAAACGCTGAGATGGAAATAAACTTTTAATGACAGATTACAGAAGTAATGTGAATACATTCAGTATGGTAGCCTTCACCTATACCCAACAAATGTATCACTACTTTTAATATTACATTAAAGCTGGCATCACATTATTATTCCTTTCCATAATTTATAGGTAATGGTTTACACAAGATTGAGCTTCACATTCTTCCTTTAGTCTAGAAATGTGTAGGAAACATTGTATACGTTCTTTAGTATTTATCTGGAACATTTCTTTATAAAACATTACAATTTTAGCATTGTCAGTAAATTACACACTGGTGAATGAAAGTGTATATAAAAATGACAGTAAGCAAAACCCGTATGGAGCGTTGAAATATATAAAATACAAATAAAAGGAACCCAAGAGTGAATTCATGTAGCCTGGGTCATGGGCAATATTTATCAGACCATGGCTGTACAATTTCAGCTATGTATGTCCAACTATGAAACGCAGTGGAGTGTCAGTGAATACTCATGCTTTAAGCTGGTTTCATACTAACAAATTTTCAATCAGTGTCTATCCATTTTAAAACAGACATGAGATCCATTATGGCCTCCCAGGTTATTCTATGGGCACGGATTTGTCCTAAAGTGGCCATCTGTGCGTCCGTTTTTTTTTTCATGGATCCGTTTATTTCATGCACCCAAAATAGGAGACTGCTACGATGAATTAAAGCGGAAACAAACTGACAGACACAGATCTGTATCTGTTTGTATTAAATAACATGGAGCTCCATGGAGGACGGATACATGAAAATAAAGGATCTGTGAAACAGATTGTTTTGCTGTACTGGGCATGCTCAGAAGGTACAGCTCCTCCCACCCCTCTCTGGCAACTGATGAAGGATCCGTTAAAAAAACGCTCCATGGACATCAGTTAGTATCAGTTTACACAATCCGTGCCTCTCCATGTGGTTCCATTAAGTTCAAGGATCCATACGGATGTGTTATCCACGGGTCAGTCATCAGTTAGCAGAGATAGGTCTGTACCTTGCTTCTGAGCATGCGCATTATAGCAATTTTTTGTCAGATCCGTTTTAATCAGTCACCATAGAGCTCCATGTTATTTGAAACAGACAGCAACAAAATCTGTGTCAGATTTTTTCAAGCCCGGCTGAAATCGGAGCAGGCTCTGATTTTGGAGGCGGGAAAAGCGGACACAAACAGAACCAACACAAAAGTGACACAAATGGATGCCAATAAGGACCAATATGTGCACATCTGTGCCCATAAAGATACATGGAGACTAAATCGGATCCGTGGCTATCTGTTTTACAACAGATAGACACAGATCCACAAAAAACATGATGTGAAGGGGGTCTAAGGTGTCTGGTAGAAAAGGCCGGTCTCAAGGTGACTTTCAACCACCCGCTCCCCTTGTGTAACAGTCTTTCTATACATTAATGAAGGGAGAGACCAGTCATTGAGATCAGGTGGGGAGCTTTTTTTTTTCAAGTCACTAATGCAACCTTGGTCCGCAGACAGCTTTCAAAATATCTTTTTCATTGAAATGCTGCAGCATTTTAGAGTCAAAACATGCCTATCTGGCCTATTCAGCCATTGTCTGTTACATGCTGCGGTCAGGTTCCCTTTCAAAGCGTTACATATTCCTTTAAAATGCAGGTATTGTTAGCTTCAGGTAGTGTATACAATGTTTTAGAAGGTTATAAATAGTGTAAAAAAAGTTAGGAGTTTATTGTATCTGCAGGTTTTGTAATGCCATTCCTTGATCTTTTAAATATCTGAACTATGAAACGTTTACAGGCAGTCTATACAGTCATGGCCGAAAGTGTTGACACCTTTGTGATTGTTCCAGAAAATGAATCATTTCTTCCAGAAAATGACTGCAAGTACAATTGTTTGGTCACACATACAGGTTTATTTCATTTGAGCATGTTGGAACAAGACAAAAAAACTGAAGACAATTTCACATAAAAGGCCCTCATGTAAAAATACTGAAGTCCCCCCAAAAAAGGTGAGAAAAGTATTCTAGGAGTGATACAATTTTTCTGGTTAGCCAATAAAGGTATCACTCCTAGAATACTTTTCTCACCTTTTATTGGGACTTAAGGTATTTACAGCGATTTCTCTGGTTGACATGGCACCACAATATTATTTTGTATTGTGCTTTTTACACAAAAGCTCCAAAATGAGTAAGAAAAAAATTGTTGGCACCTTTCCAAGATTGGGGGTAAACAACTTTGTTTCAAGCATGTGATGCGCATTCAAACTGACCGCTGGCAAGTAAAAGGTGTGGGCAATATGAAAATCACACCTGAATCCAGATAACAAGGGAAGAAGTGGATTCAATCTTTGCATTGTGTCTGTGTGTGTGACAACTAAGCATGGAAAAAAGAAATAGAAAAAAAAAAAAAAAAAAAAAACTCGTCTGATGACTTCAGAAACCAAAATTGTTAACAAATATCAACAATGTCAAGGTTACAAGTCCACATAAAGAGATAATGACGTTCCATTGTCCACGGTGAAGGTTAAAACACATAGCATTGTAGCCAATCTCTCTAGACATGGATGAAGGAGAAAAAAAATTGATGAAAGGTTGAAACAATAGATAGTCCAGATGGGGGGATAAACCACCCCAATCCAAAGAAATTAAGTTCTCCTGCAATCCCAGGGTGCATTAGTGTCAGCCCAAACTATCTGTCAACATTTGAATGAGATGAAATACTATGGCATGAGACCCAGGAGGAGCCCAGTCTCAGAAAGCTGGGTTTCAGTCCTGGGTAAAGGATCTTCCTGCAGGACAATGACCCCAAACATACTTCAAGAAGCACCCAGAAATGGATGGAAACAAAGCGCTGGAGAGCTCTGAAGTGTCCAGCAATGAGTCTAGATCTAAATGCCACTGAACACCCATCAAAAAATCTCAACCCCTTTACATATACCATAGGTACGTCCTACAGTTGAAACCAGAAGTTAATGCACTCTATAAAAAGACACATATGCATGTTTTTCTAACTATCAGACATGAAATCAGTATAAACCTTTCCTATTTTAGGTCAATTAGGATTATAACTACCATATATACTCGCGTATAAGCCGAGTTTTTCAGCCCAAAATTTGGGCTGAAAAGTCCCCCCTCGGCTTATACGCGAGTATATACGGTAATCCATATATATACAGCAGCAGCCCCGGAGGTACAGTATACAGGCCCCCCCATCAAGCTCCAGGGCCCCCCCCCTTGCGCGGCAGCCTGTAAAGTAAAATCATACTTATCACTGTCCCGCGGCTTGCCGACACACGATCCCGGGCTTCATTCCGCATCTTCTGTGGTCGCGGGCAATGACGTCATTGCCCGCAACTACAGGAAGCCGGAAGACGCGTATTGAAGCTCAGGATCGTGTGTCGGCAAGCGGCGGGACAGCGCGGGACAGTGATAAGTAGGATTTTACTTTACAGGCTGCCGCGCAAGGGGGGGGGGGGGCCATGGAGCTTGATGGGGGGGCCTGTATACCTCCGGGGCTGCTGCTGTATACAGCCCTGGGGCTGCTGCTGTATACAGCCCTGGGGCGGCTGCTGTATACAGCCCTGGGGCTGCTGCTGTATACAGCCCTGGGGCTGCTGCTGCTGTATACTACCTAAGGGCTGCTGTATATACCCCTGGGGCTGCTGTATACTACCACTGGGGCTGCTGTATACTACCACTGGGGCTGCTGTATACTACCACTGGGGCTGCTGTATACTACCACTGGGGCTGCTGTATACTACCACTGGGGCTGCTGTATACTACCACTGGGGCTGCTGTATACTACCTCTGGGGCTGCTGCTGTATATACCACTGGGGCTGCTGCTGTATATACCACTGGGGCTGCTGCTGTATATACCACTGGGGCTGCTGCTGTATACTACCACTGGGGCTGCTGCTGTATACTACCACTGGGGCTGCTGCTGTATACTACCACTGGGGCTGCTGTATACCACACTGCTGGGGGCTGTATACCTGTGCTGGGGTCCACCCTCGGCTTATACACGAGTCAATAGGTTTTCCCAGGTTTTGGGGGCAAAAGTAGGGGGGTCGGCTTATACACGGGTCAGCTTATACACGAGTATATACGGTATTTATATTTGCCAAATGCCAGTATAATGAGAGAATGTTTTAAGGCATTTTTATTACTTTCTGCAAAGTCACAAGTTTACATACATTTCATTAGTATTTGGTACAATTGCCCTTAAACTGTATGACTTGGGTCAAACATTTAGGATACCCTTCCACCAGTTTCTCACAATAGTTGTTAGGAATTTGGGCTCATTCCTCCTGACAAAACTGGTGTAACTGAGCCGTGTGTAGGTCTCCTTGCTTGCACCTGCCTTTTCAGTTTTGCCCATACATTTTCAATAGGATTGAGATCAGGGCGTTGTGATGGCCACTCCAAAACATTGAATTTGTTATCCTTAAGCCACTTTGACCAGAAGCATACTGCCAGACTGATTATATTGTCTATTTGAAAGATCCGTTTCCGCTCAAGCTTCAACTTCATGGCTGATGTCTTGAGATGAGGCTTCAGTATTGCCACAATCTTTTTTTTTTTTTACCTCATGATGCCATCTATATTGTGAAGTGCAATAGTACCTCCTGCACCAAAAAGTGATGCTGCCATCCCCATGGCAAGTCATACAGTTTAAGGGCAAAGGTACCAAATACTAATGAAATTTATGTAAACTTGACTTTGCAGAAAGAAACAAATGGCTTAAAATATTCTCTCTCTCATTCTGGCATTTGCCAAATAATAATTATGGCAATCCAAATTGACCTAAAACAGGAATGTTTTATTCTGATTTCATGTCAGATCGTGAGAAAAACATGCATACGTGTCTTTTTATATAGTGTATGTGAGCTCAGCTGCAAACATGCCGTTACCACAGCCATTTTCCTTTGGTCCCCGTGTCAAGCAGCCGCAGATCAATGGCACCCACATCACGATGCCACATCACCTATGCCTATGAGCCCCAAACCTGCAGCATCGTCGACCCTGCCTTCTGTGACTCTCCAGAGCGGCTACATCGCAGATTATTTGCGCCCACAGATCAATGGTGTCCACATCCAGACGCGACACCCCCTCCGACCCGCCCTCATGTGACCCACATGTGACCCTCCTGAGGAGCTTCCCTCTGGTAAACTACACTCAGAACATTGGACTCAAGGATTATAAAAATGAACCCCCATTTTTACATACATTTTTTCCCCCATTTTCCTCCTGTAAATTTTGGGTGCGTTCTATAATCCACGAAATACGGTACTTCAATATTCTGCAACAATTTCAAGGATGCCAACATTTTCAGCAATGACTCGATGACTATGTTTAAGATCAAAATTAAATGTGAATTTTATCAGCTGTCCATTTAAATAGCCTGACATTTCAGTGCATATATATAGGCAGAGTGTGATCATGCAAGTGGTTTACTTGTACTATATACTTTGGAATACATCACTTTCAGTGATTTTACAAAAGGTCATACAAATGTAAGATTATGTATCTGTATTACAGTCCTTTTCTGCTCAATAAGGAACATCAGATTCTAGGGATGGATAATAATGAGAACAATCTAGGCAACTGCCAGGGGCCAAACGTCCATACTATCCTCTTTATATTTATTTGCGCTAGCATTGGCGGTTTACATCGCCAAGTAAGAAATGTTCCTGTACTTCCACTGTTGGCATAAAATATTTGCAGCGTAGCCATGTCATTTATCATGTACACACCAGAAGAGGATGGCAATGGAGCCATGGGAAATATTTACTGGAGAGGCAAGTGACTGCTAATAAATTGGGGAAACCACTAATCAATTTATAATAGATTGTTCAGTGTCAATAGGCTGCCATATTACAGAAGCATGGGTCCTGTTTACACAGAATGATACACTGCTGAAAACCATGATCTTTTGTAATGTACAAAAGATCATCTCACCTGATGAATGAGCGTTTTGCTTGGTCATTGGGTGATCACCACTTGGTTTACACTGAAAGATTAAATCTTAAAGGGACACTGTCAGGTCATTTTTCAGTATGATACTATTACCCCTGAATAGGGCCTGGGGAGAGCTTTTAAAAACATGTAATATCATTGTACCTTTTTTAGTTTCCAAATAATCAGCATTGTCAGACACTGCAGTGAGCTTCTGGATTAGTCCTCTCTATTATGAGCAAATAGGAGTAGTCCTGTGCTGTATAAAAGGTCACATAATTATGCACTCCCTCTAAGAAGCTCTCTCCTCCCTCCTCCCTCTGCTAACAGTGCAGTGGCAGTTTTCACTTAAGGTACCGTCACACAGGGACATATCGCGCGCGATGTTGCCGGCAACTGAGGGGCGTGTCCAGGTTGCGGCGACATCGCCGGCGAATTGCCGCGTGTGACAGGACGATAATCAGGCGATGAATCGCCTGAGTCACATCGCCAGGTTTGGTCAGGCGATCATGCCTGATCGCCCTGTGTAACGCGGCAACCCGCAATGCTACAGGCGATTCCGCCTATCTACAACATTGCGGGTTATCGCTCGCTGGGTTGCTGGGCAACCCAGCGAGCGATAGCCGCAGCAACTAGCCGGCGACATCGCCGGTAAGTTGCTCCGTCTGACAGCTCACCGGCGATGTTGTCAGGGATGCGCGCTCCAGCGATCGCCAGCAACATCGCCGGCGATATGTCCCTGTGTGACGGTACCTTTACAGGTTTGTTCAGTTGATATTACTACGGAGGGAGAAAGCAATTACAGATCTGCCTTATCTAGGCTATATTTGCTTCTGTAAAGCAGATATCCTGCTGCGTTGTGACAGTTTGTGTTGTATTTGACCTCTTGTGATGCTGCACACAGAGCAGTGAGGAGAATACAGCCCCCACCCCCACTGATGTCCTGTGCAGTGATGTGGTGTGAGTACGTGACATGCATATTCATGCTGTGGGGAGTGGACAGCAGAGAACTAAGGGTATGTGCACACTGGCCGGGTTAGGGTCGGTTTAGCTGTGTAAACCGCCGGTCGGTTTACATAAATTTTATGTAAATTTATGTTAATCTAAACCGGCGTTTGGTTTAACATTAAAACCTATGTAAACCGACACCCGGTGTGCACACACTGGCGGTTTACACATGCTCATCTGTTGCTAACCCGCTGGGTTCCCAGCGGGTTAGCAACGAATGAGCATGTTCTATAAACCGGCCGGTTCTGCAGCGGCTGCAAGCAGAATCATGTGCTGCTTCCAGCCGCAGCAGAACCGCCGCCGCTAACCCGCTGTGCACCCGCCGCAAACCCGAGGCACAGCCGCAGCACATACCCGCCAGGATGCCGGTGGACGGCTCCAGAGCTTCCTGGCGGGTCCGCCCAGCCGCCGCCGACACAAACCCGCCCACCAGTGTGCACATAGCCAAAGTGGATCATTCCCTGTGAGTGACAAGTGGAATGAGTCTCTTTAGTTGAAGTTTACAGAAGATGGGAGGGAAATAAATAAAGGAATTAGAAAATGATAGCAGTTACATATGGATTTTTGACATGACCGTTTTCCTTTAAGGAAGCTTGTTCATAATTAACTTTCAATATAAATGCAGCTTTACTTGCAGAGAGATGGAAGTAATAAATTTAGTTTGTAAAAGAGACTTTCTTGTTTACTCTGTTGCACCTTTGTATATAGTGTCTTCTCAGGTTATGTATCTGTCCCTTATTACACAATGCTCTCCCTGGTTAAAGAGAACCTGTCACCCCCCTTGCTGCTTTGCAAACTAATTGCAGCAATGAAAGCAGCATGTCTGCTGCATTCAGGGAAGGGCTCCCCCATGTTTCTAGCCCTCGCTTTAAAAAAAAAAAAAAAAAAGACCTTAGAAAACCTATAGTTAAGTAGTCTAAAAGGTGGGATCTTATTGAGGTCTTCACTGCTGGCACAGTCCTCCAGCCTACTCCTTGTGTAATCCGCTCCTTCTATATCTCCGTGCCGCCTCCTGTTCTGCTGGCTCTGTCCTCTTCCTCTCCTGCTCTGTCACTCAACCTGCTGCACAGAGCTTGCTCAGAGCGGCTGCAAAGCATTTGACCTGAAGTAAGCGCCAGATTCCTGGCCTTTGAATAAAGCATAAACAGGGCGGAAACCTGGCACTGACGTCAGGCCAAATGCTCTACAGCCACTTTGAACAAGCTGAGTGGCAGATTGAGTGACAGAGAAAAGGAGGGCAGAGCCAGCAGAACAGGAGGCGGTTTGGAGACATAGAAGTGGGCGGAATACACAAGGAGGAGGCTGAAGGACTGTTCCAGCAGTGAAGACCTCTTAATAAGATCCCACCCTTTAGACTACTTAACTGAAAGTTTTCTAATTTCTTTTTTAAAGCTTACAGGGGGGGGTGGGGGGGGCTAAAAACATGGGGGGAGCCCTTCCCTGAATGCAGCAGACATGCTGCATTCAGTGCTGCATGTAGTTTGCATTGCAGCAGGGGGGGGGGGGGTGACAGGTCCTCTTTGGTATACTTAAAGTCCCTTATTAAATATCATCCAATAGTTATGTATACAGTAGTCCTTAATTACATAACATTCCCTCTTGTTATGTATAGCACCATCCCTTGATAGTAGCTCACGAAGCCTGCCTTGCTATACAAAACAATAGATGCTCCCAGTCTCTTTGCACTTGCAAAAATGGACCATAGAGCCTGTGTGTTCATCACGGGACCCATGACATGATATTCCAAAAACATACCAAATGTTAGATTGGGTTCTGGGGTACACTCATACTAATTGTCCAGGGCGATAGCTACCTTAGTCCACTGCTGGTTCTAAGACTCGTCACCATTTTTCTTGGAAAACTACATATTATTGCCCAATTCTAAGCAAATTGGATGTGAAGAAGGGGCAGGTGTTGAACTTTTCTCAATTAACTGTTCGGCTACATTCATAAAGTGAGTTATTGCACAGTTTTTGACGAGTTTTTATGGTTTCGCAATTGCTGTGAAATGCAGTGATGTTGGCTATCCAGCCAAGTCAATATATTTCACAAGTTAGCATTCAGACACTGCGCTTTTTATGAATCCGTAAAAAGAATGAGCATGTCAACTATTTTGTATTAATTCTGCTGCACTTTTACCGACATCCCCGCGCTCCCATGGTGTTCTCCAGGGATGTTATCATACCCAGAGGCTGCAGGACCTGCGAGAGGACCTGGCACTGCACAAAGTCACCAAGTGACATCACCCAGCCACATGCGCAGGGTCCTAGAGGCACAGAATGCAGCGGCCTCCAGGAATGAAGACGTCGCTGGAGGTCGTGGGAGCGTGGGGAGGTGAGTAAATAGTGCAGCAGCATTCACACACACACTAGGCTGTGGTTTGTGAGGATCCCTTCTTGGTGCAGTTTCTGCACCAAAAACGCATCCTCACAAAACGCAGCCAACACGCTGTGTGTGAACGTAACCCAAGTTGTACTTGTAAAACTATTTCCTGCCGGGGTCCATTTGAAAATGTATATCATTCAGGGTCTGCACAAAATTATCAACCTGAAAAGTACCCTACTATATGTGGTCAAACAATTAATAAACTCACCCCTACTGTGGTAGCTGGAGCAGTTTTCGCTTTGGTGTGGCTGTGATGTTAGGTGATATTGATCATGTGGCTTCTCAATTGCTTTTCCGGGTTTGCATTAGTCTGGAGTGCAGTCAACTCTGTTACTGGGGCATATACATCACTGGGGATGGATGGGGGTCAGAGACCTCACTACTGAGGAGGCAGACGCTGGGGATGCTTGCGCTGAGGACAGAGACATCACTGCTGGGGAGGCAGAGGCTGCTTTTCATTCATGGGACAGAGTGCCCTTTGCACGCTACCTCTGCCTACAAAATACAATTTCACGCTAGAACAGACCAACATGAGGACGTAATCCTTCAATGCATGCAGCTTCAATAGTGAACACTTTCTATGTGCCGCAGTGCAAGTGTAAAGGGCCGGCAGCCAACAAATTGGGCTGCCAACCCGAGCATTGTGGTCCCAAGGAATCTACATGGGGGAAAAAAAAAAGAGGGTCATCGTGGGCGGAGGTTCCCCACACCTCTTGTAGAATTTAGTTGACAAGTTTATGTACAATTTTACTGCATATTTAGTGACTAGATTTTGCCCACTTGCGCTAAAGCATGGAGTTTTATAACAGAAATTAGAATGAAAGTATATATGTATTAAAAATAAACAAAAAATATACAATTACCTCTGTTGGTTTGTAGCAATCTACTAATGATTCCTGAAAGAAAAAAATACAATGATTGAATACAAAAACAACAATGTCCAATCTTACAGAGAACCTGTCAGCAGGATTTAGCACCATAAAGTAAAGCCATGGCCATAATAATTAAACTCATACCTGCTTTGAAGGAATCAGATTTAAGGTTGTTGAATAATCCTCTGCTAAAATTTTTATCTAATGATATCTTCTGTGCATCAGGGCGGAACTTGCAGATATGGTCTTCTGCTTCTCCGCCCCTGCGCCTGCCTTCTGTTTCTTTACTGATTATTCAGTGACCTGCCTCCTTTTTGAAATCCTTCACCACCATCGTTGGGGTGGGTAGTGTTCTGATCCAGTGACCTTGGAGCCGCATGAATATGTTTCACAGGAGTAAGTGGTACCTGTACTGACCGCAGTTCCTGACCAAACCCCGCAACTAGAAGTAACCGTGGGCCTCAACACGGCCGGAGAACTAGCTACCCCTGAAGATGGAAACAATAATTCTATCTTGCCTCAGAGCATAACCCCCAAAGGATAGAAAGCCCCCTACAAATATTGACAGTGAGTAAGAGGAAAAGACACACTCAGGCAGAAAACAGAATTTAGCAAAAGGAGGCCACTTTAGCTAGATAGATAAAGACAGGACAGAATACTATTGCAGTCAGTATAAAAATCGTTTCAAAAACATCCACAGCAGATAATACAAAAATACCCCTGAGTCTACTCAAGACTCGGCGCCCTCTAAATCTGGGGAACTCCTGTGAATCCAACAATGCTGACACAATCAAAAGCTGTACAAGCCAACAACAAATGAATAGCACTTAAATCCTAGGAAGAAAATGTCCTAACAGAGAGCAGGTTAAGACAGACATGCACTCTGAGCAAAAATAACAATTCCAAAACAAGCACACAGCATGTGTGCCACAAGAAAACAAAACCACTTAGCTTGGAAGTTTTGCAGCAGGACAGGAAGACACCAGGCAGAGGTGAAACACTCCAGGACAATTGACAACTGGCAAGGACTGAGGAAATCCTGCAAACCTAAATACCCCAGTCTAAATTCCAATTATCAAATTCACCTGACCAAGACTGCAAAACAGGATCAACTTTATTACCAGCCACAACCACAGGAGGGAGCCCACAAGCAGAATTCACAACAGGGTAGCACTTGCGAAATGCGAGTCTTTGGCCAGTCTGTAGGTCATCAACATGGCGCCAGAGGCAATGCATGTGCAAATCAAGATATCAGGTCAAATAACTTCTTCATCAAGCCAAAATCTTGATCCTTGCATCTGCCGGCTCCAGCACCATTTTATTGACCTAGAGATCGTCTGTAGACTTTCACTACACACTCAACGCCTACCCCAATGATGGCTGTGGCACGCAATATAAAAAAAGAAAGCAGGTGACTGAATAATGAGGGACCTGTAAAGGAAACAGAGGAGGCAGGCAAAGAAACCTTACACCAAAATCACCACGATGCACAGAAAACATTAGAAGAAAACTTTAGAAGATGATTATTCAACAAACAAATCTGATTCCTTCATCGCAAGCATCATTTTAATCAGTATCCCAGCGCTATTATGACTATGGCTTTACTTTAGGCCAAATCCTGATGATTGGTTCTTTTTGAAAACAAAAGCGAACCAAAAGAACTGAAAAAAAAACAAAAAAAAAACACACCTATAGGTCAATTTCTAACATGTATACAAAAGATTTTTATTTCACAAACTTTAGAAAGCCTTGAGCACACGGTGCTTTTTGAGGAAGTTGTCGCAAATCTGTATTTCTATCCTTATGCCAAAGTCAATAAGAATTCTTAAGTGTTGTGCACATGTTGCTTATTTTTCTCTTACAGATTTGGTGCAGAAAATATATTTGCATCATGTCATTTCTTGAAGCTTTTTTTGCCTGCACTTTTCACCCCTTCCACTAACTTTGTGATGAAAAACGCAGCCAAAAACGCATTTTTTTCTGCCAGATGCAGAAAATTTATGCACCAATTACTGCAGGGGTTATATATATTTACTATACCCACTGGGCTATTACTGGCTTTTTTTCAGTACAAGCCAATAGAGGTTACTTATCCCAAGTAATAATAATGATAATAATCTTTATATAGCGCCAACATATTCCGCAGCGCTTTACAATTCAGAGGTTCATATAAAAACGGTCATAAGCAACAGTTAAAAAATATACAATACAATAATTAAAGCAGAGAAAGTTTAAAAAATAAATTACAATAATTAAATCAAAAATAAAAGTTACCCTGCCCAAGAGATTACAATGTACAATGAGATAGGTGTTACACAAAGTACAGAGGCTTATTACAATGATGGTCCAGGCATCTTGAGGAATTGGGGGGGATAGATAAAATTACATGAATGGTTATCAGACAATCTGAGTAGAGCTTTTGGGGTCGGTGGAGTTTGGAGAAGAGTTATGTCAAGAGAGATAGTGAATGAGCTATATACAGTATAAAGGACTTCTATTAGGGAGCATGATAGGCAGTCTGAAAAAGATGTGTCTTTAGGGAGCGCCTGAAGCTATGTAAGTTGTGGACAGTCCTAATTACTTAGGGTAGAGCATTCCAGAGAATTGGTGCAGCTCTGGAGAAGTCTTGGAGATATGAGTGGGAGGTTCCCAAGTGATCAATAGCAATAATATACTCTAAAAACACTCAGGACTCAGCCTTTTCCAGGATGTGTTTAGAGGCAACACTCAATGTTATGCTAAATGAATTATGACCAGAAATACAGAATGACAAACTAAAACTATATATAAAACATAAGATATCAACCAGTAAGCGTTTACTTCAGGATGGAGTCTTCCCTAGTTTCAAGGTATGTAGGCATACACCGACGATAAGGCCCTGTGCATAAGGGCATTCTGTTTTTGATGCATTTTTTAGTAGTTTTGTCACAAAACTGTATGTGAATCCTTGTCAGCAAAGTCAATGAGAATGCTGAAATTTTAAGCACATTATTTTTCTCTTGCAGATTTGGTGCAGAAATAAATCTGCAAAATATCAATTCTTGCAGTGTTTTTCCACCCATGAATTTATTAAAACAAATGGGAAAAAAAAACATCAAAAACACACTTTTTTTCTCACAGAATATGCCGAAATTTCTGCAACCACATACTCAACATGCGCACATAGCTTAATGCTCCATTATAAAACAACATTTTATAATTTTTTTGGCAGAATGCCCATGTATTGAATATGCAAATTGTCACTTCAGTGAGGAAGTCAAAAACTTTAATGCCACCTAATAAAGGGAGCAATCCTTTAGGATTTTGCCAGATCAGAACCCCAAACTGCAGATGTTGCATTTTGGGGTGACTGCTCCTCATCAGTGCAGTGTGTGGGAGTTCTGATTTGGCTGTATGAGAGGCTAAGACAAGGTGTGGGGGACTAGCTATTCTCCTTGTGGAGACTTTTACAGTGAGGAGACCTATAGCCGCAATGCTCCTCTGGGAAATTGCGTATGCAAATTAAGTCAAAGACACTATTTCAGTGTGAAAACACATACTTGTTGGGTAGATTTCTATTTTCCTTACATAGCATATGGTGTAAAAAGTAACACGTAAGAAGCCGGTACCTGTAATTTGACAACACGTTCTTCTTCACTAGCTGCATCTAGAAGATCGTCTATATCTATTTCTACTTCTGGCATTTCTTCTTCCTAAGAGGAAACAAAGATAAAATGTGTTTGGAAAAACAAATATGCAGAATATGCTAATAATACAAGCCAGCAGTTGTGTATAAATTAAAATTTATTACAATTATTCATTAGGGAAGCCTTCTGTAAAACGAACAATTGAACTGTTACAGCATCAAGGAAAAATAGGACCAGGTTCAGAGCAGCAATTAGAAAGCCGGCCACCTCTGGCAACAAGCAGTAATTTAAGATTTTATTTTTTTTTTATTCAAAAGTAAATTGCAAAGCTGTTACGGTAATAAATTAAAGGGGATGTGTCAATCACTTGAATTGTTAAAAGGGGAACTCTGGGGAGAAAACATTTTTCTTTTTTTGTATGGACCCTGCCCTCCTACATAATGAAGCAGGGCTGGACACTACAGTTTTAGGATCTATGGATGCTTACAAATAAATAAAATAATATCTGCTACTCGGCTCACACGTCCACTTCGGAGACAGAGTAATTCAGTTATGCATAGTGCTAAAGTTTCAGGGGACAAGAAGCTACCAAATTGATATTGTCGAGGTAAAGATATAGTAAAGATATATTTTTACCTATATTTGATAGTAAAATATATAATATATATATATATATATATATATATATATATATATATATATATATATATATATATATATATATATATATATATATATATATATATATATATATATATATATAATCTATGTCATTTATACTTTTATATTTGTTTTTCTTTTATAACTAACTAGCTGGGTGCCCGATGCACATGCATCGGGATTCTAGAAGAGCGAGTCTCTGACTCGCAATGGCCGCTTCGCGGCCAATGCTTCGCGCTGCTAAGGCGACTCGCCATGCCCGCTGCGCGGGCATAGCGAGTCGCCTTAGAACTGCTCGCAATGGCCGCTGCGCGGCCAATGCTTCGGGCGTATCCACATGACCACGCTGACTCGCAGCGCGTGTGGACTCAGAAGGGGCAAAAAACCCATTCGTGATTATATAATATAGATATATTGGCTTATAGCATTAAATGGAACAATAAGTTTTTCTTCTGTTCAGGTATGTACTCAAGATAAATACATATATCTATTTATCTCTCTCCCTCTCTCATTCCCTTTCCTCTTCTCTCTCTCTATGTTCTCTCTCTCCTCTCTCTCTTCTGTCTCTCTACGTCTCTCTCTTTCTTCTCTCCCTCTCATCCATGAACCAAAGCTATGTGTAAACAAAGTATCTTTCAGATGTGTGAAGAGAAAATACAGTGTACGGAGGTGCCCAGGAAACTAAGGAGCTGATTGGTCACTTCTGTCCCGGTGCCAGGCTGTGCCATGAGAAACTGGAGATGGCTGCATACCACAGGCTAAAAGATGACACCTGGACTGATTGGAGGATGGACTTACGAAAGACAAAGAATTACTTATTACTAACAAATAGACATTAGCGTAATCCCACCTAAACTCTTAGCATAAATACACCCCGTTTTGGACATTTACATGCTTATCTTCTGGACTATAAAAGATGGTGTACCCGGATGTGCAGTTCAGTTGCTGTGTATATCTTGCCATTGCTTAATAAAGCAACGAACATATTATAAGTTTGAACCAGATTCTCCGTCTGATTTACTCTTATCTGGTACCATATGTTCATAGTCTGATTTGGAGTGACCGGTGGAGGAGTGGAAGAGTTAAATTGCCCCGTCAATATGAGGAGGGGAGACCATGGCAGTGCTGAATCAATCAATGCAGTGCTTTGCCTCTCCTGCTAGCCAGATACATGACAGTACACACTATGCATTATCATATTGTACAGAAGATCACAGCTTGTATGTATATCTGCTCGATGACATGATTGCTATTTGAAGGCAGAACACCCTTGTTCTAACATTACACAGGATGGTATATCAGGGGCAAAAATGTAGTGTAATCATGGTCTTTGTGAACATAACCCCTGCCATGCCTCCTGTTCATATAGAAGTATGAGGGGGCAGGAATGTAAAATGATCCTGAAGCCCCCAACACACCTCCTGTCACTGCTACAGCAGGAGGCTGAATTTCTCTGTCCATGAAGGCATGAGTGAGTGCTGAGGAGCAGATATGATTTCAGTGATTTAGAAGTGATCTATAGATCCTAGAACTGTAGTGGACAGCTTTGATTCATCATGTAGGAGGGCAGGGACAGTACCATTTTTTTTTTTTAGCTCCTCTTTAAAACTTGCAATCACCATACAATACCCCAAAAAGGTTTTAATTATTTTTCTAAACAGGGACTCTGAAGTCATTTTCCAACCCAAAACCACCCTGCCAGTAGCTTGCAAAAGAAAATGATATTGTACTTCCTCAGACTAAAGGGGATGTCACGTCAATATCGCTCGTACGTCACGGATTTTCAGTTGCTCGAGCGACATAAAAGTGACGCAGGAGCGACATTGAAGCGTGTGACCAAGCGATGCAACCAGCGACATGTCGCTGATTGCAGGTTTCACTGCCAGACGTAAAACCTGTCGCTCATCGCTCAGTAGACCTTGTGCATCGTTGCGTGTGACACTAAACTCAGCGACGTATTTTCTATTTTGACAACGTACAAGCGACTAAATAAAATCGCTCGCAAGATGGCGACATCACCGCATCGCTGGGTCATATTGACGCGTGTGACATCTTACCTGCGATAATTCCACATCACTCAGGCGATTAATATTTTGTGACGCATGAGCGATATTGCGGGCGACATTGACACGTGTGACAGGCCCTTAACAGTCCAGCAATAAAATGCTGCCCCACCAAACTAGAAACAGGACTGTTACACAGGCTGAGCAACTATATTGAGAAAGGTTTTTTTTCCCAAATTCTGCTCATTTTGGGCAGCGTGCTTGTTCTCCAGACTTAGAATAGATAGCATAACTTAAGAACAACCACAAATCTACGCACAACTAACTCATTCACTAACAAACAGGAACTAGCGTGGTTGAGGAGGCTGAAGAGAAGAAAATTCCCAAGTATGCCTACGTCAAAATAGATCAGATACACTGAACTGCAGGACAAATCTTATCTCCATTTCCAATGGGCAAGAGAGAAGCCGGAAACCTGCACAAAGCAACCATTCAGTAAATAGGAGTAGGCGCTTTCATTTATTAAAATCAAGATTTTATGAACACTCCTTTCCCAGCAAAGACAAAAATAAAAACCCACATGTTTTACTAAATACAAAAATTAAATCACTGATTTATAATACTAGGCAACCACCCTTCCATGATCAGTAGGTGTGCGGGAGATTGTGTCACCCGTATCTTGAACCGATGCTGCTCTTGCCTTTATCACAAGGGCCGTCTGCATCTTGCAGTGCATTTAATACACTGCCTCAGGCTGGCTTCACATTTGCGTATGGGAATGCAGCGTATTGCTGCGTTCCCATACGCAGTCAAACGCATGCGCACTGCGTTCCTATGTTTAACATAGGAACGCATGGTGCCTGCGTTTGCTGCGTTCGGGTGCGGATGCGGACGATATCTGCTGCTTCCGGTGTCCAGCATCCGCACCCGGGACGCAGCATGTTGGGTTTTTTTGTGCGTTTGGGACCTTGGACAATCAGCAAGCGTCCCCAAGCGCACAAAAAATGCATTGGCTTCAATAGGTCCGCAGTGTCCTCTGCATGACACCGCAGGAGAACGCTGCGGACCCATTGAAAAATCTCCCGGTGGCCGCCGGTGATGTCACAGGAGCTCACCGACGGCCACCGGGAGATCAGCTGGAGCCTCTGCTGTCCTCCGCCTCCCGGCCGCTGGTAATGTGCTAGCGATGTCGGCGGGGAGAACAGCTGATGTGACAGCTGTTTGAATCTTCCCGCGCCGACATCTCCTCTCGGTGTCGGCGCGGGAAGATTCAAACAGCTGTCAAATCAGCTGTTCTCCCCGCCGACACGTCCCGGAGGTTACCAGCGGCCGGGGGGCGGAGATCTCCGGCGCTGATCTCCGCCCCCTGACAACGCCGATTGGCTGGCAGCCTGCACAATGATGTGTCCGCAAGCGGACATTCTCCGCTGCGGACACATCATTTACACCCTGCTTTTGACAGCGTTTGTGCCTGCATGCCATCAGCATGCAGACACAAACGCTAATGTGAAGCCAGCCTCAGGATTTGTAAATATCGCTGCCTTTTCTTTTCTGTGACATTTGAGTTAGGGTGGTTTCACAGTAGCGAAACTGGACGCTACGGAATCTGGTTTGTTCCCATTGACTTTCAGTGGGGACTCTGGAAAACGCGGTTGCATCTGGTTTCACAAAAAAAGAAAAAATGGATCCAGTCAGATGCCTTCTAGTGGTTATCCGATGGTAAAAGCAAGTGTGAACCCCCCACATATGAGGGTTTTGCTTTGAATTTTAGTGCATTGGCTCGCAAGACAATGAAGACCCTTTGATGTGTGTTGCAAGCTTATGTATTTTATGCAATATATTAAAGAAAACCTCATGTACTGATACATTTTTTCTGTTGCTAATTTTTTCAGATTTTGTAGAGTGTAACTAGGTCCTTTAGAGTGGAGGGTGTCTGTCCATGTGATGTAAAGTGCTGGGCAGCCTGCCTGATTTAAAGGCAATCTGTCAGCAGATTTTTGCTATGTAATCTGAGGAGAACATGAGGTTGGGGTTAATTATATATCACGTCAAGCTGTGTGCTGTTTACTTAAACTGAATGTTTTATCACCTGTTGAGTAATTGATTGTCCTGGTGAAGAAGTCAGTACTCCGAAATGCATTGACAAATCAAACCCAATGAATCTACCTCTTGTCCTGTTTTTGGACTTTGCCAGCATAAAGATTTGAATGCAGTTTTGTGCACAGGGCTTTTATCAGCAGCTAAGATTTAACCTATTCTCCAGATTACAATATTTTTCTACTGGCATTGGGGCTGCACCAGCTGGTTCAATCACAGTGGTTGCGTCTCAAACAACCACACCAGGTCAGCATTATTCCTCAATTACGGTTTCCTCTTACAGAAGACCATATTTTGCACTTTATTGCCTTTCCAGCCTTTTTCCCGTTTTCCATCACCTAGTAAATATCATTGCTGTGACTAGCAGGTGGGCACTCGTCTGACTCTACCCCTTCCTGTGATAAGCAGCTCACTGTCAAGAGACAATGTACATAGAGAGCCTGGCGTGGTTGGTTCTCGGCTCCGCTGCATGCGAAATCTAAAGAGATCAGAGTGTCAGAACTGCTGCACCCAGGAAATTAAGTGACACAGCATTGGATTACAGATCACCTTCTACAGACTAGGTAGCAAAACCTGGTGACAGATTCCCTTTAATAGTATGGGCATCACTAACAGCCTGCATGAACTACACACACCTGTGTGACAGGTGCCCTATACAAGCCTTATTTCGGTGCATACCCGTTCCACAAACACTAGGCATGCAAGTTACTGTTTTATTGGTATTTTTCCCCTGTGTTGTCAGCATTTATCAAGGGGGCCTGCTGCATCCTACAATGCATTTAATATTGCGTTTTGATGGTTAAATCTACCTTTTTATTGTGAGGTTTGTTGCCATAAAATACGTAGGTGCCATTAGCAGGAATTTCCAATGAGAAGATGAAACCTAAGGTGGAGACTATCCAATGCTGAAAGTGTGAGATAATAATAGTCACTGCTTGACGCCATAGCAGAAAGCACTGCTGCACACTGCTTTGTATTGTGCTCAAAATTACAAGAGAGCAGACTGCACGCAGCATGTACGAGTACAAGCATTTAGTTCCCCGAGAGAAGATTATAAATAGCATCATACAGAGGGAAAATTCACCACAAACTGCTCTGAACGTCCCATCAGCTCAGCAACAAAGTGTCTGTGCAGCCAATGTCAAGCCAAGTGGCCTCTGGTAGGTTACATCTCTACACCGCCACATTTCATGGTCAGGTGTGGAAATGAATAGTCATAAGCAGAATGAAACTGGCCCAGAACATAAGAGAAGTAATCTGAATACAGCAAGGAACACGTGAAAGTGGAAATACAAGGTTCCAATGCTGGACTTCATGTACACTAGAAAAACAAATGTCCTGACAACTCACAAAGTATCACTAAATGCATAAAAAACAAGCAACATCTGTAGGTTAGGACTATATCGATTAAGACTTGTTCATATAACATTTTCATCTTTTAACACTGAGCTTTTCCTGCTGCATACACTAGGCATATGACAAGTGAACACATAGGGCTCCATATTCACCCTATATCCTTTTGACTTAAAGGGAACCTGTCACCTGGATCTAAGCCCCTACACTATCACTACCTGTCCCTGCACCTTCCTAGCTGCTCCCTGTCTATCCCTCTCTGAGCTAAATCTTTACATTCACTTTGCCGGCAGACGCAGGTGTACTTTGTTTTTTACGTTGCGCTTCTTCCCCACTCTCACATACAAACACACACACACACAAATTCTCACACACACTTACTCACATTCACACACATTCTCTCACACATTTACATTCTATATATATATCTATATATATATATATATCTATATCTATCTATATATCTATATCTATCTATATATCTATATCTATCTATCTATCTATCTATCTATCTATCTATCTATCTATATATATATACACACACATACATACATTCTGTCACACACTCACATTCTCACCCACGCAAACACTCTCACTCGCTGTGCTATAGCACTAAAGGCTCTGCCGCTCAGTCAGTAACATCATTGAAAGCTGCCAGCCAAAGAGAGGCCCGCAGCTGCCATCGGCGTATGACGTCACCTGCAGGCCTCTCATTGGCTAGCAGCTTTCATTGAGGTTACTGACAGAGTGGCAGAGCCTTTAGTGCTGCGGCCAGAAACTACAGCACAGCGGGGAGCACGGCTTCCTCCTGAACTGTACTGTCGACATGTTTGACCACGGTTCCGCGGGCCGTACAGAGAAGCCCCAGGGGCCACATGCGGCCTGCGTGTTTGAGACCCCTGATCTAAAAAGAGTGAAATCCAGCTTCATTCTAATTTTTTAGCTTTCTCACAAAAGGAATTTAAAACTATTTTCTGTGACCTATGAAAGGTTGAATATATGGGAAGAAAAGCTGGGTTTGGCTTGATGATCACCCCATCAGGGATAACGTTGGATAATAGATAGAAGAATAGGGGAATTTCAGGCCCTATCAGATATGAGGGCTAATAGGACAGTCTCAAAAGTTACAGCTTTAAAAGGGAACCTGTCAGGTCCCTTATGCCATCCAAGCCAGCAGAATTCACATTTGCATGTCAAAATTCTCTTCATAACCATCCCTGTAAAACATTATGTAAAAAAGAAATAAACAAAAGTACGGTAAGAAATGCTGTTTTCTTATCATATACCAATTAGGGCTGTGGGCATGATAACCATGATTTCCATGAACCAGCATCATTGCATCTCCTGGAAATCATGCCCTTGTCTGATTCTGTCTGATCTAATACCTTTTGCTTTGCAGTCCATTAGATCACTGAATCAGACAAGGGCATGAGGCATGTCAGATCCTGCTCTAAGCAGGACCTCACAGGACACCATACATGGGTGACCCTGCAACCATTATTTGGCCCCATGTAGACCAACTGCACAATGTAATCGCATTGTGCAGATAAAAAATGATGGCGCCCCCTCTCTAAAAACATATTGATGCCCCAGTCACTATTGACAGCAGTATCAAAGGTGTTTCACACCCATAATTGGTGCTAGCGCCAATCATGGGAGTTACAGCAGCTTGTGGTTTCTCTTTGATGGATTCCAGCGGGACCTGGCTTGCCCCAAATTAATGGTGGCTAATGTACAGGCTGGATTTCCACTGCAGTGCAGGACTATCACCAGGTGGAGAACAAACTCAAGTACTTAGGAGATTAATAATCATTGCACACCTGCAATTTAGCCAAATAAACTTGTTATAACCAGTTTATTATCTGCGTGGGCAATTTTCCGTTTGGCCATTCATGGCTGTGGGCATTTTTCATGGAGCAATCAAGCAGATGTCATGTCGTGAATGGGTTGATGACATTAACAATTTTTAAAAATGAATGTAAGGGTACCGTTACACTTGGCGACAAACCAGCAATCTCGACAACGATATGACCTGGTAGGGATCGCTGGTGCGTCGTTATGTGGTCGCTGGTGAGATGTCAAACAGTCAGATCTCACCAGCGACTCAATGATCTGGAATGATACGGAGGTCGTTGGGGCCCATTTTCTCAGACCTGTAGTATTGAGGTTGTGGTCGTTGTCCCTGTCGAACACAGGGATGCATGCTGCCCAGAGGGAGACCGACGATTAAAAAATGGTACAGGCGACTAACATGACCAGCGATCTCATAGCAGGGGCCTGGTCGTTGCTAAGTGTCAAACATGGCGAGGTCGCTTTTGCGTCAAACGTGTGACTCAGCAGCGATCTCGCTTAAGCCGGCGTCACGCAAGTCAATGTCATCAGCAATCTGATCGCTGGCGACATTGACGGGTGATCGCTGGTGAGCTGTCACACAGGCAGACTCACCAGCAATCAGTGGACCAGCGACATCGTGGAAATGATTTAAATATCGTTTCCACGATGTCTGCAGGCTGGTATCCATGGTAAACTGTGAGTAACTAGGCAGCGCGCGCTGCCTAGATTACCGATGTATACCTTTGTTACCAGCCTTCACTGCTCACCAGCTGGTATCCAAGGTACACAGCGGGTAACTAGGGTCCCTAGTTACCCGCTGTGTACCTTGGATAACAGCCGGTGAGTGGAGAAGGCTGGTAAACAAGGTATACATCGGGTATCTAGGCAGTGCGCGCTGCCTAGTTACCTGCAGTTTACCATGGATACCAGCTCCCAGCGCTTGCTGAGAGGTGCTCGGAGCTGGCTTACCGCGTCTTCCGGTGTCACATGCAGCGATGCTGCGTGTCCACCGGGCGACTATCGCCAGGTTTTCGGTCCAGTCCGAAAACTTGGCGACCATCAACCAGCGATTTATCGCTGGTTGATGCGCCCTGTCACACGCGTCAATATTGCTGCAACGTCACGTGCAGCAGCGATATTGACGCGTGTGACGTCCCCTTAAGGGGGCCGTCACACGGAACGATATCTTGCCCGATATCGTTTAAGCGATCTCCTTTTTGATCGCTTAAGCGATATCGGGCAAGATATCGTTGCATGTAATCAAGCGATTTACGATGGTAAATCGCTTGATCGTGACATCGCTGATCTGAGGTTCGGTTCTCAGATCTAGCGATGAACGATGCAACGATCTGCATCATCGTGGTGTATGACACCACGATGATCCATCTCCCAGCGACCGCGCCTATGCTGGAGATGGTAACTATGGTACACGTCGGGTAACTAAGCGACGCGCGGCGCCTAGTTACCCGATGTGTACCATAGTAACGAGCGAGATCGCTGCTCCACATCGCTGGTGAGTCTGTCTGTGTGACATCTCACCAGCGATGTGAGCGATATTGTAAGCGATTGCGCGTGCACGTGATCGCTTACAATATCGCTAAAGATATCTCACCGTGTGACGGCCGCCTTAGTGTGATGGGGGCTTAAGAAAGGAAAATCCTCTTTGTTTTGAGTGGAGTCACAGATTGTACCTATATGTGATACTAGAAATCTTAACACAGTGATAAGGAGATCAATAAACTTTTACATGATAACAAAGGTCAGACCCTCCAGAGAAGTGCAACACCCCTTTCAGGCATGTTTAATGGGTGATCATAAAAGGGAACCATATACTTTGTACAGGTAAAAGCAAAGACTGCAAACTATGAAGTTTACCACCAGGATTCCCTTCTGATAAAACCTTTCCATCATCTACTAACAATGGGTTAATGGATAGGTCAAGCATTTTTTCACTACTTGAACAGTTAAAAAGCAAGGAAAGAACAACCTTTGGTGTTTTTGGCATCCAATTTGAGATTGCAGCAAAAAACTAATGGTGGGTTTACACACACCAATTTATCTGTTCAATCTCTGAACCAATCTCTGGTTGCAGTGAAATCATGGATACATTGCTCCATGTTGTACACAGCCACAAAATGGAGCAATGTATCCATGATTTCACAGCAACCAGAGATTGGTTCAGAGATTGAACAGATAAATTGGTGTGTGTAAACCCACCATAAGAAAAGAGCCAGACTATAAAGTGGTATATGTGCAAAGTGTAAAAGGTTCCGTCACACGCGGCAATTTTGCTAGGCAATTTCACTGGCAATTTGCTGGTTGCAGTGAAATCATGGACACATTGTTACATTTGTACACGGCACCAACATAGAACAACGTGTCTATGATTTCACTGCAACCAGCAAATTGCCAGTGAAATGGCTAGCAAAATTGCCACGTGTAACGGAACCTTAAGAGCATGTTCACATCATGGCAATGTCACAAATAAAATCCAAGACAAACGGAATATGAGCATGTACCCCATAAAAAGGCAACAGAGGACTACTCTCTCTTGATCAAAAAGGCCTAAAAGCACAAGATGTACCCATCTGGAGGGTGCTAACTAGTCTAGTATTAACCCCTTCACAACCTTTAGGATTTTCTGTATTCCGATTTTTCCTCCCCTTCTTCTAAGAGCATTACGTCCTATTCATCTTACCATCTAGTGTACTGGAAATGGTACAATAATTCCATCTAAACTAAAATTGCAAAAAAAAAAAAAAAAAAAGTGCAATTACCAGAATTGTTTTTTTTTTTCTAATTCACCATGTTACCCATATGTTAAAAACTGACCTAGCCGTATGACTCCCCATGTCAGTACGATTTTGTAGATTCCAAATGATAAAGGTTTATTAGATTTGGTGAAAGGTGGTCGCACTATTTTCCAAGAACACAATCTAACCAAATCTTGACATGAAAGACTTTCTATAATTCAGCCATTACTCAAGAATTATTCTTGCACTTTTACAACAAAAAGGAGCCCTCAGCTACAATAAAGGTTTACATTTTCATTAGAACAAAACAAACAGAAGCTCTTTGCATCATTCAGGACCCTTTATACACAATATGATTAGAGTAAAAGGTAAACTTTATATTGCAATCTCCAGTTATAATTTTACAGGTCTAAGTTAACAAGTGTGTACTAAAATAAAATGTGTAAGTGTCCATGTTTGAGTTATTCATTATGAAGCAATGTATTGAATCTTTTTGACGTAGCATATTAAGTTCTTTAAATCTACTGTGACCATTTGCTCCTACACTGGCCCAAGACAGTTTGCTATTCTATCTATTATATAATTGCCGTAGCTGACTTCCGTCTGACCAAAGCGGGCATTGCGAGCAGTAAACCACCACCACCACCACCACATGAGTCCTCACACATGGCATGTTTACATAAGACATCACATAGTAACAAGAATACAGTCAGTCCCAAAGTCAGCTGTGACCACCTGGCCCTGGAGCCGTACTCGCTCTCTCACACCGCACATCTGACCGCCTGGCCCTTGGACATTGGCTGCCAAGCACACATCAGGTGCACTAGCATGGAGCTGGCAGGCTCCCATCACTTACCCACTGGGGACGGATCACTTCCAGCACCTCCTCACATGGCAGTGCTCTGGACTTCTGAATCCCATCGTCCTCTCCTCACTCAGACACCTGGCAGGTTCCTATCCAGCCTGCTCACTCTCAGCTGCAACCCAGTGAGTCAATCAGCACATCTTTACTCACACACAGACCTGAGATGTGATTAACCCCCTGTGCACCATTCAGGTTTAGCCCAGCAAAGCACTCATCCCCACAGGTTCAGCCGCTCATTAGGCTCATGAATGTATCGGATCTTCAGCACTCACACTCAGCTGTTTTACTCAGCTCATGAAAACCCTTCAGCTGTTAACCCCCTGTACATCGGACAGGTTTCACACACAACACACAATCAGGAAAACCGGCCCATGTGAACACAGACCTGCATTGATAACCCGTGTGATGCACCCGGCCAGGGGCCACATCACCACAACTCACTTTCTCCGCACACATACACACACACACACACACACACACACACACACACACACACTCCGCTATACTTACCACCGGCCCTGCATCACCGACATGTCGCCGCCCCCGAACTACTCAATCAAATATCGCGTCCAATAAGTCTCGCCAAACTTCCCGGACCCCATATTGGATCCAGTCGTCCGCGGGCGCCGACATGTCAACTCAGGATCCAGCCGGCAGGGAAGACGTAGGGTCGGTGCTAACTATAGCGAAGTGTCTGTGTGTGTGTGTGTGTGTGTGTGTGTGTGTGTGTGTGTGTGTATGTATGTATGTATGTATGTATGTATGTATGTGTGTGCTGACCACTCTGCCCACAGCGCTGCACTCAGCACTCTGCCCACGCCACTGTGCTCACCAATCTCACCGCACTCGCTGCTAACCACTGAGCCACCGCACTCGCTGCTAACCACTGAGCCACCTGTATACACACAATTCATTTCACCCCACTCCCCTAACTATTAGTAAATATACTATATATGGATTCTAGACTACCCGATTCTTTCGAATCGGCCCGCCATCTATATATATGTGATTATATAGGAATTATCAGTATTATGTATGTGATTATGTATAAATTAGTGAGTCGCGCCTATTCTGCAAGGACTCGCAACGGCCGCTTGGCGGCCATTGCGAGTGAGGCTTTGCGAATCAGTGGCGCCGGCAATGCTTCACAGGTCGCGTGGGCGCTGCGTCCACGCCCACAACGACGGAAACAGCGCCGAAACTTACGGAAGTGCGTTCGGGAAATTATATATTACATACTGATAATCTATTATATAATTGCTGTAGCGACTTCCCTCGCACACGCCGCTACCTCAGTGCCTTTGTTCGTGGCCGCGCATCGCCCCACGCGACTCACTTGCAATGCCCGCCAAGGGGGCATTGGGAGTCGTTGCAGCAGCCCGAGCAATGCCCTATACACAGATTCTAGAATCCCGATGCAATCGCATCGGGCTCACAGCTAGTTTACTATATAATTGCCTAATTGTGTCTGTCTGTCGCCGAAATCGCGCGCCAGCGCTCATTGGTCGCTGCTAGCCGCAGCAACCAATGAGTGCAGCGTATGCAAAAAAGCCGTGCGCATTTAAAACTTGCGCCAAGCTGAAACCTGGCGACAGCGATGTATAGGCGGCGCTATCGCCAGATTACACGTGTCCAGCCGCGGCTATCACAGAGCTCCGCGGCGGCCCCCTGTACCAGTACCCGCCGCTCCGTCCTCACCCCCCCCCCATTCTCACCCCTGCCCGCCTCCTCCCTCACCTCCCTCTGTTCTCATCTGTCGCCTCCAGCTACAGAGTCGCACTCTGTCCAGCGGTCATGTGACAGGGCGGGCTGACTTCAGCACCCAGCATCACACAAGCCAGCCACGGGTGAGAACAGAGGGGGGCGAGGAGGATTCTGCACCCCCACCTTCATCCTGCCCCCACTGATTAGTCGCTCCCGGCCGCTGAACGCCGACATCGCTGTACAACACTGATACTGCTGTCCAGAAAATCACGCGCCAGCGCTCATTGATCGCCGCCAGCCATGGCAACCAATACGCGAAGCATATGCAAAACAGCCACGCGCATTCAAAACTCGCGCCAAGCTGAAACCTGACGACGGATCGGCGTCGCTATCGCCAGGATACATGCATCCAGCCATCATCGGGAGATCCGACGGTAGCTATAGCTCATGTACTGCCGCACAGAGGTCTGCGGAAAGCCTGCCGGGAGATGACCGGTGTCAGCTTGCAGCAGTAGTACCCCGACCGCCATATTGGAACACCCACATTATGGGTATTCCTATATGGCGGCTAGAATTCCAATCCCCCGCCAAGCCGCGCTACATCTCGGTCGCAGCCAACCGCGGTGACCAATCAGTGAAGCGGAGCACGGCTTGGTATATTGGCGCGCAATTTGAACTGCCGCTCATCGTGTGACGCACTTCTCTGCTGTTTACAAGGCTGTCAGTCATAGTGTGACGCAGTTCACTCCTGTTTATTATTATTATTTATTTATATAGCACCATTGGTTCCATGGCGCCTTACATGTGTAAGGGCAGAACAAGGACGAGAACATAAATAATGACAAATAAATCATACAGGTACATTAGGGCAGAGATCCTGTCCACAAGGGCTCCATGTCTATAGTGGATGGGTGGGAGACAGTAGGAGGGGGGAGAGGTGAGATGGTGCAGCGGATTAGGTCTCAGTGTGGGTTATAAGCTTGAAGGAAGAGGTGGCTCTTCAGGTTTTTCTTGAAGGTACCCAGGTGGGTAGAAGAGTGTCTGATGTGGTGTGGAAGAGAGTTCCAGAGTATGGCGGATGCACGAGAGAAGTCTTGTATGCGGTTGTGGGAGGTGGAGATACGGAGGGGGAGAAGAGAAGGAGTTCTTGAGAGGAGCCAGATTGCGTGAGGGGTGGTATAGGAGACCAAGTCGGAGATGTATGGAGGGGACAGGTTGGGGATAGGTTGTGGATGGCCTTGTATGTCAGGGTTAGGGTTTTGAACTGAGATCTCTGGGAAGTAGGGAGCCAGTGGAGGGCTTGGCAGAGGGGGGAGACGGGGGGAGTAATGGGACGACAGGTGGATGAGTCGGGCAGCGGAATTGAGGATGGTTGGGAGGGGTGCAAGGGAGGAAGCGGGGAGGTCGGAGTAGTCGAGGGCGGGAGATAATGAGGGCGTGGACAAGCGTTTTGGCAGTGTTATGGTAAAGTAAGGAGCGGATCCGTGAGTTGCTTTTAAGATGGAGGTGGCAGGAGGTGGCGGAGCTGGATGTGTGGCTTGAAGGAGAGAGCAGAGTCGAGGATTACACCGAAGCACGGGTGAGAGTGTGCAGTTCTTGACAGTGATGGTCAGGTCGGGCAGGGGAGGTAAAGAGCGACTTGGGGGGGGGTGGGGTGAAGAGAAGATCACAAACTGTTTTATCCACGTTGAGTTTGAGGAAACGAGCGGAGAAGAAGGATGAGATGGCGGACAGGCAATGTGGGATTTTGGATAGCAGGGTGGTGATGTCAGGGCCGGAGAGGTAGAGCTGGGTATTGTCTGCGTAGAGTTGGTTTGGAGGCCATGGGACTAAATGAGTTGGCCTAGGCCGAGGGTGTAGATGGAGAAGAGTAAGGGTCCCAGGACTGAGCCTAGGGGAACTCCAACAGATGGTGGGTAGGGTGAGGAATATGTGTGGGAGTGGGTGACGCTGAAGGTCCGGTCTGTTAGGTACGAGGAGATCCAGGAGAGGGCTAGGTCAGTGATGCCAAGGAATTCTAGAATTTGAAGCAGGAGGGAGCGGTCGACTTTGTTGAAGGCAGCAGAGGGTGAGGAGGAGAAGGATGGAGTAGTGTCGCTTGCTCTTGGTGGTCAGTAGGTCTTGGTGACTTTGGTTAGGGCTGTTTCGGTGGAGTGGTGGGCTCGGAAACCAGATTGCAGGCGGTCAAAGAGGGAGCACAGGAGAGATGGGAGGACAGTTCGGAGTAGACATGTTGCTCAAGCAAATTTGAGGTGAAGGGGAGGAGAGCTATGGGACGATAGTTGGAGACTGTAGTGGGGGGGGGTCGAGGGAGGTTGGGTGATAGAGAAGGGCTGAGGGGATTGGGAATTTAAGCTCTCTCTGATTTTGTCAATCTTCTGTTTAAAGAAGCTTGCAAAGTCGTCGGCGGAGATGAGGGGAGAGGGAAAGGTGCTGGGGGACGGAGTAGGGCATAATAGGTTATGAAAAGTTGCTTGGGATTGTGGGAGAGCGAGCTAATGAGATACAAGAAGAAAGCTTGTTTTGCGGTGGACAGATCTGTTTACAAGGTCTGCCAGTCATAGTGTGATGCATTTCACTCCTGTTTACAAGGTATCCTAGAATACCCGATGCGTTAGAATTGGGCCACCACCTATAGTACTATAAGGCTATATTCACACATTGCGCTTTTTGCATGCACTTTTCAAGTAGTAGCTTTTTTAAGTAGCTCCTCAAAGTCATAATCGCTTTCCAACAAGTTTTTTAATATGACTAAGGGATTTGTGCCAGATCAGAACCCCAAACTACAGACGCTGCGTTTCGGGGTACCTGCCCCTCATCTGTGTAGTGTGTGGGATAATTCTGATATCGCTGTGTGAGAGAATGCAAATGTGCATATTTCCTAGAGGAGGGATGTGGCTGCAATCTCCTCACATACTTAACTGTCGTCTTATGGTTGCAGGAAAACTTTTCTCCATAAGGTAGATAGCAAGTTCACAAACTTTGTTTAGCCCACTCACACTGCCAGATCAGAATATCCCACACACTACAGTGATGAAGGGCAGTTACCCTGAAAGCAGCGTCTGTAGTTTGGGGTTCTGATCTGGCACAAATCCCTTAGTCATTTTTTAAAAGCTTGTTGGAAAGCGATTAGGACTTGGAAAAGCTACTTAAAAGGTGGCGCTGGAGTTATTCCACTTCCTTACTGAAGTGCAAATTTGAGTAAAATCTTAAATGCACTGTGTGTTCTGGAGATCTATTTACAGGGCTGGTGCTGGAGGGTTAGGCCAGCACTCCTGGTCTGTGGTTGTGACTATAACTTCCAGCCCTGCCTACCTATGATCTGAATATTTCTGCTAATTTGTCTTGACATCAAGCATTGTGGGCTTAAGTACCTGTAAACAAATCTCCAGAACACAGTGAATTTAAGATTTTGTGCTTAGACTGCCACCTGCTTGAATCCCTAGTTCTCCGTCTCTAGGGTGTTCAGCAACTCGGAACAAGACCCAATAGGGTCAAAACATCTACTCCCATAGTCGCTTGTACTGATCTAATAAAGATTGTCACAATTATTTTGCAAAATCAACATTTTGGAGTGTGCAGCGTTCCTTTTTCTTGAACTATTGAGAAGAATATACCTAACCTGTTCACAAGCTCCTCGAAACAAACTAAGAGTGCTTGCCAATATTAGATAGCTCTGGATATGGTGTAATATTTCTGGCATAAAATTAATGTCTAGCTCATCATGAATTGGATGACCTGTGGCATCACTTTTTGGCGTAGCTGGGAGAAACTGGAGTGAAAATGCCTAAAGTCTTTTTTTTTAACAATTTTGTGCCTTGTCATATCTATTTATGCCAGAATTCCGGTAAAACCACTTTTATGAAATTGGGGTCTTTAACTTTTATCACCTTGTCATATGCCGCCCTCAATTTCCTTTTTCTAATATGGTTATGGTGTAGAGCAGACATGCCCAGCCTTGGGTTCTGTCGTCATGGCTGTATTCTACGGTTATCTCAAAAATGTTAAGAGTCATAATTATGGACAGACAAGATAATTTGCAAACAACTGACAACACAAGTTACTATTCGATACCAGTATTGCAACAGGCAAATTACACAAACATGTAGCAATATACATTTACAGAGATGACAGAATGCAAAAACCAGAAGAGACACAATGAATTGTGAGGTCATGCCAATTAAATATCACCAAGGTAAAAATAGCACCAAATGGCATGCAATCACTGCTGACAAGCTATGCGCATAAACAACTATAAGTAAATGTCAAACAGGCATCAAACAGCAAAGACAGTCACATAGACCAATATAGCCTTGTCAGGTGGGTGTAGGAAAACAAAAGCACCCACAAGACACTTGTGTTCCTTCATATAACAAACAGTCTTCTGTGCAATATGAATCCAGAATATATCCATGTGCAGGAGGTCTTCGACAGTCATTTTGTCTGTGGTAGCCAGTGTTTCCACATCACAGTGCAAATGTATGGAGCTTTTTCCATGATATTAAAATTTAAAAAAGAATGTCCAGGAGTTGGGGGTCAGAGTCATTGTATAGTGGTGATTCCCAAGTATTGCAGCTTAACACTCAGTACAGTGTGCTCAGGCCTAGGAGTATGGGGCTTGGGGGGGAATTCACTTCTGTGCAGTGTTTAAGATCCCCAGCCATCTGATAATGATCTATCCTAAGACTTGGTCATCAATTTAAAGTATAGAATAACCTCCTAAAATTTAAATCTGTCATGGTTAAAAAATAGAGTAGCATGCTAATATAGTAGTACAACTGAAAATTATTACAAGTAATCTCCATGTTTAAAAACAGGCTAACAAGCAAATGAATGTATTCTACCTGCAGCCTTACATTAAAGAGGAGCGGTCACCCCCTGGTGCATGGCAAACTAAATGCAGCATGCCTGCTGTATTCAGGGAAGGGGTCCCCCATGTCTCTAGCCCCCCCTGTAAGCTTTAAAAAAAGACTTTAGAAACCTTACAGTTAAGAGGTCACCTGGGTGGGATCTTACTAAGAGGTCCTGGCTGCTGGCACAACCCTCCCTGCCTTCTCCTGGTGTGTTCTGCCTCTCTATGTGCCTACCGCCGCCTCCTCTTTTGCTGGGTCTGCTCTTCTGCTCGTGGTCTGTGTGATGTCAGGAGCAGAAGAGGAGGGCAGACCCAGCAGAAGGAGGCGGCACATACGAGGAGGAGGCAGGGAGGATTGTGCCAGCAGCCAGGACCTCTTAGTAAGATCCCACCCAGGCGACCTCTTAACTGTAAGGTTTCTAAAGTGTTTTTTAAAGCTTACAGGGGGGGCTAGAGCCATGGGGGACCCCTTCCCTGAATACAGGAGAAATGCTGCATTCAGTGCTGCATTTAGTTTGCCATGCACCAGGAAGTGAAAGGTCCTCTTTAAGATCAGAAATAATTTCAGGACAAGCTTTGACACATTTCTCAGAGACAAAATCGGTTTCAGTTTCAATTATTTTTAGCATTTCATAATTACATTAGTAGTATCCACAGATGTAAAAAAATCTTTGATATTCCTCTCGATTGACTTATAAGGTATGACAAGGGCATTTATTATTTTTCGCTCAATCAATATGGCATTAAAACTAGACAAGAATAGCTCCTGCCATTTGTCACATCCCAACCACCCCATTATAATATTAGTACATCACTATAGGGTTTAGCCTGTGTGCTTATGTATTATACAATAAGTTATAATAATCCTAGCACATACAACATTACAGATGTGTGTATGGATCAGTAATACAGTGCAGCATATGGCACTATGGACCTGCTGGAGACACTGCAAATCTAGAAACATTGGCCTGTCAGGTTAGGCCTCATCTCTGGAGCCCTGAGGACCAATGAGCCCGGATCAGGGAATCCCCAGAACACAACTAGACTTGTCACATTTACTATAGGGAAGGCGAACAGATGACAGCCTGCTCACCAAGGATGTGCAAGGCAGCAAGATCGCAGAGTCAAATTAGAGCCCTGCAGAAGAATTATACAGTGATTTATCCATCCCTTCACCGAGCTTCTTCGAGGCTAGAAATGACATTAGGGGATCCCTAAGAACGGAAACATTTCTCCCCCTGTGGTAAAGCTGTTGGGTGTCCGTCCTTATCCAAATGTTACTCAGCAGGACATGGATATTGTACAATATGTAGATTAAATAGTACCTAAAGTATTAACCATGTACACCTTGGCATATTTACATGGGATTTCTGTATCTAGGTAACCTATACACAGACTGTTCAATGGTTATTACGAAGACGACAATATCGGCAAATTAAAAATAGATTAAGGCTCGGCTGGCTCATTCTACACAAACCTGTTCTTCAAGAATGATATATAGAAAAGGCATATGTATATTTACAGAAAAGTTGTGAGAAACCTGTAAGAGGTAGGTTTCACATTCTAATAATCAGCAGAAAAATACAATGGACATATTTAGAATAAATGTTTTACGTGCACTATCTAAAAGTCAATGGAAAGGAGCATTGAGGTGTGACAGTCATGTCTGACCCTGCCACCAGTGGCTACTTAAAGGGGCTCTTCACCAGTATAAGAATGGATTTTGAAAAAAGGGTTAGAAAATATGAAAACATTAAAATATAAATTGGCTAAAGACACAAGGGGTTATAATCTCAGTCTGAGAAATCCATATAAAATGATCTCAAAATGTACGAAACAAGTCAGATGTCTGACCCCCTTGTAATCGATTTATACTTTTGGAAATAAACGACAAAAGTTTTAAATTGGTTGTGGACCTCTCCTCCTGTGGAGAATTGGACACCAAACCTGGCAGCCCTATAGCGCCTCTTGTTAAACTCAGGCCAGTCAGCGTACTGCCTGAGAATAAAAGAAGAGCCGCAGCTGCCTTGTCAGTGCTGGTTTATCAAGGCACCCCTCAGTGAGTGTGGAATATGCTTTCCAGTGCCAGGCCAAAGTATATATAATAACCACCACCCCATCACTGAGCGGAGGCCTTGGATAACCACAAGCACCAATTGCTGCCACCAGTAACTCGTTTAATTTAAGTCCGGTCCGTGATCGGGCTTATATTGGGTCAGAAACCAACCAAGGTAGCCTATAAATGTGCACACGGACATGGGGATTCATGATCAAGACAAGAGGACAACTCAAGATTAAATTTAATTTAATTACCCCTATTTGTACACTAGAAAACTATTAGAATTTAGATTAATATAATATGTACTGGTATTGGCAAGATATTACAAATGTAACAGTCAGTTGTGTAAATAGAAGATGAACAGGATACACAATTACACACGTGCGCTATCAGCCCTAAAGGTAACTGATCACACAAGAGACCGCATGGAGCAACCCAGTTACGGGGGAATACGCTATCTGTGATGATATTATGTCCTTCAGACGAATGCCAAGATGGAGAAGAGATGGGATATTTTTATACTGTAAGAGGCCTTCCCATCTCACACCCATCACCTGCCTCTGAGCTGTCTCATAACTCCCGATCCCTGAGTGGGGACATGAGATATTCAAAAGTTATTATTGATCACAACTTGGTCTGGGAACATTGTAGGTGAAAGCCAATGCTCTCATATTTTCGGTTATGATTTTAGCTTCGCAATGATATGACACATACCTACCTACCCTGCTGGCATTCTACTGGCCGATAAAGTTTAGGTTACTTACAATCATCGCACATGTAAATATAAGTGCAATGACCGTCTGAATCTGTAGATTCCATATTTATGCTTGACATTTTTATAGGAGCGACGGCTCATGAGACATTAAGTTATTCTTAGTCTCCGGCTTGTCTAGGTTATGTGAAAGAATTTCCTTTCAAATTTGTGGTAGAATGAGATTAGGTTTGTCGCTTCTCTTCAGCGTCACTGAGGGAAATCTTCCTTTGTATAATGACTCGGGGTACAAAAGTGTCATCTCCCTGCATTCATCAGGAAGCATCCATGGTGTGGCCAGTTGGCCAGGGAATTAGCATACTCATGTTAATTAAAATACTGCCTTAGGCAAAATGGTGGGCGCCTCTCCGAGAAGAGAGATATGGCAGCATCTGAACAAGATAGCCACTTGTAGGAATACGGCTTTATTCCTGACACCTCCTTTCAGGCGTAAAAAAAAATCTGCAGTAAATACGTAATATTAGACAATACTCTTACTCTTTTTATCGCCATTTAGACTCAGACTTCAGTGGTGCAGAATTAAGTACTGTCATAGACAGACCATCATTTTTAATCTTCAAAGATTCCATAATAGCAAGGTCTGAACCACAGGGTTCGCACATAGCAAATGTGGTGTCAATATTCACAAATGGGACAAAAACTGAGCCTGGAAATTATAGGCTGGTAAATTTAATCTCAATGGAGTGTTTAATTGACGGTTTCTTAAAGGTACCTTCACACACAGCAATTTCACTGGCAATTTGCTGGTTGCAGTGAAATCATGGACACATTAGAACAATGTGTCCATGATTTCACTGCAACCAGCAAATTGCCAGTGAAATTGCCTAGAAAAATTGCTGTGTGTGAAGGTACCTTAAGAGAAGCTATACTGGAGTATCTCAAGAAGAAGAACATCATGACTCAATATCAACATGGGATTATGAGGGATTGTTCCTGTCAAACTAATCAGATCAGCATATATGTAGTAGTAAATTCTAGAATGGACCAAGGAAATGCAGTGGACCTTGTGTACATGGACTTCTCAGAAGCTTTTGATACACTGCCAAACAAAGGGTTAAAATGAGAATAATGTGTAAAGGGAAAAATGTGTAATTGGGTTAAGAACTGGCTCAGTAATAGGAAACAAAGGTTGGATATTAAAGGAACACTCTCAGATTGGGTCACAGTTAACAGTGGGGTATCACAGGGGTAGGTATTGGGCCCGCTTCTTTTTAACATATTTATTAATGACATAGTACAGGGCATACAGAGTAGAATCTCAATATTTGCAGACGACACTAAACTCTGCAGGGTAATCAATACAGAGGAGGACAATTTTATATCACAGGAGGATTTATGTAAACTAAAGTCTTGGGCTGAGAAATGGCAATTACATTTGTTCCAATTAAAAGTTTAAGGTCATGCACTTAGGCAGAGTTAATACTTTTATCTTCTTAATTGTAAAACACTGGGCAAAACGGTCAGTGAAAAAAGACTTGTGAATTTGCCATACATCCATTTAGTGGCCAGTGTCAGGTAGCTGCTGCTGAGGCTAATAAAATAATGAGATTCATTAAAAGAGGCATAGATGCTGTTGAGAAGAACATAATATTCTAAGTGTGATCACACTAGTGACTTGTATAGAGATAACTGTGTACAATCTGGTCTCCAGTGTATAAGAAAGACAAATGCAGACAAAAGCAACCACGGTTATTACACCAGGTTCCAAATGATTATGGGGGAAGCACGGTGGCTCAAGTGGTTAGCACTGTAGCCTTTGCAGCGCTGGGGTCTTCAGGTCCTGGGTTCAATTCCCACCAAGGACACTAAGGACAACATCTGCAAGGAGTTTGTATGTTCTCCCCATGTTTGCGTGGGTTTCCACCGGGCACTCCGGTTTCCTCCCACATTATAAAGACATACTGATAGGATGTTTAGATTGTGAGCTCCAAGAGAGACAGCATTACTGATGTATGTAAAGTGCTATGGAATTAATAGCGCTATATAAATAATTATATTATTATTATTATGCAAGTGTTCTTTTCCTCTGATGTTCCTAAATAGTCGGTGCAATGACAGTCAGTGTAATAAAAGTCATCACCTGTTAGGGTACCTTCTCACGCCACAACCACAGGAGACATTTTTGGAGGCGATATTTCGTCATGGAAATATCGCTGCCCAATTGCCTCCTTATAGCGGCGTGTATTTCGGGAATTTGGCAGCGATAAGACAAATGTCGCCTGGTTTCGATTTTACAGCACTGCTCTTGTAGCGTTGTGGCGTGAGAAGGAACCCTTAGAGTATAAATCGAATTTTATTGAAGAAACCTCCCAACAATAACAGTATAATCTTCAAAATTAAAAATAAACCTGTAATAGCACTGTTCCAAATTATTAGGCTCAGTAGAGTTTCTAAACATTTGATGTGTTTGAAAGAACTGAAAATGCTCATTTGTTGAATTTGCAGCATTAGGAGGTCACATTCACTGAAATAAAAAGCTATTTCACTTCAAAACATCCTAACAGGCCAAGTTACATGTTAACATAGGAACCCTTCTTTGATATCCCCTTTACAATTCTTGCATCCATTGAACTTGTGAGTTTCTGCTTGTATTTCTTTGCATGATGTCAGAATAGTCTCCCAAAGCTGCTGTTTTGATGTGAACTGTTTCCCACCCTCATAGATCTTTTGCTTGATTATACCGCAAAGGTTCTCTATAGGGTTGAGGTCAGGGGAAGATGGTGGCCATACCATGAGTTTATCTCCTTTTATGCCCATAGCAGCCAATGACACAGAGGTATTCTTTGCAGCATGAGATGGTTCAAGGTCATGCATGAAGATGATTTTGCTCCTGAAGGCACGTTTTTTGCTTTTTGTACCATGGAAGAAAGTTCTCAGTTAGAAATGCTATATACTTTGCAGAGGTCATTTTCACACCTTCAAGGGGCCTACCAGCTGTTTCCCAAGGATTCCGGCCCAAAACATTACTCCACCACTTCCTTGCTGACGTCGCAGCCTTGTTGGGACATGGTGGCCATACACCAACCATTCACTACTCCATCCATCTGGACCATCCAGGGTTGCTCGGCACTCATCAGTAAACAAGACTGTTTGGAAATTAGTCTTCATGTATGTCTGGGCCCACTGCAACCGTTTCTGCTTGTGAGCACTGTTTAGGGGTGGCCGAATAGTATGTTTATGCACCACAGCAAACCTTTGAAGGATCCTACACCTTGAGGTTTGAGGGACTCCAGAGGCACCAGCAGCTTCAAATATCTGTTTGTTGGTAAGGCCTTTTTAGCAGCTGCTCTCTTAATCCGATGAACTTGCCTGGCATAAACCTTCCTCATTCTGCTTTTATCTGCACGAGCACATCTGTGGTCAAAATCAGACACAAATCTCCTCATAGTACGATGATCACGCTTAAGTTTTCATGCAATTTATCTAATTCTTTCATCCCTTGTCCAAGGCATTGCACTATGTGTTGCTTTTCGGCAGCAGAGAGATCTTTTTATTTCCCATGTTACTTGAAAACTGTGGTCTGTTTAATATTGTGGAACATCCAGTTTTCCTTTTATTGGGCTCACCAGCCAAACTAATTATCACAGGTCATTTTGTACATGGCAACAAAATAGAACAATGTGTCCATGATTTCATTGCAACCAGCAAATTGCCAGTGAAATTGCATGCAATGTTGCGACATGTAACGGTATCCTGAGACACAATACCATCAATGGGTTACATTGAAAAAAGAAAAAAAAAAAAAAAAACTATGACACTAGAAAATAATTTGCATAATAATTTGGAACATTGTGTAGAGGACTGGGTGTACTGAAATACCAAGACCGTTTATTATACTTGGGGTTATTTAGTTTGGAAAAAGGAAGGCTTAGGGGCGATCTTATTACAATGTACAAATATAAAAGATCAGTACACAGAGCCTTCGAATGATCTTTTTACACCTAAGCCTGAGACGGGGACAAGGAGGCATCCTCTACATCTGGAGGAAAGATTTAATCATAATCACATGTGCGGATTCTTTACTGTACGAGCAGTGATAATATGGAAGTCTCTGCTGCATGATCAAGTCTTCCTCTGGAAGAAGTTAGGCTATGGGTTGAACTAGATAGACTAAGGCTGTGTTCACACTGGGCGTTTTTGGGCTGTTTTTGCTCAACAGTTTTTGTAGCCAAAACCAGCAGTGGGTGATTAAATCCAGAAGTGGTGACGTGTTTCTATTAGACTTTTCCTCTGATTGCTCTACTCCTGGTTTTGGCTACAAAAACTGATGAGCAAAAACAGCCCAAAAACGCCCAGTGTGAACACAGCCTTAAAGTCTTCCTTCAACCTTAAAAACGATGTTACTATGATGTTGTAATGAGTAATTCACTACTAAAATTTAACCCCTGGCTATTTTCAATTTTTCGGTTTTCCCTTCTTCAGAGAGTCATAATTTTTATTTTTTCGTCAAAAGACATATGAGGGCTTGTTTTTTTTGTGGGACAAGTTGCATTTTCAGAAAAAAAATAAACCCTATACGGTAAAATGAATTAAGAAAATGGGAAGAAAATTCGAATTGCCATGAAATTGCAAAAGTGCAATTACAAGTTATTTTTTGTTTTTTTTTTTAGTCGCCATGTTCACTATATGGTAAAACTGACGTGTCGGTACAATGCCTCAGAGGTTGGTACTAGTTCGTAGATACCAAACTGTATACTTTAAAAGTTATCGAAGAAGTGAAAAAAAAAAAAAAAAAATTTGCGCTTTTTGCGCTATTCTGCGCCCTGTAGCATACTCATTTTTTGGGATCTGGCATGTGCGTCTTCGGCGGCCGTCACACTCATCAATATCGTGAGCGATATTGTTAGCGATCACGTGCACGCGCGATCGCTAACGATGTCGCTCACATCGCTGGTGAGCTGTCAGACAGACTCACCAGCGATGTGGACCAGCGAGATTGCTGGTAACTATGGTACACATTGGGTTACTAGGCGCCGCGCCACGCTTAGTAACCCGACGTTTACCATAGATACCATCTCCCAGCATAGGCTCTGCCGCTGGGAGATCGTTCATCGTGGTGTCACACACCACAATGAAGCAGATTGAACAAGCGTTTATCGCTTGATATGAGCTCCGGCTCTCATATCTGCGATGTCACGATCAAGCCATTTAACATTGTAAAATCGTTTGATTGCACGGAGCGATGCACAAACGATATCGCTTAAGCGATCAAAACACAGATCGCTTAAGCGATATCGTGCATTAAATTGAAGCGCGTGACGGCCGCCTTCAGCCAACGTTTCTAATTATACCATTTTTGTGTAGATGTGCTGGTTTGATCGCCTGTTATTGCATGTTGCAGTGACCAAAAAATAAACGCAAATTTTGGCTTTTGAACTTTTCCATTGTGCAGTTTACAGATCTACCGTATATACTTGCGTATAAGCCGAGTTTTTCAGCCCAAAAATTGGGCTGAAAAGTCCCCCCCTCGGCTTATACGCGAGTCAGTGCCCCCCTCACAGTATGGCGGCGCCCCCCCCCTCACAGGATGGCCCCCCTCACGCAGCGCTGCGCACATACATTACCTGGCTATCAGCTGTCACCCTCTGGTGGAGATTCGCTGCTCCTGGGCTCCGGGCTTCCATCTTCATCTGTCTCCCTGCTTGTCACGTGACCGGCCGGAGTCGCGATGACGTCATCGCGATGAGCCCCGGCCACAAGCAGGAAGACACAGAGGAAGCTGGAAGCCCGGAGCAGCGAATCGCCACCGGAGGGTGACAGCTGATAGCCAGGTAATGTATGTGCGCAGCGCTGCGTGAGGGGGGCCATCCTGTGAGGGGGGGGGGGGGGCGCCGCCATACTGTGAGGGGGACCTGTATAATGGGCTGGCACTGCTGGGGCTGTATACGATGCTGGGGACCTACTATATACCACACTGCTGGGGCTGTATATGATGCTGGGGACCTGCTGTACACCATCACTGCTGGGGCTGTATACCACACTGCTGGGTACTGTATACCTGTACTGGAGTCCACCCTCTGCTTATATGTGAGTCAATACGTTTTCTTAGGTTTTGGGGACAAAAGTAGGGGGGTCGGCTTACACACGGGTCGGCTTATACACGAGTATATACGGTAATTGATTTTAGGTTTTGATATATCAGGCATTTCTGAACGCAACGATAACAAATGTGTACTTTAATTTTTTTACTACTTTTAATTTGAATGGTGCAAAAAAGGGGGGGTGATTTGAACTTGTGATTTTTGTATATTTAAAAAACAAAACAAAAAAAAACGTTATTTTTACTTTATTTTATAGTGCCCATAGGGCCCGTGCCACATATCAGGACATAGCATAAATGATCACTTTCTGTGGATGGCTGCACTTGTCAATCTTACAGGAAGTGTACGTTGTTACCTGGGGTCCTATGATGCTCCCGGATGCCATCAGGTGACATGCGCAGATCTCACGATATTATTGCGGGATTTCTGATCACAGTGGGGGAACGGCGCAATCCCTGCCGCGGCGCTTTGAATTCCACTGTCAGTAAATGATAGTGGGATTCAAAAGGGTCAATACTGCCCATCGGATTGCAGATCCAATCGGTGGTGGTAGCCACACATCTCAGCTGTTGAGATCATCTGAGATGGGGGGGAGGGAAAGATGCGAGTTCTCCACTGGAGCTCACATCAAAGGCAGGCACACAACAAATGACGTACCCAGTGCGTCAAATATCAGAAAGCGGTTAAGAAGGGCCTGGATGCCTTTTTTGAAAAAATATAACATTACCGGTTATATATCCGAGATTCCCTGATAGGGTATTGATCCAGCGAACTAGTTTGATTGCCGTATGTGGAGTCAGGAAATCATTTTTTTCCCCAATGTGGAGCTTAATGTTTGCCACATGGGTTTTGTTTGCCTTCCCCTGGTACAACATGTTAGGATGTTAGGCTATGGGTTGAACTAGAGACTTCAAGTCTACCTTCAACCTTAAAAACTATGAATCAGTGATTTACATTGAGGTTTAGGTAAAGTTCAGGTCACAGACAGTTGTGCACCCAAACTTTGTGGTTAACTGTCTGTGACCTGAACTTCAAACTGTTTGCTCATGTATACTTAAAATACATTGACCAAAATATCCGGTACTTTACAATTAGGTCCATTGTTGCAGAGTGCTTAGGCCGGTTTCACACCACGGGAAGATCAGGTCCGGGGCTGTCCGGTGTGAACCAGACAGCCCCGAACGCGACTTTGAAACAGAACCAGAGGGCAAATATGCCCTCCGGTCCGGTTTGCAACATGATTCGCCATTTTGCAGCAGCAGTAGCTGTCCCTGCTGAAATGTCAGGATCACAGCTAGCGGGGAGCTGACTGCGGTCCTGAAATCACAGCAGGGGGACAGCTCCAGGTGCTGAAGTTTAGCAGCTCTTGCTGCTAAACTCCAGCAGCGGGCATCCGGCTCCTGGATCTGGCGCCTTAGACTCCCATGTTAGGGGGCACCGAATCCGGGAGGATCCGATTTTGTCCAATTTTTGCCCCGAACACAAAAAATGATGCAAGCTCCGCTTTTGTCTCCGGGGCAAACATCAAATGCTGCCGGGCAGGGACAAAACTGTATGGCAAATAGCAGCCATCTGTCCCTGTCCGGAACCATAGGGCTGCATTAGTGCAAAATCGGGTCCATGGCTGTCCGGTTCATACCGGACAGCCATGGACCTGATCTTGCCATGGTGTGAAACCGGTCTTAGCTGGGAGAGTTTGCCTAGGCTGAATACAGGTGAAGTATTAGAGGGCTGATAGGAGAAAAACAGCAGCAGGTCTGGCAATTACAGCTGAGAGGTGGCAGTCTCACCTGGGTCATGTTGAATTAAGGTCTTTACCAAACTAACAAAAAAAAAAAAACTCAATGACCTATGATAGATTGGAAACAGCTATTGGCAATTTAATTTTTTTTTTTTTTTAAATAAAAATTTGCTATATAAATTTGAGCCTACACAAATCATTACTCAGCATTTAAGTTGCCACAGAACAACTTAAGTAATACATCGGTATATGAATAAATATTTAATTTCACCAATCCTTTAAAGTAGGGCAGTATAACCGACCGGTGAATCAGTAATCCAATACACAAGTAAAACCATTAATGACATATTTAGGTGGCGCAGAGTTAATCAAAACTCACGTACTGTGATAGAAACTGTCATTCGGAGTGATGACTAAAGGTTTCCATTTCTGCATATGTCATTCAACCATCCTAGGTAATGAAGTCAGACAAGAAGAGCTGCACATGGGGCAAGTTCAATGTTGCTGCGAAGAATCTCTTAAGATTATAAAGAGATTACTCACTCATTTTCATATTTAAGAGAAAAAAAAAAAAAAAAAAGACGTCCAGTAGATGAGTCCGCAGCATTCACACAATCAGAGATTAGACTGTTTTCAAGGGGTGATTTCCATTTTCATAGATGGATATGTGGTGATGATTGCAAAACTCCTTTGTTTTTGCAAATGCTCGTGTTTATTGTAGACCGCTTCAAAACATTAACAAGGAAAACAAGTGAGCAAAATACCCTAAAATAATAAAAGTAAAATGCTAAAGTGCAAGAAAATAATTAGGGTACTTGGTGACATTATTTTGATCAAAAATACGCATAAGCTATCCCACCGCGACAAGGCGACCCCATCGAGATAGTCCCGACTTATAATCAAGTATTAATACCTTATTACTTGTCTGATGTGGAAATGACAAGGATTGGATCAAGCAGGACCTGGGTCCCAACAGAGCACACCATACAGTGGGAAGCTACACACTAAATAATGTCCAGCTCAAAAGGTAAGCCACACCTATGATTGCATGACTGCAATAAAACCAGAACTGGAACTCAAATGTAAACATACAGTAGTAAGTGCATGTTCACATGGGCCTCATAACGGAAAAAACAGCATCAAAACATTGGTTACAAATAAGGCGGTGGAGTTGGTAAGCCAGACATCGGACTCAGGACTATTCATTTTTTCCTGAATCCGCCATCAGGATCAGCCTGTGGATTTATAGGTCTTAACGAAAACGGTCAGGTCAAAAATCTACATGTAACTGCTATCATTTTCTATTTCCTTGCTCTAAACTCTCTCTATTGATGTATTTCTGTTATGTATATTCCCCTCCTATCTTCTGTTAACTTCAAATAAAGAGATTCATTCCATCTGTCACTCACAGTGAATGATCCATTTAGTTCTCTGCGGTCCACTCCCCATGCATGAATATGCATGTCACATCACAGCACAGGAGATCAGTGGGGGGGGACTGTATTCTCCTCTCAGCTGGGTGCAGCATTACAAGAGCTGAACTACAACACAAACTCTCACAGCACAGCGGGTATCTGCTTACAGAAACAAATGGAGTCTAGATAAGGCAGACCTGCAATAGCTCTCTCCCTCTGTGGTGATATCAGCTGAACAGACCTGTAAGTGAAACCTGACACTGCACTGTTAGCAAATGGAGGAGGGAGGAGAGAGCTGCAGAGAAGGCGTGCATAATTACATGACAGTTAATACAGCACAGGACTAATCGTCTCTGCTTATAATGGGACAGGACTAATGCAGCAGCCCTATGCAGGGTCTGACAATGGTGATAACATGGAGACTACAAACGGTACAATAATGATTCTACATGTTTTTAAGAGGTCTGCCCAGGCACTATTCAAGGGTAATATTAGTATCATACTGAAAAATGACTTTACAGTCATTTAACCCACCACACGATGTTGTAGATTGGGGGAAGACATGTGTAACAATTGATCAATCCCTGCAAGATTCATTATGCTGTAAGCTAGGAGATCTGTTCAGGAGCCATGAAACTGTAGTCTGTTTTTCCAGTTTAGTTTGGATCCATTCACAAACTAGAGCAATCCTATTAATGCCTGAAACTTCGTCATCTACAGAATGAAATGCTAATGTGAGCATACACTTACATTCTGATATAATGCATCATAGAAACAAAAAATAAATAGTTGCTAACACAACGAGTCAACAGAAACCGAAGATTTAACATCAGCCTAATGTCAGACTTGTGCAATTGCCCAGGGCAACGCAAACTAGGGAGGTGAAAAGTGATGGAGGTACACTGGCAGCCAAAATTAGAAACCTGCACAAAATTTCCCTAATGTGAAGGTCATTGGTTTGTCCTATGTGAAAATATCCTAACATGAGTAAGTTAACAGTATTTTAAGCTTATTTCATAAACTGAATATATTCTAAAGCATAGAATAAAAATGATAAGTGAAAAAGACACTGATCAAAATTAAAGAACACTTTAAGACACCTGCAAGTCATTGGTGTTGTTCTGGCACCCGGTGCTAATTTCCGTAATTATCTGACAAACCTTATTTAACTGGCAGCCTAACTTTCCAGATTGCACTCACTTTGCATAAATGGTGTGCCTTTCAAAAGTGACAAACCCTCTGGCAGCAAGATGTCTAGATGAAGGCCAAAGGGGGGGGTCACCCTATCAGCCATAGCACCAGAAGTTGGTCTTTCATGTCCTCCAAGAAGGCTGGTCACCCTTGAAAAACGAATGCAAGAGAGGACCAAAGAAATGCAGAAAATCTCCATGGGTAATTGTTTCAACATTGCAGCTGGAACAGCTCACCAGTTCAGCACTGGATAGGGTAGGGATCTGTTTCATCATATAGTGTCATGACATTTAAGAGCATTTGGACTGAAAGCCCACTCTGCAGTGACCAAACCTCTTATTAGCAGAAAGAAACACAAGGCTAGATTCACCTAGTTGGTGAGGAGTATGTTGTGTGGAAAGAGGAGAAGTGGTCCACAGTTCATTTTAGTAATGAAAGCAAGTTTAAATTTATTTGGGTCTGATAGTAAACATTATGTTAATCGACAAACTGGGGAAAGACTGAACCCAAAGTGTGTAAAGAAGTCAGTGAAAGGTGGTGGAAGAAGTGTCATGGTTTGGGAAATGTTTTCTGCTGCAGAAGTTGGACTTCTTATACAGATACATGGCAGAGTGAATGCAAGTGGGTATCAGAACCTTCAACACATGGCTGCTTACTTGCATTTCAATGCAGTACAATGCCCCCCAACACATAGCAAAACGGGTAAAGTAGTTCCCTGAAACAGAAAACATTGAAACAATGAAATGGCCACCCAGAGTCCTGATCTAAACCCAATAGAAAACCTCTGGAAAATCCTTAGTGATAAAGTTATGGCCAAGAAACCCATAACAGTCACAGAACTGTGGAAGAGACTGGAAGAAGAGTGGTCCAAAATCACAGCAGAGCACTGTGAGGGACTAGTGATATCCTGTGGCTGCAGATGTGCTGGTCATTCAAAGCAAAGGCCTGTACACTTCCTACTGATTGGGGACTGCTGTAACCTTCACAAGGTGTAGTTTTAGGCTACACTCACACAGTGATTTTGCTGCGTTTTTGCAGATCAGCTTTTGCAGTGAAATGAAGTGACACTGGACGTCCCAGCAAAGCCAAAGTATTTCAAGAATTGACATTCAGACAGAACGTTTGTAAGGATTCATTTTGGGGCTCAAAAACGGATCCTCACAAGGAATGAGCATGTCAATTTGTGTGGCGGTTTTCTGCTGCGCTAATTAATCACCCTTCCTGCGATACCACGGTTGTCTGTTCGGTGCTCGTAGGACCTACCCATGTGACTGAGTGATGTCACTCAGTCATGTGGTGCAGTGCCAGGTCCTAGAAGCACCATACAGACAATTCACAGGTCCTGCAGCCTCCTGGAATGAGGAGGTCACCGAAGACACCGTGGGGAGGGCAAGACAGTATATCTGTTCCTGTCTGGCACCTGAAAACTGAGCAAAAATGCAGCACAATACAGATAATGCGTTTCTGATGCTTTTTTTGCAAAAGATCAGTTTTTCGTGCAGTAACTGCACCAAAAATGCTGTGTACGAATGTATCTTTAATTTTTCTATGTGCTTCAGTCATTGCTGTTCTTCAAAGATGACCCTCACGTTGTGTGTAAAATATAGGTTTCAAGTTGATAAACTTTGGTTATTTCAGGAAACCCTGTTCTAGTGTCATGGTGTACCCCGTACACAAAAACCTTCAAAGATTGATCATTGTAGATTACATGTCTGAAAAAAAATCAAGAGATCATACATTGTTCTGTAATTTTGACTGCCAGTGTACTGTGTGAAGCAACAACACATTTTTACAAGCTGGTTTAATATAATAATGCATGATATTTATTCACTTATACAGCGCTTTTAACTCCATAGCGCTTTACATCAGTAATACTGTCCCAAATGGGACTCACAGTCTGCATCCTATCAGATCTAATAAATTCCTGCACATTGATGTCACATACTGTATATGCCTGAGCACATGTTAAATACACATTACATTAGATTATCACAATATAGATAACATTGCAAACAAGCTGTCCTGCCTGCAGGGAGAGAAGCCTGCAGATCCATGCAGGTACTGCTTCTTATTTAATTCTGCCATTGAGAAGGCTTGGGATTCCAGCAGGAGCAATGTTTCAAGGGTTTCTTTTACACTTCCGGGCCCATTTAAGTCTTAAAATAAGTAATTTTTTAAGTAACAGTTTTCTGAGCAGCTGATCAAATATCACAAGCCTGTATACTATAGTTATAATTTCCACAGACGTTCTGTAAAATGTTGGCTGCACAAAAGGTACCTGGGCAGGAGCGGCACATATCCACAAAATGATCTGCACTGAGCTAAACAATGCCAATGGTCCCTCAAAATTAACAGAAAATTACATTGTCAAGGTTTTGGACAAACTTTAGAAGTTCCGAGCCATCAGTTGCTGGGGTCTAACCACTGGTCTCCAGCTCATTCAGAGATCGGGGCTTTGCAGGGTCCACAGCGGAGCACACAACTCTATTCTGTTCATGCTCTATGGGATGGATAGATATAGCAAGGCAACATTTTTCGCAGTCCCATAGATAATTGTACTGAATGTTTAATAGACAGGACTATATTTCAAAACGTTTTTATTGAAATTTTTATGAACAAGGGGATACAGAAGGAAAAGGGGAGGGAAGGAAATCAACTGTAAAAGCTGATACAATGAAACTCCTAGCCACTAAGTACTGTGTCATAGAAAGCTATTGAAGGTTGTAAGTCACTTTCTATGCAAAGTCTTGTGTTCGGTTACTTTCACATCGCCGGTCGTCTGGGACACAACAGCGCTGTAGCTTATTAGGGGAAACAGGGATGGGGACACAGGGATGGGGAAACAGGGATGGGGAAACAGGGAAGTGAAAAAAGGAAGGAAGGAAGGAAGGAAGGTCAATTAATATAATAAAGCAAACTCTGTTCAGCCAGGATTCTGTCGGAATGTGTTTCAAGAGGGTCAACCGTAGTGAGAGATTCATCAGTATTTGTTATCTGTTTATTCAGAAGTTTAATTTTACTAGGAAACCTCAGCACCAAATCAGACAATGGAGAGCTGACCATTGTAAATTGAACAATTTTGGACTAAACAAGTTTGAACCAATCTTAGAAATTGAAGTCTCTCTAGTTACAAAACTACATACACCAAGAAAGGAAAAAATACTGCGTCAAACTAATTTACGAGCCAAGTTGACCTAGTTTATCAATGATTGTTAATTACCTAAGTGCATTGGTGAACTACAAAGCAACTTCCCCTCCCCCATTTAACCAAGGTCATGTTGGCAGGTGATTTGTGCTTATTCAATACCAAATATCAACAGTAAAGTACAGGCTGATGGTAGTCATTTTTTAAAGTTGCACCAGAGAATGTGCAAATCTTGAGAAAAAGATGTAGGCTGTCAAAACTAGACAGTCATTGATCCAACTAGAAGGTGGGGGAGTTGTCTCTGTTGAGTTTATAATCTAAACGCATGCAAAAAGCAGACTTTTACAAAAACTGCCTCTAAACTGGAAAACATTGTACTGGCGACAGATAACAGTATGCTGTGGTATCTTATCTGAGCAGAGACAGTCAGAATCACTAGACTAGATGTAGGATAACCAGCTGCTATTAGATAAAAAAAAAAGTACTCTACTATCCTAACAAAGTGAATAGCCAAAACTAACTGGGATAAGATGCATGAAAAACAAAAATAAAAATTCAGGCACATGCGTACATTTTTTTTGATACAGAGTTTTAATTGCTGCCAAGAGACCTTTTTTGATGCAGAATGGTCTACAGTAAATCCCATCGTGCACATCCCCTTACACAACTGCCCATTCAGAGTAGTCTGACTTTTGCAGCAATTACGATAATTAAAAAGAAAAGAAAAAAAAAAAAAAAAAAAGAAGTTAGTTACATTGTCACGAGTCAATATTTACAAAGTACAAAACATCTAGATTAGTGATGGTGAACCTTTCCCAAAACCTAATTCTTTACTGAGAAGTGCCAATACGGCAATTTAAACTAAATTACAGCAAGTTATCCTAAATTAAAGTAGCGTAAGGCTGGCTTCACACCGCAGCATGATCCCATCCGGGCTGTCAGCAATGAACCTGACAGCCCCGAACTGGATCAGCACACAGAACAGGAGGGCCAATATGCCCTCAGGTCCGGTGTGCTGCTGGACGCAGCTGCCGCCGCTGATGAGTCAGGACCGCGGCTCGCGGGGATCTAGCCGCGGTCCTGAAACAGCGGCGTGTAGCCACAGGTGTCCAGTTCCCGGATCCTCCCGCACCGGTGCAATCTGGCCCCATAGGCTTCCATGTTTGGGAGCGCCGGATTGCACCGGATCCGAGAGAATCCGGGATACGGCAATTTAGGGAGATTTTTCTCCCCGGACACAAAAACGTTGCAAGCATCGTTTTTGTGTATAGTGTGAAAAATCCAAATGCTCCCAGATTCAGCCGGAGAGATGGAAACCGGATGGCAGCGAGCTGCCATCCGGCTCCATCCAGCCCCATAGGCTACCATGGGGCCAAAATCTGGTCCGGGGCTGTCTGGTTTACACCGGACAGCCCCGGACCGAACCTTACCGTAGTGTGAAGCCAGCCTTATAGTGCTAGTTATGTGCTCCATCCTGACCCTCTCCTTGTAATTATGTGCTCCATCCTGACCCTCTCCCTGTAGCTAGGTGCTATATCCTGACCCTCTCCTTTGAGTTATAGTCTCCATCCTGACCTTGTCTTAGTTATGTCCCCAACATGACCCTCCACTTGCAGTTACGGGCGTCCCTCCTGACCTTGCCCTTCTGTTTCACGCCCTGTGTGCCTGTCTCCCCCCTGCACTATCTTCCCCCTGCGCCTGTCTCATCCCCTGTACGCTGTGTCTCCTCCCTGCACGCTGTCTCTACCCCCCCCCCCCCACGGTGTAATTTGCCCCTGACAGGGTCCCCTGAGTACTGCCCCTCACTCCACCCCCGAGGGCCCTGCGCAGCCCCTACACCTCACCCTCTGGGGCCCCTTAGCGCTGCCTCCCCCTCCTTTCTTCTAACCCTAGCTGCAGCCACTAATCTCTCAGACTCTCAGTCTGTCATGTAGTGTGAGCTGCTGCTGCTCTATTTCCTGTGTGTGGGGAGATACAGGAAATAGAGTGGCTGCAGATCTCACTACATGACAAGGCTGAGTCTGAGATCAGCGGCTGTATCTGGGTTTTCTGGCACCCGGGGCAAGAGTTCAGTTTGGCGCCCCCCGCGGTCTGAGTAGACGTCATGTGACCAATCATCCATATGCGATTTTTACACTTATAGGAGCAGTGACTGCTGAAACCAGCAAGAGCTGTTTCTAACAGTGAGTATATTACATGTTAAGAGAGGGTTAAGGTGCATTTGCGCTCCTTTGCGTTTTTTAAAAGTACCCTGCAAACACAATATGTTGCATTTTTGTGCGTCTGAGGATGCTTGGTATATACGCAAGCATCCTGAAGAGCACAAATAATGCAAGCAGCTCAATGGAGCCGCACTGCCATATAGGTGGCACCGCAGCCAAGCAGAGTGTCTGGCCGTCTGGCCCTCTCTCTCTCTCTACATCTCTACATCTCTACATCTCTACATCTCTACATCTCTACATCTCTACATCTCTACATCTCTACATCTCTACATCTCTACATCTCTACATCTCTACATCTCTACATCTCGCTTCTCTGGTCTCCTCATTATTTGCTCTGCCGCTCTGCACATATCAGCACAGTGGCACTCAGTGACGACAACATCGTGCCCCGCCATGCTGAGCTACAGAATGCAGACAACGACAGAATAGACTTTGGAGAAGAATGCAGCTGGCAAAGGCGACTGGGACTATAGGAGTAGGAGCGGAATCCGCAGGGGACTACCACTGGTACACATACCTTGCATGCACGCGGCTCCGCTGCGTACACCTCGCACACATGCGGCTCCACTCCATACACCTAGTACCCACTCGGCTCTGCTCCATACACCTAGTACACACTCGGCTCTGCTACGTCCACACTGTAAATCCATCCTGACCCCACACAAACTTCTTCATCCAGCATCATGAAGGCCAGCACGGCAGAGTCCTGCATACACCGAGGAGCTGATCATGTGATCCCGACTCCTCCCCTCCATTGACATCATCACAGGTCCTGTCAGCACAGAGATATGCGGCTCTGCAGTGGAGAAGAAAGCCGGCACCCACTGTAGGGGGATTGGGGGTGGGGGGTGGGGAGAGAACTAGGGCGCTGCAGGAGGAGGCTGATTGCACCCTCCCTGCTGCGCCCAGGGCAGATGAGCCCCCCAGCCCCTCCCCGGATACTGCCCTGGCTGTGGGGGCACTGCTCAGGGTCCCCCCAGGGTGAGCTGTGGGGGCAGTGCTGAGGGGCCCGAGGGCTAGGTTCACACTTGTGTTGTGACCATAGCCTGGCACAAATTTTCATAGCATTAAAGCTCTGCGCTGCAGCGGAAAATACTTTCGTCAGGCTAGGGTCACAACGCAAGTGTGACTCTACCCCTCAGGGGCCCAGTGAGCCCTCTCCAAGCAGTCCAGGCGCTGACGCCAGCAGTCTGCGACGGTGTCGGACGGGGTGAGGAGAAAGGTCTCCTCGCTCAGATCAGACGCAGTTTAGAACTGGATGTACACCATTTCTCTGTGTTGCTAGGTGTGTGCACAACTATTCTTTAGAGCCGGGGTGGCGAGGCGAACCTCAGGCCTGTAAGCCGCATGCAGCCATCGATGACCTGTTCTTGGGGACTGCAGTGCTTGAGCTGGAAGCCGCTCCCCAGTTATCTCTATGCCCCAGCCTTAGCGTCCACAACATGGGGAGGACTGCTGACTTGACAGACGTCCAGAGGGCAGTCATTGACACTCCACAAGGATGGAAGCCACAAAAGGTGTTTGCAAAAGAAGCTGGCTGTTTACAGAGAGTGCTGTATCCAAGCATATTAATGGAAAGTTGAGTGGAAGGAAAAGTGTGGTAGAAAAAGGTGCACAAGCAACCGGGATAACCACAGCCTTGAATGGATTGGCAGGAAAAGGCCATTCAAATATTGGGGGAGATTCACAAGGAGTGAACTGCTGCTGGAGTCAGAGCTTCAAGAGCCACCACACACAGATGTATCCAGGACATGGGCCACAATTGTCACATTCCTTGTGTCAATCCACTCATGACCAATAGACAACGCAAGAAGCGTCTTACCTGGGCCAAGGAGAAATAGAACTGGACTGTTCCTCAGTGGTCCAAGATGTTTTCAGATTAAAGTAAATTTTGCATTTCATTTGGAAATCAAGGTCCCAGAGTCTGGAGGAAGAGTGGAGAGGCCACAATCCAAGTTGCTTGAGGTCTAGTGTGAAGTTTCCACAATCAGTGATGGTTTGGGGAGCCATGTCATCTGCTGGGGTAGGTCCACTGTGTTTTATCAAGACCAAAGTCAGCGCTGCCGTCTACCAGGAAATTTTACAGCACTTCATGCTTCCCTCTGTTGACAAAGCTTTCTGGAGATGGAGATTTCTTTCTCCAGCAGGACTTGGCACCTGTCCACACTTGCAAAAGTACAGATACCTGGTTTACTAACCACAGTATCACTGTGCTTGATGGTCCAGCAAACTCACCTGACATAATCCTCATAGAGAATCTATAGGAGGTATTGTCAAGAGGAATATGAGAGGCACAAGACCCAACAATACAGATGAGCGGAAGGCTGCTATCAAAGCAACCTGGGCTTCCATAACACCTTAGCAGTGCTACAGGCTGAGCTCTTCCATGCTACGCAACATTGATGCAGTAATTCATGCAATAGGAGCCCCGACCAAGTATTGAGTGCATTTACTGTACATACTTTTCAGTAGGCCAACATTTAGGAGTTTAAAATAAGTTTTTTCAGTTAGTCTTATAATATATATAATATTCTAAGGCTACGTTCACACATTTGTGTGGCACCCCTGCGGGGGATTGCCACAGGTTACACTGGTGCAAGGAAGGATTGACACCTTGGTTTGTTCAGCACACAACACCTTCCTCTCCAGACCTGAAGGGGGAGCTCTACTGGCTGCATTAAGTCAGTTCTCCTTTAATGAGATCCAGCCTGAGAGGAGGAGACAGTTGGTCCTAGGAGACAGTTGCTAGGGAGTAGTTCGTGTGAGGAGAGGAAGAAAGGAGGAGGCTGAGCTGCTGGTCCCTGGAAAAGACAGATGCCAGGACCAGAAGGGACCATTTTGTCAGCTGTTCACACCCCAGGGAAGGGGCCGGAGGCAAGGAGAAGAGGTAGGGAATAAGAAGAGGGACTAAAAGATATTCCCCCTTGAGGACAAACGGACACTGGAGTCCGATGCTGTGGGCTTGTATAGCCACAGTAAAAGCCCAGCAGTTTCAGGAGACGTTTAGCCCTGAAGGAAGAGAATAGAGACATTAAAAACTAACCAAACAGAGGACCAGGGGCCACAGGATAAACCAGGGTCCTGCAGAAGGGCCTGATTGTTAGTTTAAGGGCCCTTTCACATCAGCGTTTATTTGAAATCGCGGCAGATGCGGTGAAAAAACCGCATCTGCCGCGATTGCCGCATAACCGCTGCACTTGCGGCGCGGTTGCGGTAATCCCCATAGAAAGTATAGGGGGACTTGCGGCAGGTGCGGCCGCGAAAAAAACCGCAGCACCTGCTGCAAGTCCCCCTATACTTTCTATGGGGATTACCGCAACCGCGCCGCAAGTGCAGCGGTTTATGCGGCAATCGCGGCAGATGCGTTTTTTTCACCGCATCTGCCACGATTTCAAATAAACGCTGATGTGAAAGGGCCCTTAGACAATAGAGAATTGGAGAGTTAAAACTCAGGCAAGACTCATCCCTCAAGAGAAAGAATAGAGATAAAGGAGGCCTCATATCCTTCTCAGATCCTAAATTGCACCAGGGACCCGGTTATTACTCAGGACTGTACCTGTTTTGTGACTACCAGTAAAAGGTACCGGAACAACTATCCCTGTGTGTATGTGTGACTGTTCATCGGCTATAACCCACCATCTTCCTCCTTCACTGCCCTCCCGCACCATCTTCCTTTATTGCTGCCCTGAGGTAAAGCTCCACCTGTGGGGAGCTGTACCACACTTTGCTGCCCCCTCCATCACCTCAGCGGCCGGCTGGCAGCGCCGGTACCACCTTACCGGACACTACAGGTGGCGTCACGTCCCCCTGTAAATAATTCCCTCATCCCCTTCAAATGATCCCCAGGGCACGGCACCGGGATAACCGTCCACCTGTGACTCCCTACTCAGCAGACCCGGTGACCGAGTACCCCCCACAGCCCTGGCCACATCATTTGCGTATTTTGTTGCGCTTTTTGCCACGATTTTCAGCCGCACAAAAAAGTGCAACTAATTACGCAGGGGCTTTCACACACCGCGCTCTCTTTACCCCAGAAAGTGCAGTGATGTCACAGAGGGGAGGAAGAATCCTGCTTCCTCCTTCCCTCTGTGACCGCCCATTAGATTTCGCAGTGTATTAATATACAGTATATTAATATACACTGCGAAATCTAAATTAAACAAAGGCAAATGTATGTAAAATATAAAAAAAGAATGAAATACTTACCTGTCTGACGCCTTTTCCCAGTGTTGAGGCCAGGCGATGTGTATCCTGCAAGAGCCTGCCGTGATGTCAGAGGGGCGTTGCCGGCTCTGATTGGCCGCTCGCGGTCATGTGATATGTATCACATGACCGCGAGCGGCCAATCAGCACCGGCATCTCACCTCTGACATCACGGCAGGTCCTGGCAGAACACAGATCTCCTGGCCTCAACACTGGGAAAAGGTGTCGGAGAGGCAAGTATTCTTTTTATTTTTCATACATTTGCCTTTTTTTTTATTTAGATTTTGCAGTATATATTAATAAACTGCGAAATCTAATGGGCTGTCACAGCTGTCACAGAGGGAGAAAATGCAGGAGCAGCTGCGTCAAGAATTGACATCTCAATTCTTTTTACGCCGGCGCTTTCTCCCTGAAATACGCGCTGCCTGAACAGCAAAGTGAATGTTACATTCACTTTGCTGTCAGACAATAGGCACCTGCGCATTTTTGAAAAGCGCTCGTAAAAAAGCGCTCAAAAATGCGCAGTGTGTGAACCCAGCCTTATTCTCAGATAATGACTTTTGGGTTTTCATTGGCTGTAAGCCATAATCATTAACATTTACAGAAATAAACACTTGAAATAGCTCACTCAGTTTGTAATGACTTTATATAATATACGTGTTACACTTATGAATTGAATTACTGAAATAAATTACATTTGATGATATTCTAATATTCTATTCCAAGTGTTTATTTCTGTTAATGTTGACAATTATGGCTTACAGCCTATGAAAAGCCAAAGGTCATTATCTCAGAAAATTAAAGTAGGGAGGATGAAGAGTTAAAAACCACACTGCCGTATTCCACGAGAGAGCAAAGGGTGAATATAATATTGATTTATCAGTCAACGCATTTCAGAACTCCCTAAAGTGCCCTGAAACATGGCGATATGATATTGATTTGTCCTGAGGAAGGGGCCAGGGAGCCCTGAAATGCAATGATGACTAATAAATCAATATCATATTCACCATCTGATGTCTTGAGGAATACAGCAGCGCAGTTTTTAACCCTTCATCCTCCCTACTCTATATGCACCACACTGGGGACTGCAGCAGCCGTGATATGCTTTTATAGTGGTTGTGACTCTCACAATCACACAAGGTGAAGCCCATTTAGGTAGTATTTTATCTCTCAGACCCTTCATCATCCCTATTTTAAATTTTCTGAGAACGATCTTTGGGTTTTCATTGTCTGTAAGCCATAATCATCAACATTATCAGAAATAAACACATCACTGTTTGTAATGATTCTATAGAATATAATATTGAATTACTGAAATAAATAACTCTTGGATGATATTCTAATTGAGATGCATCCCATTTCTTGCAGATTCCACACAGACAAGGATTAGCCATGCTGACAATGCGAGCACGTTTTCAGGAGGGCACTGCCACTTTCCTCCCAGCTTCCTGCAGGCCAGAGGGGTGTGCGCTCCAACTCAAGTCGCAGGTTTATGATCACGATGTTAAGTCAGTCGTTGATAGTCTGTCCGACCTGCAGCATCGGTGTGTGTGACACCTTGATAACGATGTCGTTTACGACTTCGCCTATTCAGAACTGAGGAACATAGGCATCCAAACGACTGCTAACATCGTTCACTTGTCGCAGAATCGTGCTGTATCGTTAAAGATATTTGTACATGTGACATCTCACTAGTGATCATTGAATGATGCAAGCGATCTAGGTCAAGTCGGATCGTTGGTCGGATCGCTAAGACATTGAAGTGTGAAATGGGCCCTTAAAGCCCAACGTGGACCAATCTGGACGTTGCGTATTTGGTGCAGAAATTTTCCACACCAAATCTGCATCTCCTGGCTGAAAAATGTAACGCGCTTGATGCGGGTTTTTTGCTGTGTTTTTTATAATAAAAGTTAATAGGTGAAGGGTGAACGCAGGTAAAAATGTGCACCAAAAATTGACATGCTGGAGATTATTTCTGCAGCAAATCTGCAAGAAGAAAAAAAAAAAAAAAAAAAAAAAAAAAAAAACATACAACAACATGTGCACATTTCAGAATTCCCATTGACTTTGCTGGCATAAGGATAGAAATGCAGATTTGTGACAGAAATGCACAAAAAAAAAAAAAAAACCTGTGTGCATATGGCCCAAAAGTAGGTTCACCAGAATATTAACAGAGATAGTGAAGGTGTCCCAAAACCCTAAATATTCAGAGATTTGTGCCCTATACTGATGAGGTTTTGGACATTACCATATAAGGTGTAAATGGTCCTCAAAACACAAACTACACAGCAGAAGGATCCCTTCTCCAAACGCAGAGCAATAATTTGGTTGTATTATTCATTGTGAATAATTAGTGACAAGTTACTAACTTTACAATTGACCATTAACACAGATGATTCCTAACAATGATTCCGAAACAAAATTAGGTAAATGCCAAAATATCAGAGATTACCATCTTGTACTGTCCTGTTGATCGTATATGAACATTTTCGGGCACAGTCCTAAACCTCTTTAGGTGAAGGCACACTGGTGTGAGACTCGCACGAGTGCAATGCAAGAAAAACATGCATTTCACTCAGACCAATGTTTAACAATCCATCAGGTCAGATTTCAGCGGAGGAAAATGCAACACTCGCATTGCGAGTCAAATGTGAGTCCAATCGCAGCATGCTGCGATTGTATGCAAGTTTCATACATGAGAGGCCAATGAAAGTCTATGGGTGCGGGGAAAAACCTCACAACCAGTCAGCACACTGTGCGAGTTTGTAGCATGGGCTTTCCGATGCTGATAAAGGTAGAATGGATAGAATAGCTAGATCAAGCTCATTAGTCTCCCGCTGTTACTTCCAGGCCGCCTATCAAGCTAATTGCATATTCACTGCACTGTCAAGACAACACCAATCACAGTTGCCCACACTCAGACTACAGAGAGCCTGACTACAACAGCGAATTTCCACAATCTGGAAACGGATTCTGCTTGGCTACCATACATATTATGGCCGCTTTACACGTCCCGATATCACTGTCCAACTTCGATAAAAAGTCACATGGTTCATGCGTTCGCTCCGATATCGTTGGTGGTTGTGTAGTGTAAATGTGAAATTCGATGCAAGAACGATGCCAAAACGATATCGTTGGGAGAATTGAGCAGGCTCTACAACTGGGCGATATTGGATGGACGATCTGGCTTGTGTGACAGCACGACTACGATTTGGAGCACAACTTCCCCTATTCACTACAATGTTAATTGGTCGTTTCCGAGCTGATGAGACACAGTGCGCAAAAGGGGCGTACGGCATCGTACTTGCGTTGGCTGCCGATATCGCGCTATGTAACATCTCCTGTGCGATCTTGGATTAGTGCCAAAAACGTGCGCTCTCCCGTGCTGTTGTATACAATATCGAACGATGTTGGGACGTGTAAAGCGGCCATTAGTGTTTGGTAACCAACTGCCATCATAGGGTGTTAAATAAATAATTAAATAAAAATGTTGCAAAGGCACATGCAGACATGCATGAAAGCAGACAACTGCGATGCTGCCACCCTCAGCTGCCTAATTTACCCTTGGCTGTCAAAAAACAAAGCGTGGTCTCCACCCTATTTTGCTAGCCAAGGTAAAACTAGCCAGCTGAGGGCTGGTATTCTCAGTGGGGTGAGGGCCCATTGTTTTAGGCCCCTCCCCATGCTAATAATGACAGCCCGCAGCCGCCCCTGAAAATGGCGCATTTCTAAGAAGCGCCATTTTCAGGCTCTTCCAGCGGCTCTGGTTGCAGGTGGCACACTGGGTAATAAGGGGATAATACCAGGTTTGCTTCACCAGCTGCTATTAAGCCCGAGATTTTTAATGTCAGGCCAAGCGAGACCCGCCCATTAAGAAACTCCAATAAAAAGGGTAAAAAAATAAAAACACGGCAAAAAAAAAAAAAGAGTAATTAGAAATAAAGAGAGACAGACACGCCACTTAGGGCTTTTTTATTACCCCCACGCAGCCCTCGAACGATCCTGGTGTTGTGTTCTCTCTTCTTCTTCAAATGATGAATCTCTGCTGCAGCACACAGCAGGGGCAGTCATCCGCTCCCCATGCTACGAGATCAGTAAATGGAGACTGTGGGTGGAAAGCGGTAGCTCACCTATGACCCCGTTGCTATAGTAACCAAATAAGCAGTGGCGAAATCACAGCGCTTATGAATGAGCCAACTCATACACAAGCCACAGGAGTTCTCCCTGCTTACCGGCACGGCTATTACTCTGCTGTGCTGCTCATACTGCAGCCACGGTCACAGCAAAGTTAACTCACAGTCACACCACACTCAGTAAGAGTGTGGTGTGAGAGCAATATCATACAGAAAGCACTCGCATGACTGTCATGCATCAAAAACGCTGCAATTATCACGCTTGATAGTATGCCTCCAGCCTTACTGTAAGAAATTGGGGATAAAATTTAATCCTCTGCTCAGCATAGCACACCATGTATTTTATATTGTAATGGGCCAGTTACACAATTAACTGAGGGCATTCATAGGAATGCTTAAAGGGGTTGTCCTGACTTTTTGTATAATTTCTATGTGTATCTAGGCTATAAAAATGCTGACAGTTTGTAATTTACACCCCATCAACACTTTGCATTCTTACCTAGATATCACCGTTTTGTGTCCGCAGGAGATAGACCAGGTGGCGTTTGTTTTGGAGCTTCCATGTAAATTCATAACTGGCCGAATACGCCCAGACTCATACAAACACGCTTCTAACTTCTACAGGCCCCCCCCCCCCGCCCCCAGTGTTAGCATGCCCGACCACCCCCAAGCTCCTACAAGCCCGCCCTGCTTCCAGTCTCAGCATGCCTGTCCACCTCCAGTCTCCAACAGGCCCTCCCCAGTCCCAAGCATGGCCGCCCCCCCTCTCAGTCCCCAATATGCCCACCCAACACCATTGCACACTGCGGTCAACTCCTCCTCTGGCACAGTGTACCAATCTGCAGATATGTGAAGGAGATGACCGCCGAGTGCACAGAGCAGCTGATTCAGCACACTTACACTGCTTCAGAGGACAAGATGAGCACTTTATACAATGTGGTGTGTGCTCACCTCCTCCCCTGTGGCTGCGCTGTCAGTGGAGCATCCTCCTCTCTCCTACAGCCACCTGCTTCCAGTTTGGCTTCATTTTGCAGCCTCCTAGCGACCATTACAGACCTAAAGTTTGGGTGCCCTTTGATTTATATCGGGTTCAGGCAAAGATTTTGGCCAAGTCTGGTCCCGGGCTTTTTTTTTTTTTTTTTTTTAAGTCTGGCCAGATCCGCCGAACATCTGCATTGTTGTGGTGGACCTGTAGATGAGAGCGGAAAATGGAGAGCTCCCTGCAGGCTTAAGTTGAACAGCAGGATTTAACTGGTTAACAGCTGCAGGTTAGCTCTCCAATCCACCCTCAGCCTTTAGGAGATACACGTCGGCTGATCAGGTCAGCTGACATGCAGAAAAAGATGTGGGAGCAGCTTGTGAGCCTGGATCAAAGCTTGAGACATGACCTAGCATCTGAGGTCATGAAGGGCTTTAATGCAAGTCTCCTGCCCCTGGTTATACTTAGCCTCCAGCAGCTTCTTCCTTTTTCTGCGCAGCTCTGGCCCTGTAGGACAGGCTTGTGCTGGTAGCTCCTGATTGGCCAGAAATCAGAAGTTACGTCAAAAGCTCAATGCAACTCAGCCAGAACTGTTCTCAGTTGTATTAATTTGTGACCACCAGCGGGCTCCATGAGACAGCTGTCGCTAGTTCACAATTCGCAGGAAGTCAACGGGAGCGTCGCTAGAAACAGATGAAGACGGCGACAGGTGTGACTTACATTTAAGGCTCCTCTTTGAAATAATTTCAAAGCGGTGCTTTAAAAGTATTTTATGAAACACCAGACTCTGATTTATGCTGCCTGAGATTTGGGCTGCATGAATCAGATGACGAGTTCCATTCAAATGGGAAAAAAAACAAAGCACAGAATATTTTCAGCAGCACCACATCCATTGTAAACAGGTAAAGTAGAGCAATAATAAATTGGATAGATATACTATGTCAATCAAAAAAAAACAAAAACACCACAGCAAATATGCCATAGCCAATATACAATCTAACACGCTGTATGCCACCATGGGCCACGTGCCTTTATCCACCCATCTTTCCTTGACAAGCTTATGGTATAGTAATACAGGAATTCATTATCTGTAAAAGCATTTTATTACAATATCCCATAAAAGTAAAACCAGTGAGGAGAGCTTGATGGGGATCTTCGGTATTAAAAAAAAAAAAAAAAAAGTGATAATATGGCCTCCAAATGTTGCTATGGGCAAAGATTCCCTTTCTTCCGATAGAGGAGACCCTCTGATTTGCCTCTTTGGCATGAGGAAGATTACTTTAAAAACCCATTTCCCCAATCTTCCCAAGTCGGGTGATAAATAAGCATTTCATCTATAAATCTATTCAGGTCAATCTAGTTAATTTAGTGTACCAGGAATCGTTGCCAAAAACACCGTTATAGACGCTGAACTAGAGAAAGGAGATCCAGACGGACGGACACCTCGGGGACTGGGCTCGGCACTCGTTTAAAGTTTCCCTTTAACAAACAAAAATTTCCCAGTCACATATCCTGAGATATACAGTGCCTACAAGTAGTATTCAACCCCCTGCAGATTTAGGTGGTTTGATGAGATGCAAATAAGTTAGAGCCTTCAAACTGCAAACGAGAGTAGGATTTATTAACAGAAGCATAAATCTTACAAACCAAAAAGTTATGTTGCTCAGTTGAATTTTAATAAATTTTAAACTTAAAAGTGTGGGTCAATTATTATTCAACCCCTATATTTAATATTTTGTGGAATAACCCTTGTTTGCAATTACAGCTAATAATCGTCTTTTATAAGACCTGATCAGGCCGGCACAGGTCTCTGGAGTTATCTTGGCCCACTCCTCCATGCAGATCTTCTCCAAGTTATCTAGGTTCTTTGGGTGTCTCATGTGGACTTTAATCTTGAGCTCCTTCCACAAGTTTTCAATTGGGTTAAGGTCAGGAGACTGACTAGGCCACTCCAACACCTTGAATTTTTCCCTCTTGAACCAGGCCTTGGTTTTCTTGGCTGTGTGCTTTGGGTCGTTGTCTTGTTGGAAGATGAAATTACGACCCATCTTAAGATCCTTGATGGAGGCGCGGAGGTTCTTGGCCAAAATCTCCAGGTAGGCCGTGCTATCCATCTTCCCATGGATGCGGACCAGATGGCCAGGCCCCTTGGCTGAGAAACAGCCCCACAGCATAATGCTGCCACCACCATGCTTGACTGTAGGGATGGTATTCTTGGGGTCGTACGCAGTGCCATCCAGTCTCCAAACGTCACGTGTGTGGTTGGCACCAAAGATCTCGATCTTGGTCTCATCAGACCATAGAACCTTGAACCAGTTTGTCTCAGAGTCCTCCAAGTGATCATGAGCAAACTGTAGACGAGCCTTGACATGACGCTTTGAAAGTAAAGGAACCTTACGGGCTCGTCTGGAATGGAGACCATTGCGGTGGAGTACGTTACTTATGGTATTGACTGAAACCAATGTCCCCACTGCCATGAGATCTTCCCGGCGCTCCTTCCTTGTTGTCCCTGGGTTAGCCTTGACTCTTCGGACAAGCCTGGCCTCGGCACGGGAGGAAACTTTCAAAGGCTGTCCAGGCCGTGGAAGGCTAACAGTAGTTCCATAAGCCTTCCACTTCCGGATGATGCTCCCAACAGTGGAGACAGGTAGGCCCAACTCCTTGGAAAGGGTTTTGTACCCCTTGCCAGCCTTGTGACCCTCCACGATCTTGTCTCTGATGGCCTTGGAATGCTCCTTTGTCTTTCCCATGTTGACCATGTATGAGTGCTGTTCACAAGTTTGGGGAGGGTCTTAAATAGTCAGAAAAGGCTGGCAAAAGAGATAATTAATCCACACATGTGAAGCTCATTGTTCTTTGTGCCTGAACTACTTCTTAATACTTTAGGGGGACCAAACACAATGCTGGTGGTTTGAGGGGTTGAATAATAATTGACCCACACTTTTATGTTTAAAATTTATTAAAATTCAACTGAGCAACATAACTTTTTGGTTTGTAAGATTTATGCTTCTGTTAATAAATCCTACTCTCGTTTGCAGTTTGAAGGCTCTAACTTATTGGCATCTTATCAAACCACCTATATCTGCAGGGGGTTGAATACTACTTGTAGGCACTGTATATTATATTATATATCTTTATACATATACACATACATACACAAATATACACATACATACATAGACTCTTGTTAAGAAATGTTTTAACAACTGGCAAGGTGTGAGAAACCCACACACACACACACACACACGACAAATTACCAAAATTAAATTAGCATGTAAGCTATGAGAGAATAGGATCAGTGTATAAATACCCCGGCACGGTCTCTCCTCTGCCAGTTCAGATCAGGTCATTCTGTCCCAATGTCTTTTCAAGATTAGAAGTCTGTTCAGACCCAGAACCACAACACCACAGCTCCAACTGAGACAGAGCCGGCTTTACACAGGCAGTAGATGAGGTTACACATATGGCAAGATTTCCCCATGCCCTGGAGCCCCCATATACATAGCCCTCCGCACAAAAAAGAATCATCTTCCTCCTCGTACAGTTTACAGCGCCAGAGATCAGCCTCAAACTCCACTAACATCATACAAATGTAGCCAAATTCACACGGACCTGAATCCATCTCTATGAGTCAAACGCTCACATGATGAAATTAATGGTTAATTCTTTCCTAAGAGCCCATTCACACATCCATTTTTAGCATCCGAGTGCCATCAGAGATTTTCACGGCTAGTACTCATACCTATATTTGTGAATAGGGCTGGTCACATTTCTGTGACTTTTCACTGACTGAGCAGTTGGTGCAAAATTGATGACACGTGTGCGATATTGATCAGTCGGTTATCGGATTTACATTATGTGAGCATTGGGCTGACACTCGCTACCATGTCCATGGCGGGGAGCCAGCATTGAATGGTCGCAGGGCTCATATCATGTGGGCCCTGGAAACCCAAGTTCTGACATTGCAGAACTGTGCTGCCACCGGAGGGGAGGTATAGACTTTTTTATTTTCATGAGGGAGCACATGGGGAATGGGAAATAGGACCCTTGTAATGAAGCAGGGTGAAATTCAGCAAATAACAGGGGGATTCGTAACGTAGCTAGCCAACTACAATGTTAGTAAGTGGGGGGGGCTTGGGCCAATACAGGAAAGACTATGGGGCCTGATGGATTCTTTAACTTTTGTCTTGTGATATGCACTTATTGATTTGCAGCAAAAAAGTGAAAGGATTGCTTTAACGACGTTTTAGTGGTAAAATAAAATTTGCTGTCAAGTTTCATATGTAAATGACTTTGGAAGAGAACTACATGGCATTTATAACAAATTTTGTGACTTCTCAAAAAGTGTCAAATGATGAATCAGGTGTAAACCCTGAAGAAACAAAAATCGGTCCATGGTAGTGGTGAAAGTGACTTAAAGAGGAAAAAAAAATTCAAGTGGACAGAAGAAAGTGGTGCAAAAATATAAAGGCATCAAAAAGCCACAAATGGAATATGATGTTGGGCCCCATTTGTGTGCGGCTAACAGTATACATTGTGGTTGGCATAGAATATGCGGTATGTGTTTTTTTGGGCCCTTTCACATCAGCGGTTATTTCAAATCGCGGCAGATGCGGTGAAAAAAACGCATCTGCCACGATTACCGCATACCGGCTGCACTTGCAGCACGGTTGCGGTAAACGCCATACAAGGTATAGGCGGACTTGCGGCAGGTGCAGCGGCTGACTGCGGCTTTTTTCGCGGCCGCACCTGCCGCAAGTGCCAAGACCGCACTTGCCGCACCTGCCGCAAGTCCGCCTATACCTTGTATGCCGTTTACCGCAACCGCGCCGCAAGTGCAGCCGGTATGCGGTAATCGCAGCAGATGCGTTTTTTTCACTGCATCTGCCGCGATTTGAAATAACCGCTGATGTGAAAGCACCCTTAAGAAACCCAATTTGCTTGGTACGCACACAAGCCTGGGGGCCGGCTTTTCCTGCCCGTACATTAGGCCTCATTAATGTCATCAGTGTGTCAGCTATTCACAACTATTCATTGCAATCTTCATCATGGACAGTGCAAGGATGTCATGTGTGTGCACTCCACCATTTTCACAGACCCAAAGATTTGTATTTGTTCTCATCATCTGTGATGCAGATCCAAAAAAAAAAAAAAAAAAAAAAAAAAAAACAACCCACACAATCAGGTCTCGTAATTTTTGCCCAGATTCACACACAAAAACAAAGACAGACATGTCAACAGCTTCACAGGGTATAGTGTGGTTTTCACATACATTCTCTAGCCATGATTTTCAGACATTTGAGTGGGGCCTTATTTTCTTATTGTATTTTATTATGGCTGTGCCCACCCTTCAGACCAGTGGAGGGGATTCTACAGCTCGTGGGCTGCATGCGGCCAGTGATGACCTCTTATGTGACCCCTCTGCAGATTCTGGTAGTCCTCTGTGCAGGCGGCAGCTGTGTCTTCCTGGCTGTCAGCCCTTTACTCCCCAAGTGCACACCGAACGTTCACTGGTGAACACAGCTGGCACATAGCTGAAGGATGACTTCCTCACACTGGGCGTCAGGACGCACTTTGGGGGCGAGGTTATTGCGCCGAGCTCCCGTGCCAGAGAAAGGGAGCAACTGTCACACCAGCAGTTAGCAGTGCCTGCATGTGCCCCCCTCAGTGATGCCTGTGTCCCCAAGTACTATGTGCATCCCGGTGATCTATGCCCCTACAGTGATGCCCGTGAAAACGCCCCCCCCCCCCCCCATCATCCCCACTGCTGTCAGTGCATCCACCCCTCCTGTGATGTACGGTATATGCATTAGACACAGGATCTATATGATTTATATGAATTGCAAATATCCCAAAGGCTACCTTTACACGCGGCTACATTTCTTGGGTGGCTACAGGTAACTTACTGGTTGCAGTGAAATCATGGAGACAAGGTTCTATCTTGTTGCTGTGTACAAATGGAATAATCTCTCCATGATTTCACTGCAACCAGTAAGTTACCTGTAGTCACCCTAGAAAATGTAGCCGCGTGTAAAGGTACCCAAAGAGTGGACTGCGCTCCAGGTCAACGCAACTGTGGAAAAGCAGTTTTAAGGCTATGTTCACACTATGCATAATTTTCACGCAAGCTTTTCCCCAAAAGCGCATCTGCGTTTACCGGCAATGTGAATAGAAATTTGCGCTTTTATGGGGGAAAGCATACGTGTAAAAAGAATCAACATGTCAATTCTTTTTGCTTTTTAGCGCATGCCTTCTCCTATAGGCCCCATTATAACCACTGGAATTATGCATCGCCCCTCAGTCAATGCGCAATTTCAGCGCGTATAATGGCGGGCGCTGGAGGAGAATAAGGATGGGGGAGGAACACAGGATTCTTCCTCCCACATATGACATGCAGTTTGGCTTTCGCAGTGCATCTCTATACACTACGAAAGCTAAATAAAAGTTATCAGAAAGGTATGAAAAATAAAAAAATAGAATAATTACCTCTCTGCCAGCTGTTCCCAGGACCCGAGGCATCCATGTCTGATCTGCTGCTAAGACCTTAAAATGTGATTGGACAATAGTGATCAGCTGATACATCCCGTGACATATCACATGATCACTACTGGCCAATCACAGATCTAAGGTCTTGGCAGCAGATCAGACGTAGATGCCTCGGCTCCCGGAACAGCTGGCAGAGAGGTAAGTATTCTATTTTTTTTTTTCATACTTTTTGATACATTTATTTAGCTTTCATAGTGTATAGAGATACACTGCGAAAGCCAAAATGCACGTCACACAGTGGAGGAACACAGGATTCTTCCTCCCGTGTGACATCACTTCCCTCCTGCGCTTTTGGGGAAAAATGCGGCCGTAAAGAAACGCGGTGTGTGAATGCACCATGTGTATTTACCCGTGCTAAGTAGCGCGGCCACAAAACGCAGCAAAAAACGAGCGCCCCCAAAAGCACTGGAAATACGCTGTGTGTGAACGTTGCCTAAGAAGCAATAATAATATAACCAGCATCCCCCCAGAATGATGCAAATGTATGCACCCGCACTGGTATTCTCTCTGATCTGGGTTCACGGATCAGTGATCATTCCGATGCAGGAGCATACAATTTTTTCTGGCTTCATTCCCGTTTCCGATGGATCTGGGGACAAGTGACACTCCCCCTAGGGGCATGTCACTGGAACTGCGTTCTGGGCATACACAGCTCCAAAACCCATATCTGGGTTACATAGAGCCCCATTTTAAATCTATCTGCATTGTCCCAAATCCAGTCGGTCATGGTCTTTGACACAGATCAAAAATGCATCAAGTTGTGATTTTGGTCTCAGGGACCACCCAAATCAGGGAAAAAAGTGCAAAACTGGATGCACCTGCAAGTGCCTGTTGCCCCATTGAAAGTCAATGGGCCAAAAATGGATGTGGGTGAATCCAGTTTCAGCCGGATTCACACAGATGGCAACAAAATGGCAATGTGAAAGCAGCCTAAGGGCCCTTTCACATCAGCGTTTTTTGAATTTGCGGCAGATGCGGTGAAAAACCGCAATTGCCGCATAAACCGCTGCACTTGCGGCGCGGTTGCGGTAATCCCCATAGAAAGTATAGGGGGACTTGCGGCAGGTGCGCAAGTGCGGTTTTGCACTTGCGGCAGGTGAGGCAGCGATAAAAACCGCGGTCAGCCGCGTTTTTTTTCACGCCCGCACCTGCCGCAAGTGCAAAACCGAACTTGCCGCACCTGCCGCAAGTCCCCCTATACTTTCTATGGGGATTACCGCAACCGCGCCGCAAGTGCAGCGGTTATGCGCAATTGCGTTTTTTTTCACCGCATCTGCCGCAAATTTCAAAAAAACGCTGATGTGAAAGGGCCCTTAGGCTGCTTTCACATTGGCAAGTGTGCAAGTCAGTATGGATCCTTGTATTTCAGGGAACCACATGAACAGGCACAGATTGAACAAATGTATGCCAACGGATGTCCACAGACCATTTTTAACAGAGCGGTCAATCACTAGAGATAGGGCTGGGAGTAGCTGTACCTTGCTTCTGAGCATGCTCAGTACAGCAAAAAAGATCTGTTTCACAGATCCATATGGATCCGTCCTCCATAGAGCTCCATGTTATTTATACAGGCAGATATGGATCCGCGTCTGTTCGTTTGTGTCGGCTTTTTTCAAGGCAGCCCAAAATCGGAACAGTTTCCAATTCTGGGTGCATGAAAAAATATAGACAAAAACGGAACCGTGAAAAAAATGGAGACACACGAATGGCCACTTAAGACCAACCTGTGTCCATCAGATTGCATGGGAGACAAGAACGGATCCATGTCTAGCCATTTTAAAACAGATAGACACGGATTGAAATTTGGCAGTGTTAAAGCAACCTAAAGGCCACGTCACATGCTTCAATATCATTAACGATCGCAATGAGCGATCTCCCGTGAACGAGATCATTCGGACAATCTTTCGAGAGCGTTGGCGAGATGTCACATGTCTAGATATCGTGTACGACGCACCAATGATATGGCGAGCAGCTATCGTCCACACAACCCAGGAACCATACTTGTTCACTGTTGTGAATAGGCGAAGTCTTTCATAAGATCGTTACCGCGGTGTCACACAATGATGCAGCAGATTGAACGTTGGTTAATTGAACGATGCACGATGGATTTTCCATCAGATTCATGCTCCAGAAATGGAAAAAAAAAAACACACCATAGATTCTGGAAGCAAGAACTTCAGAAGACGATTAACTCAGGCACCAGTGAAGAAAACGTGAGCAATCAGTGTGCCGAGATCGGTCCAGAGATAATCTAATATTAATTAAGATGACCGTTGTGTGACTTCATTGTCCTCTACAGACTCACTGTATACGGAGGCCCTGGTACAAGTGCCCCCTGCTATTACCATGCCCTTGGGGTAGGACTGGACACATACTTGGTCCCTCAGTCTCACTTCTTAGTAAAATTTGGTAAATACTATACAGTCAATAAGAAGAATCTCACAGACGTGTCACATTACAGGACTAAACGCTGCAAAGTCTGATCTGATGGAGGATTGGAGAGCCAGACACAATAGCCGTAGCCAGACAGTACACGGTACTAAGTGAAGGTGACCCAGGCACAGAGCATTACATGTACCAGGCGAGCAAGGGTACAGCAGCATATACACACACGCCACACAGTGCAATATACACACAGCACAATATACACACCACACAGAAACGCAGTGCCATACACACACAGCACCATATACAGACACACAAACCTCCAATACAGCGCCATACACACACAGTGCCATATACAGAGCCACATAGAGATACATACCACCATATACAGACACACAAACCTCCAAATACAGCGCCATACACACACAGTGCCATATACAGAGCCACATAGAGATACATACCACCATATACAGACACACAAACCTCCATATACAGCACCATACACACACAGTGCCATATACAGAGCCACATAGAGATCACACAAACCTCCATATACAGACACACAAACCTCCATATACAGCACCATACACACACAGTGCCATATACAGAGCCACATAGAGATCACACAAACCTCCATATACAGACACACAAACCTCCATATACAGCGCCATACACAACACACAGTGCCATATACAGAGCCACATAGAGATACACACCACCATATACAGACACACAAACCTCCATATACAGACACACAAACCTCCATATACAGCACCAACACACACAGTGCCATATACAGAGCCACATAGAGATACACACCACCATATACAGACACACAAACCACCATATACAGAGCCATACACACACAGTGCCATATACAGAGCCATACACACACAGTGCCATATACTGACTCCGCACCAGGGACAGGGCTGCCAGTTTTACATCCATTTCTAGAGCTGATGAAGCAGACAGTGAATTGTCTGCAGATCTAGACATTAAAAGGGGGCAATACACCCAGGATCCTCTAACACCTGACACAGGCTGCCATCAAGGACTTCTATGGATACAAATACAGGACTGTAGAATTGGAAGTAGTGTCCGGGGGCAGACATTTCGCTGGGTGAGATTACCCCATTGAGGCTATCAGTCTGCAGTTATTACAGGTCCCTGAACTCCTGTTGGTGACATCACTAATGTATACAGTGTGCAGAGCCCTTGGTGACGTCACTAATTTATACAGTGTGCAGAGCCCCCATTTTGTGACCCGGTCACTATGTGGTGTATAGTCCATGCAGAGCCCCTTAGTGACGTCACTATGTGGTGTATACAGTGTGCAGAAGCCCATTGGTGACGTCACTATGGTGTGTGTATACAGTGTGCAGAGCCCGTACCTCGCAGCCATAGAGCTCGCTGAGCTGCTCCACTATCCACTCCTCCAGCACCAGCCGCTTCCTCAGCTCCTTCCTGTCGTATTTCACAGTCACTTTCCCCTGCTGCTGCCTCCTTTGCTGCTGCTGCTTGTGCTGCTGAGCCGACACCTGCGGGGCGTCCTCCCGGCTCCGGTGCAGCCAGCGGGGTCTGGAAGAACACCCTTCCCGGGGCTGCCGCAGGGCTGGGCTCCGTGCCGCTGACTGCCGACATGTCCCTGAGTGGAGCCGGTGCGGGGGATGCGCAGTGATCAGACCTGAGCGCTGTGCTGAGCCCGCAGCTCTCTCTGCATCACCGGCCGTATGATCCCGCTGCTGTATATAAGCGGCGGCTCCTGCTCCTGCTCCTGCTCCTGCTCTCCCCGCTGTCTCCGCCGTCTGCTCACCTCGCACCTGCGCTCCCTCCCCCCCGCCAGCTCCTGGTTCGCTGTCACTGCAGGGGGCGGGGCTTACATCCCCAAAAACTAGCAACAGGGAGGAGACTGATATCCCGGTCCGCGCACCTGCTCCAAGAGGGCAACAAGGTGCGGAGTGATGGAGGAGGGGGGAGGCTGCGCCGGTCCGCTATCACGTGACCTCCCATAGGCTGCACCAATGGTGTAACTTGAAGCTCATGGACCCTGATGCGAAAGCTCCAACGGGGCCCCCAATTATTGCAAATTTTAGATAGCATTAGTGGTTTTCCATAGGCGAAAGAGACTTCCGGGGCCCGGGTGCAATCGCAACCCCTGCACCTGCTATAGTTACGCCCAGTGGCAGCAGTCGCGGCTGAGACCGGGCCCGCACCTGTAGTTGGACCCGCGCCTCCCTGCAGGGGGGGCTGTGCTTCCAGCCGCCCGCCGCGACCGAGATCGCGTGTGTCCGAGGAGAGGACGGGAAGTGAGTGAAGCCTCTCTCCCTGCAGCTGCGCCCGCCCCTCCTCTTATCGGAGGGGCAGCAGACCACAGAAGTCATATTACGCAGTGGCGTAGCAACTGTTTGTGGCGCCCGGGGCGGTCGAAAAATTTGCCGCCCCTTTGGAAGTTGATAATCTGGAAGTATACATAGTATACACTGTCTGCCCCTATATACAAGAATATAACTACTATACTAAAACACAAAGAGAAGGGGTGCAATTGGGGGGTAAGTATTGGGCCAATTGGCCACTCCCCTATTGGGGTTGTCACTGTGCACCGCCACCTCTGCACAACCCCAGTGTATGGCAACAAACCGGACTCAAGGAGGGCCTGGGGTCGGAGCAATTTTTTGCTGCTGTACTGTGGCGTTCATAGTGTAATATAAGTGCAAAAAACGTTATTCTTAATATTATGTCACAATACCGGGATCTGAGGATCTTCTATTTCGAGGTCAGGGGCTCTCTGATGCCGTGTTGCTGTCTGCCTCGCTGTCGTCCTCTTTTGACACTGCAGTGCGGTGGACAAGAGAGCATTAACTGGTTAATATGAGAAGTATGGAGTGTACTAACTGAGCCATAAACCCTCCCCATACCAGTAGGATTACTATATGGATTTTAGTATTAGGGTGCGAACACACTGGCGTGAAACTCTGATGAGTGCAATGTGTGATTTTCTTACAATGCAATCAATCTCTGAGAGCACACTGATGAGTGTCGGACGCTTTTTTCTCATCCAGATTCAGGATGAGAAAAAAGTTGCAACATGTTGTGACAGTATGTGATTCACACCGAGACTCACCAATGCAAGTCTACGGGTCCGACAAAATCACGGACCGCACACGGACCATCCGAGAGGCATCTGTTTTTTTCACGGATACATTATCATTCTGTAGCTGAGACAACTGTAAAATGTTCCTGTAAATGATTCTACAGTAATAGCTGCTGAGAAAAAACACGGATTGCACACAGATGTGTTCTGAGAGAAATGTCGGACACTCGCACAGCAGTTGCCAAACGGACCAAAAAACGGATGTAACTCGTCCGACTCTCCTGGATGGGAAACAGACCGATTTTAAGGCGGCGAGAGACAGTGCACCACCGTGTCCTCAGCTCCATGCTGTGCACAGACAGTGTAGCACCATGTCCTCAGCTCCGTGCTGTGCACAGTGTACCATGTCCTCAGCTCCGTGCTGTGCACAGACAGTGTACCACCATGTCCCCAGCTCTGTGCTGTGCACAGTGTACCACCAAGTCCCCAGCTCCGTGCTGTGCACAGACAGTATACGGTACACTGTCTGTGCACAGCACAAAGATGAAGACATGGTGGTACACTGTGCACAGCACGGATCTGGGGACATGGTGGTACACTGTCTGTGCACAGCACGGAGCTGAGGACATGGTGGTGCACTGTCTCTCGCCGCCTTAAAATCGGTCTATAGCCTTCCTTATAGTATAATGCACCCCCATAGTCTTCCATATAATATAATGGGCCACAATAGTTCTCCATATAGTATATTGCACCCTCATTGTCCTCCTATATTATATTATATTATACATTACATAGTTTCCCATCAGTGTACTCACTAAAAAAAAACTATTAAAAAAATAAAAAGTAAATACCTCTTCCACTCAGCATCTCCTCTGCCGCTCTGCATGTCTCGGCACAGCGGCGCTAAGTAATGACATCATTGTTCCCCGCCGTGCTGAGCTGCAGAGGGGTGGACAGCGGCGACCGGGACTCGGGAGAAGAATACTGCCGGCAGAGGAGGCCGGGGCTATAGGAGTGGCATGTTCGCGGGGCCACCACTGGTACACACATGGCTCCGCTCCGTGCACCTAGTACACACTAAGCTCTGCACAGCACGCACGCCTCGTACACAAGCGGCTCTGCTCCGTACACCTCGTACACACGCGGCTCTGCTCCATACGCCTCGTACACAAGCGGCTCTGCTCTGTACACACGTGGCTCCGCTCCGTACACCTTGTACACATATGGCTCCACTCCATACACCTAGTACATACGTGGCTCTGCTTCGTACACACGCGGCTCCGCTTTGTACACACTGGGCTCCACTGCGAACGCCTTGCAACACACGGCTCTGCTCCGTACGCCTCGTACACACACGGCTCTGCTCCGTACACCTCGTACACATACAGCTCTGCTCCGTACACCTTGTACACACTGCACACTGGTCTCCGCTCCGTACACCTCGTACACATACAGCTCCGCTCCGTACACCTCGTACAAGCGCAGCTCCGCTCCGTACACCTCGTACAAGCGCAGCTCCGCTCCGTACACCTCGTACACACTCGGCTCCACTCCGTACACCTCGTACACACTCGGCTCCGCTCCGTACACCTCGTACACACTCGGCTCCGCTCCGTACACCTCGTACACACTCGGCTCCGCTCCGTACACCTCGTACACACTCGGCTCCGCTCCGTACACCTCGTACACACTCGGCTCCGCTCCGTACACCTCGTACACACTCGGCTCCGCTCCGTACACCTTGTACACACTCGGCTCCGCTCCGTACACCTCGTACACACTCGGCTCCGCTCCGTACACCTCGTACACACTCGGCTCCGCTCCGTACACCTCGTACACACTCGGCTCCGCTCCGTACACCTCGTACACAATCGGCTCCTCTCCGTATACCACGTACACTCTCAGCTCGTCTCCGTACACATCGTACAAGCGCAGCTCCACTCCGTACACCTCGTACACTCTCAGCTCCGTAACGTACACACGTGGCTTCACTCCATACACCTCGTACACACTCGGCTTCACTCCATACACACACGGCTCCACTACGTACACCTCGTACACACTCGGCTCCGCTACGTACACCTCGTACACACTCGGCTCTGCTCCGTACACCTCGTACACACTCGGCTCTGCTCCGTACACCTCGTACACACTCGGCTCTGCTCCGTACACCTCGTACACACTCGGCTCTGCTCCGTACACCTCGTACACACTCGGCTCCGCTCCGTACACCTCGTACACAATCGGTTCCTCTCCGTATACCACGTACACAATCGGCTCCTCTCCGTACACCTCGTACAAGCGCAGCTCCACTCCGTACACCTCGTACACTCTCAGCTCCGTAACGTACACACGTGGCTTCACTCCATACACCTCGTACACACTCGGCTTCACTCCATACACACACGGCTCCACTACGTACACCTCGTACACACTCGGCTCTGCTCCGTACACCTCGTACACACTCGGCTCTGCTCCGTACACCTCGTACACACTCGGCTCTGCTCCGTACACCTCGTACACACTCGGCTCTGCTCCGTACACTTCGTACACACTCGGCTCTGCTCCGTACACCTCGTACACACTCGGCTCTGCTCCGTACACCTCGTACACACTCGGCTCTGCTCCGTACACCTCGTACACACTCGGCTCTGCTCCGTACACCTCGTACACACTCGGCTCTGCTCCGTACACCTCGTACACACTCGGCTCCGCTCCGTACACCTGTACACACTCGGCTCCGCTCCGTACACCTCGTACACACTCGGCTCCGCTCTGTACACCTCGTACACACTCGGCTCCACTCCATACACCTCGTACACACATGGCTCCACTCTGTACACCTCGTACACACACGGCTCCGCTCCGTACACCTCATACACACACGGCTCCACTCTGCACAACTCATACATACACGGCTCCACTCCATACACCTCGTACACACTCGGCTCTGCTCCATACACCTCGTACACACATGGCTCCGCTCTGTACACCTTGTAAACACTCGGCTCTGCTCCATACACCTCGTACACACTCAGCTCTGCTCTGTACACCTCACACACACTCGGCTCTGCTCCATACACCTCATACACACACGGCTCCGCTCCGTACACCTCATACACACTCGGCTCCGCTCTGCACAACTCATACATACACAGCTCCACTCCATACACCTCATACACAGGCACCTCCACTCTGTACACCTCGTACACTCAGCTCCACTCCATATACCTCATACATACACAGCTCTGCTACATTCATTTACACTGTAAATCCCTCAGCCCCACACATGAACTTCACCTCATCCAGCACCATGGTGGGAGTCCTGGCTGCATACTGAGGAGATGATCATGTGACCCCCGTGACTCCTCCCCTCCTTTGACATCATCACAGGTCCTGTCAATGCGGGGCACTGTGAAGCATGCAGCCGGCTCATGTAGCCGGCTCACACTGCTGGCGGGGGGGCGGTTTGGAGACCGCAGGCGCTGCAGCAGGAGTCTGCTGAGCCTGGGGCAGACACCCTGCCAGCAGCCCCAGTACGCCAAACCTGGTCGCAGCGTCGGCGGCCAGGACTATAGGAGCGGGAACGGCATTAGCAGGGGGGCAGCACCCTCCCTCCCCCACAAAGACTCCAGTTTTCATATGGAGTCTGGGGGAGGGAGGGAAAGAAAAAAAAACCGCTCACGCTACCCTGCCTTGTAAATGCAGCCCTGCTGCCGCCCCCACGCACCTGCCGCCCGGGGCGGACCGCCCCCTCCGCCCCCCCCACGCTACGCCACTGATATTACGGCAAGTAATACACCAACTAACCACCACCAGCACCCCCACCCATTCCCCCCCCCGCCCCCCCAACTCTGCATGACGCGCTATCGTAGAAGTCCCGCTAGCAGTCGTCCCCTCCTTCCCCCCGATCCTCACCTATGGGTGGTGTAAATGCTGCACCAGGGCCCGCAGAGGTCATGTTACGCCACTGGTTATGCCCTAGGCTGCACACTGTGTGCAATCATGAGAGGGGGTTCCGTGGGTCCTCTATCACGTGACTTCCCATAGGCTGCACACTGTGTGGAAACATTTTGTCATAAAAAATGCTATGAAGAGTCGCATTATTTTGATGTTACTCAAGGCCATTTTAGGCCCCATGCACGCATTGAGTATTTGGTGAGGTTTTTTTACCTCAGTATTTGTAGCCCCCAGGAGTGAGTGAAAACTGGAGAAGTGGTGAGGTGTTTCTATTATACAGTACCTTGACTACCGAGCTCAACAAGATTCAGTTTGGACTCTGTATCTTTTTTGGTCTATGATGCAGCTAGGCCACACCCCTGAAGACGGAGGTGAGGAGAATGAGCTTCAGGCTGAAGGCACACTGTCGTGCATCCAACACGGAGCGTGTTTGATGCACAACAGTGATGCGAATGCTGTGCGTGTTTGTGGGTGTGTGGTGCGCGTGGTGAGTGTGCCTGGCTGTATGTATGTAAGTGTGCTGCTATTGTGAGGTGTGAGTGCGTGTGCTGCGTGATTGTGATGCTGTCCACGGTCCTGAAGGACCGCTTGCAGCATTTGTCGGGAAATTAAAGCTCTGAGCTGTCAAAGCCACAGAGTTTATATTTCCCGCTTTGCCGATACAGTAAGTAATCATCTTGTACCGCTGTGTCAGCGGTGCAAGATGATTCCTAAGCACCCAGCTGATGGGCACATGTGTATATTTTGTGGGGTTAAATTGCATATGCAGCATCTGTGAAGCATATGAGCACAGATGCTGCATATGCTGTAATGAACCCCGGTAATAAATTGTTAATATGTGTAAAAGCAGTTGGCACCATGTCTCTAGGGATTGCCCCCCTGCCTAGAGACATGGCACTTAAAATCATTGGTAGTTCAGGGGTTAAATGGGGACATTTCTGAATTGCCGGCATTTGTCGGCTTTCTGTACTGGGCATTGAAAGGTGGCGGGTCCTGGCTGTCAGAGCAGACACAATTGCTCGAGCGTCATGTATTAGTCAGCCTCCTGCGCTGGCTGGCCAATCATGATGCTATTGCTTTGTCCTATCAGCGTACGAAATTCTCGTAATCCACAATTCTGGCACGCCTATGTGTTGTCCCTGCTGCCCCAGGTCCTCCCATATTACCTTCTGTTACGGCGTGTAAATGAGGTAAGGTGCTCTACAGAAGGTAACTTTAGGCACCCGGCGGTGCATCCAGAGATAGATTCAACCTTCTGTAGTGCACCTTGTAGCGGCGTGTAAAGGCGGTGCGGGTACCGTTTGTAACCGTTGCTGCGTGCTCGTGCACGTGAAGCACCCGGTTGTTTCCACCATGCTGTAGCGGCGTGTAAAGGTACCCTTATGGCCACTTTACACGCGGCTACATTTGTAGCTTATCCACAGGTAACTTACTGGCTGCAGTGAAATCATGGAGACATTATTCCATTTGTACACAGCAACAAGATAGAACCATGTCTCCATGATTTCACTGCAGCCAGTAAGTTACGTGTGGATAAGCTAGAAATGTAGCCGCGTGTAAAGTGGCCATAAGTGTCTTATTTTGGCAAAACTTGATAATTCTCCTTAGATATTATGTGCACACAATGTCTTTTTCAGGTGGATTATGCCTGCAACCCTCATGAAAAAATTCAAAAAATACCAAAAAGGATAAACATATGCAGATAACAAAACAACTTGCTGTGTATATGAACTTTTTTCTTTTTCCATTTATTTTAACCACTTCAGGCTTTGAAAGCCATTAAGTGGTTAAAACTAGTGAGCTGACCATTTTTCATGCAGATTCTATCATCAATATCATATATATTAAAGGAAATAAAAGGGAAAAATGACGTAACAAACGTCAAAGAGGAATCGTCAGAAAAAAAACATTGCCAGCGCTATCCTTAAGTGGCTTCTACTTCAAAAACAAAGCCTCTAAGGGTACCTTAACACGCCACAATTTTTGGAGGCGATCTAACGTGCACGTGCACGGTTTTCATGGTCGCCTCAGATCGCCGATGGCGCTTTTACACGCCGCAATTTTTCCCTCAACCTAAGGCGATGTGTTGCCCTGGAAGTCACTACACCAACAGCGGGAAACATCCGGTAGACTTCAGTCGCTGCTTCACACACTGCAATTTCCAAAGGAATGTGGGCGTACATGTTCAGCCCGGCGAGAGCATAGGCGTGCCAAATTGTTTTACACCGCGCCCCAAACACAAATTACCTGACGCCATTTGTCCTACGGAGTTGGAGTGAATACACGTTCTTGTCATTGAAAGTGGCTGCTGCGACACACTTTAGAGCCGCTCAAGCATCACACAGGAGCGGTTTTGTGCAGGATAGTGGCTTACACTACACAATGGCTTGCTATGTGTGCGTCTGTAGCTGATGGTGGGATCATACAAACAACACTATTCCCATATGTGCTACATTGGTCCATGCCATGGCACAGCTGCCATGTCTGAACTGAATATGTGTGTGTACACATGTTTGTGTGTATACTGGACTGTACCTACATCCCCCACAAACATCATTTCTTGCTCAATGTGTGTGGACACATGCCCCTGTGGGCCCAACACATCATAATGGATATGTACACACAGTTGCGCCATACACTGTAGGCCTGAGGGCTGGGCCTGTGTACTGCATATTACCACACAATGTTTCACGGATCCATCAATACCATTTTATGGATCACATACCTCTGTGCACAGCATAAAGCTATGTGCAACTGTCCTGTATTCAAAAGTAATGACACACACAGGTTTGTTTTTGGTTCAATTTTGTTTTAGTTTCTCTCTTTGTGCACAAAAAAACTAAGTCGAATAACACACACAAAATAAAAATAAAACTCAATTGTTCACATTACACAAACAAATGCAACATGATGAGAAATAATGGAAAACAAAAACATTTCAAAGTAAAAAACCCAAAAGTACTAACTAATGTTGACACACCAAAACACAACCCCAATCCTCATGGTGCAGCCACCCTGGTGACTCCACCCTCCTCATCATGTTGCTGCCTCACAACACCAGCCACCCTACACCTGCTCGTGCTGCCAGGCCACTGCCCCAGGGCCATTAAAGTAGGAGCAGTATGCGTTTTGTGTTGTTCCTGGCATCCTGCGGAGTCCGACTCTGGCTCAGCGGCTGGAGTGGTGCCACACCATATCGTAGCACGCCAATCCCCGGGATGGACCTCCCCTGTTGTGGGGTCCACTGAATCCACATAACTTGCCGGCGTGTATGATGACCGATCCCTATGATGCAGGAAATTATGCAGCACACAGCAGGCCAGCACTACCACATCAATAGAATTCCAGTTTCATATACAGACGTGTATGAAAAACCCGGAATGTATTGGCCATGATCCCGAACGCATTTTCAACCACACGGCGGGCCCAGGATAGCCGGTAATTGAAAATTCGCTGTTCAGAAGTAAGAGTCCTCTAGGGATATGGCCGTAGTAGGTGTGTCTGAAGTGGGAAGGCTTCATCCCCCACAAACGCAAAGTTGAGATGATGGGTTGTCTCTTCATTTGAGGGCAAGTTCAGCCCACCTGTCCTTAGGTCTTGGGCCAAGAAGCAGTGTGCGAACACACCCCCATCTGAGATACACCCGTTCATTCCAACGTCCACGTAGAGGAAGTCATAGTTCGCGTCTACCAGGGCCATGAGGACCACGCTAAAATATCCTTTGTAATTGTAATACAAAGACCCCGAGTTTGGGGGTTTAGTGATCCTCACGTGCTTACCATCCAATGCACCTCTGCAGTTTAGAAATTGCCACCGGTCCTCAAACCCTCTGGCAACATCCATCCATTGAGCGGAGGTTGTTGGAAACTGCATGTAGGATGGCAGCAGAGTACTCCAGATGGTCTCACACGTCTCGGGGATCAGGCGGCTCAGCAGGGACAGTGATACACGTGAAGTGTATTGCAGGTCGGTCCTTGAATGACCTGTTGCCAGGAACCGCAAAGTTACAGCCAAACTCTCCTCAGGTGGCACAGCTCGACACATCACAGTGTCCTGTCGGCCTATCAATGGCCTTATGCGTTCCAACAGGAATGTGAAAGAGTCCTCGGACATACGGAGGTAGTTCCTGAAATCATGCAGACTCCAATCCTCCAGCTCACGGACCATCCTCATGTGGCTCCGGGTGTCCCGCTGCAGAAGCCAATCCCCAAGCCCACACATGCCGTGGTCTGCAAGCCCGCAACCTCTCATATCTATCCTCCAGCCACAATTCCTCTTCCACCAAGGCAAGAGCCACGATAGCATCTCCATCAGGGTCGAACATCATCTCACATACCAACCCCTGCAAATATGAGGAAAAGAAACATCACAACAAGAACGCTGCATCATACATCATCTACACACACCACCTCCTTCACTATACATCTCCTGGCCACTTTACCACAGCCTACCCAAGTTTCATCACCAGCCCACACACATACATATAGAGCACCATTCAAGGCCCAAACACAACATTGCAGTGTCTGACAACCAAACCTGGTAACTTTACACCCTGGCCCTCCTGTACAATACATCTCCCTTGTCAAATGCAACACATCATGAGCATAAGGCCATATATGTGGCCATAATGTTGATGTCTGACCACAAGGCATGGCCAAAGAGATATGTCACATTAATTAAGTCATGGTTGTTTCCAACTCTATACAATTACATTATACACGTACCCCAGCCTTTGTGTCTTATGCTCAAAATGTCACGCCACGCAGCAGACTATTGAATACTCATCATGTCCAAGAGACATCCCTGATGTGTTGTGAACGCCGGATCTTCTGAGGCAGACATTCGCAGAAGCTACATGCCCCACTCCACATCTGAGTTTGGCCTTAAAAGTCCCATTGTGTGTTGTAAATGACAGTACTATTTGGTCACAATTCAGATGATTCCCGCAACTAAAGACTCACGCATCCTTCAAACATGATCCTGTATGGCAAAGGCAAAATGGCTTGTGAATGAGGATAGGGTTTTGGTTGACAAAACACTCATGCATCCATTTGCCAGTACACAATAGAAAATAATACAAAAATCATGATAATACAACCCCCACTTGGGCGTGAGTAACTACACAATAACGATCCTAATGGTAGGGCTTAAACGCAACACAGCCATTCAGTTTGGAATTTGCCATCCGTCCTTACTTAAACCTCTGGCAGCAGTACCATCCGGTTGGAGCGCTTTTTATGGTAACAACCAAATTCAGAACGCAGCGCTATCTTGATCTACTTACCCGCCTGGCGTACGCAGTTGAACCAAATTGGATTATCACCATGCACTTTCCTGATTGTCAGGTATTGATATTTACTATTATTATAATTATTCATTTATTAACGCCTTGGGTTTCCCATGGCGCTTTACATGAGATAAGGAGACAACTACAAGTACACTAAATCCTAGGGAGATGGGAGTACAGTCAGGAGGAGGGGCCTTGTCGTTGCGTTTAAATATGCCTGCTGAGGCGACCACCCTGCTCGACTTGAATTATTAAATTTGCTATAGACTCTCAACTAGATTCTCGTTGGAAGACGTAATACGGACTCATAGTCACTCCTGTACGTTATTCTGTAGCTGCAGACCTATGTTGGCAGCTGTTTGGGTCCTTATGTACACTTTATCTAGCGTCTGTAAGTTATTGGGCAGTGTACCATCGTAATACACTCGTGTCCTTACATACAAATGTTCTGGATCCTTGTCAACAATTGTACTACAGCACTATGTTTTTTACAAAATATGTGTGTATCATAGTGTAGTTGTAATCAGGGCCGTCCAGGGCATGTAGAAGTCTCGCGCACAGGCCCACTCAGGGGCTACAGGGAGACAGTGTCTGTTATTTCTGATGCACCTGACCCTGCTCCAGGTTGCTAGATCTGCACGCGCTAGTAGACATGGGGGTCGCAGGAGCGCTAGGGTGGTGCCCCCTGCTGATGCGCTCTCTACTATAGCTCCTGGCTGCCGCCTCGTTGTCCCCCCCTCCACTCAGTGTGAGCCACTGGGGATGCACAGGCTGTGTTACAGACCTGTGATGATTTCAATGGAGGAGTAATCAGGAAATACATATCAGCATCTCATTGATGATTTTTGACCTAGCATAGCAACACCTCTTGCTCTCCTTGAAGACCATATACGATTAAGTAAAACTGATGCTAGGTGTCTGAGTAAGTAATGGCGTGGCGCCATAAGCAAATTCGCACGGGCACCATCAACATGGCCGGCCCGGTTAATGTAGTTTGTAAGCCGGTCCCAAGTGTAATGGCAGACTTGGCATGTTCCGTGCAGTGGCCAAAATACATATACAACAGGCACCTGCATGCCCCATGTATGGAATGTTAAGGCCATAATGTATTCTGATGCAAGCTGATACCAAACACATGTAATAGTATTGCTGGCATGGACAGGCCACAGATGGTGTCACCTGTTGCCATTACTGTTGCTGGCACAATTATATGTTTGTTTTTCAGATGGCTGAGTATTACGATTTTGTGACACAGCTCCTCACCATTTACCAGGAACACGAATGCCTGTGGCGGGTGTCGCTGCCTGAATATCATGATCAGGCAGCGAGGGCTGCAGCCTACAGGCCGCTGGTGGAGCTGGCAAACCAGCTCCAACCCACAAAGAACTGGACAGCGGCCATGATTGCGGAGCAGATCAAACGCCTGCGCACTGTGTTCACCAAGACCCACAAAAACTGGCTTGACGCCCGGTCCGGGGCTGGAGCTGAGGAGGTCCCTAGGCCACGTCTGTTGTACTATGACCTCCTCACCTTCACCCTGGGCCAGGGGGGCCTCGGGAACACGGTGCAGTAGCGCCGCCCGCAACCAGCTGTGGCCGCAGCCCAAGACCCTGCCCCGTCGCAGGAGGTGGGTAATTGTGTTTGTGTGATCTATCTACCCAGCTTGTTCTTTCCACTGATGTGGGGTTTGCAGCACATGTGGAAGTCACCATTGTGCTTTTCCTTCACAAATCTTGTTCACTGTTATTTTCTATCTGTTTTGTGGTGTCGGTTATCACAGATTGTGTTTTTTATTTGTCGGCACTTTCCATATCAATGTGGAGCCTCAGGTGAGTATACTGCACTGGTCTACTTCTTTGTTCTTTTGGTTTCCAAACTCTGCTCCTGTAGCTTTTGGTGTTAGCCTTGGTGAGATTTGCTCTATGTTGTCTTGTGTGTTTGGTTGTGGGATTAGCTTAAATTACTTGGCAACATGTGGCTGATGTTTTTTTTCGTTTTTGTTTATTTTTCAGGCCCCTCGGGAGCCTGGCTCCAGTGATGAGCCAGCAGCTGGCGAGGCTCTCCCCTCAACATCTGCGGGAGAGCCAGTGCCTGAGACCAGTGGTGGGTTGCCGGACCCAGGGCCCAGCTCTGGGACCAAAGAAGTAGACCACCTGCCCCACCAAACACGGAGCTGTGTACCTGGGCAAAACGGGTCCTCTTAGATCGTGAGAGGACCCCCAGCTCTGGGATCGGGTACGTCGCCAGAGAGATGCTGGCCCGCATGGAGCCAGAGCAACGGAACATCGCGGAGATGGCCATCTTTCGTGTCCTGGAGGCAGTTGTGGATGGGTCCCTGCGATGGGGGGCCCCTTGGTCATTACCCCACAAGACCACCCCAGGGCCCACTGCGCCCGCAAGAAGATGGTAAGGAGTAGGCAAAATCATGATACTCCACCTCCCCCCCGAAGACAGGCCAGCAGAGCTGGCCCATCACACGGACGATGGGTCTATGAGGAGGAGGGGGAGGCCCCATTGTCTGAGCCAGCAGAGGAGGAGGAAGAACATGAGCGCTACTAGCCAATGCACAAGCTTGGCCTACATACAGACTTTGTTGATGGCCAGCTTGGCCCCATTTTACTTTAAATACGTTAAAAAAAATAAATAATTTACCCACAACTCTGTCCATATCTGTGTCACGTTCACCAGTGTTTTGTGTGTGTGTGTTTGTTACTGTGGGTGTCATATAGTAGACATTGATGTCATATAGGGGTGCATGGCAGTTGTAATGGTCAAGTGTGGTGACATGTTTGCCATGTGACACCATATACCTCTTGAAAAACCGTGGCCCAGTGTGTTTGCTCAAATGTAACCTCACAAACGTTACCCTGTGTGTGTTGCAACAAGGGATGACACAGGATGTAGCTAGGCAGAATTTTATTTGAGCCTATCATTTTAACAATGCCAACACAATCAAACAGCTTTTGTCAGCTTAGGAGTAGCCAATACACACTACCCACTTTCCCAATGTGGGACACTATAAGAAAAGAGGCCAACGTGGCCTAACAAACTAAGGTGCCAACATGGCAACAGGGAAAACAACAAGGGTCCAACATGGACAACAATTACTAGGTGACTATGGTCACATTATTGGGGGGGGGGGGTTGATGGAGTAGGGGCCCTGGTGGACTGGGCTGCCTGGAGGGCGTAAATCATGGCACCCAAGCGGGCAAGTTGTTGCTGCCCTTCTTGGTGTGCCCTCTCCATGTGCTGCTGTGTCTCCTAGTGAGCCAGAAGCAGCTCCTCAATGGTTGATACACCTGTATGGGAAAGAAGGACATTAGTGAGTTACCTGTGTAGTTGTGTGTTTGAGGGAATTGTTAGTGATTATACGTACGCAGCACATCACCATCCCGGGTGCCATCTGGAGGAGACGGGGATGGGCTGACAGCCCAGCCTGCAGCACTTGCTCGTTCTCCTTCAGGCAACATTAAAAAAAAACCATGACGACTCACATACTGGTGTCTGGAGCACACAACAGTAAGTACATTATCAAGCTTGTAAGCCTTAGCAGACACTTACCACCATACACAGCACCAGCAGGCTGAAGGTGAGGGTGTGGGGACCACATCACACCAGGGCCCAGGCGGGAGCTGGAGATGCTGGGGGTAGGTTGCTCCTGGGCTCGAAGTGTGTGGCCACAGGATGGGGCTTGGTGCTCCCAGGGGTTCGGGGCTGCCTGCAGCCAAGGCTTGTGGGTCTGGTGTTGAGGGACTGGCTGGGCCCTCCGGGTCCACTGCGGCTGGAGTCCCTGGTGGAGAGGGACTGGCTGGGCCCACCAGGGAAGGTGGTGGAGGTGTCCCGGGTGGCCTTGGAGACCGTGGAGCCTCCACAGACGCAGAGGCGTCCTCATCTGTAATATCAAACATGAACACAGACAGATTTAAGCCAAGGATCACACCATAGGGAAAACACCTAGTGTGTGTGTATGAATGTCATGACGGCGTGACCGATACAGTAAAAGGTTATGGTCGGGAAAACCCTATGTGCTGCAAGGTGTCATGTGGGTGTTCCAAATTGCAATAATATGTTGTTGTCACCTTTGCAGACAGGACATAATTATTTTTGCAAACACCCAGGTCAAGGACCACTATAGCTGTCACCATTTGGATGACAAAAGAGTGTTTTCGACCCCTTCATGTTGCAGTGTCACCAACATGCAGATGCACATTGGGCACATTCTGTGCCATGGCACAATACCACATTATGTTTGTGTAGTGTTTGGAGTATTTAGCTTGCCATGTGTGTGTTTGGCATTGCCAGATACTCACCACGCAGCCTGGCAATCCGCACGAATATCTACAATGCGCCATGGGGACTTGTGCTTGAGGTCAGCAACTTTCTTCTGGATCTGCTTGCAGGTCCTCTCCACCCCCAGTTTATGGAGCAGGGCCCGCCGGATCCTCCTCAGTATGCTGCGCTTGCGCAGCCGTGGGTGCCGGTGATGCTGCTGACACCAGTACTCATGGCGGTCACACAGGTCAATCAGAACCATGAGCTCTGCAAGACCCCATGTGGCTGCACGCTGTGCGGCGGCCATGCCTGTTGCCCTATGTGCAGGGGAGGGGCAGGCACCTGGCAGGCAGGGAGTAAGGAGCAGACACATCATGACGTCACCACGCACACTGACGCCTCCAAACACAGTTTAGGATGCTAACAAGCTCGACACCAGGGGAGTCGGAGCTGTACAATGTACCCATCTGCGTCACCTAATTCACAACGCGTAGGGTGATTGGACTGCATGGCCCATGCCACCCATGGATGATGTATACGGACAAATCTGAGGTGCCATGTGCCACTATACTCTACACAGCGCAGAAGAATACACGCGGATGACATAGCTTGCGCTATTGAATTGGACTGATGTAGTGGATGGTTGTGTCGGTGAAGATGTGGCGCCCCTGCGTCCAGGAGGCCACAAAAGGGAACTGCAGCTAGGCAGGTAGGACACTTGTTGCACACCAACACCCTCACAGCCCACACAACCCACGTGTAGATGGAGTTAACATCCAGCCCTGAGATTAGAACTCTATGAGATTGAGGGGTGGTGGATCAGAGGAGTGGGTTGGGCACACCAGAGGTCAGGTGATTTGACAGTATATAGTGAGGGGGAGGAGTGAAGGAAGTCAGTAGGCTCAAGGTGCCAAGCTGTAAAGACCCAGAAGTAGGCTGATGTGAGCTGAGATGTAAAGACAGAAAGACTAACACACGTCCTGTGAGCGCAAGGCTAGGAGCGCAGAATCCGTACTGAGCCAGTGCGAGCCAGAGGGGAGAGAAAGCCCATCCGACGCTGATGCCACCAGGAGTGTGACAGGACAGAGAGGGACGGTGGAACCCGTGCCCTAGGCAGCAGTTGAAGCCACTGACTGCAGGCAGAGAAGTCCCTCCTATGATACCGAGAGGAACAGAGAGAAGGAGCCTGGTAGAGCCTCAGGCTTGAGGACTGCTGGAGGCTGGGCTAAGTAGAGTGTCGGCTCTAGAGGGGACAGTAGTTTACCCAGATCCCCAAACAACACTACGGGGGACCACAGCTCCACGTTAGGGTCCCCAACCCAAAGGACAGGCAGCTAAGTGACAACCAGGAGGGCCCACCAGGGGTCCGAGTCACCGTCATACTGTCCAGTGTCACACAACACGTAGAAAAAAGAATGTAATAGCCCGGAAAGGACATTGAAGACTGTGTGAGGGGTCACAGAGAGAGAGAGGCCTGGCTGCAGAGAAAAGGGAACCCGGAGAGGGAGAATGTGCCCGTGTCTTTGAACTGTGTACTGAGAACTGTACTTGAACTTTGTAAAGAACTGCCAATGACTTGTGAACTGCTTGGAAAGAACTGAGAGTAAAAGACACGGAAACCCTGAATCGGCCCCTCTTGTCAGTCTCTATCTACAGACTATTCCTCCCATACAGGCTGCAGCAGATTCTGACCTACAGAGCTGCAAGCCTGTCAGCTCGAGCAAGGAAGAGAGATCCTGCAGCGTCTGCAAAGTAAGTGTCCTGGACAATTCCACAACCCTTAACTCCTACTGCCCTGGGGGATACAGTTCTTCCCACTGGAACTACACCATCTCCGCTGCCACTCCATCACCCCCGGAGGTTCTGCAGCAGCGGCGGCCCCATCACTGGCCGCATCAAGTGGGTGGCGTCACGAGTGACATTTCCCCTGTAAATATCCCCCTTTATTTGCCGAGCCAGGGACACGGTCCGGACCAAGCCACCCGTGACTTCCCCGGCACCGTCCGGTCCGGTACCGAGTACCCCCGTCCCGTGGGGCCTGACAAACCTGGCGTCACGAACAGGATCTACCCGGTCCAAAAGAATTGGACCCCGTGCGCCAAAAGAACTGTTTCTGGACTTTTCCCGCCAAAACTGACCTTAATGGCGGCCATAGGGGACTAGCGCCATGTGCAGGGGAGGCGTTCCCAAGACTCCCATCGTGGGCCGGTCCGAGGCGCAAAAAGAAGGTCCCGCCCTGGCTCCCCTTAACTCCGGGAGAGCCAGCTGTCACTCTCAAAGAAGAGCCGCCGCCCCTAGACCCTCCTACCAAGAAGCTGGCGCGAACCAAGAAGAAGGAAATCGTCATCAGGAGGGGGCGGAGCGAGCAACCGGAAGAGAAGCAGTCGCCATTCGAGTACATGCGGACGGAAGCGGAGGACGCCCAGGAGAACGCTGCTGAAGGAAGACCACGTGTGATCCCGGAGGGCCCACAGGACGACCCCGTGAAGGAACCCGGCCGAGGAGAGACCCTGTGTGACCTAGACGAGATAGCAGAAGGAGGAGAGCGTCCCCACGTCCAAGACACCCGGCGAGGTGTGCTACGGCTGCTACCCCAGCGGATGACACGGGCCCAAGAGGAGCATCGGACCCGGATCCAGATTAGTGTTGATCACTGCCAGAGCTACGAGACTCTGTCCATACAACCCGGCTGGGTTGGAGCAACACGTGATCGCGATCGATGTGAAGCCCCATGTCGTACAGCAACGCTGGTGGATTCGACCATTCCACGTACTGCACCGCGAGCTGCCAAGAAAGACACAGACCCACTCGGAGCTCTACCGGAGGGACACCTGGCATTACCGCAGCCCCTGATTCCGGCACCTACAACAACTGAGGTGAGAGGGGAGCAGCTCCGCTGCTGCTAGGAGTGAGATAAAGATTGTGAGGACCTGATGGGTTTTCTAGGAGATCCCAGCAGCGAAGTAGGCCCCGCAGAGCTGATAACACGGGAAGAGTATATCCGCAGATGCGTGAGAAGGTGGGAGAAAGAGGAAGTCGAGAGGCAGGTGCAGAAGCAAATTATGGTCGCTGGTGCAAAAGAGGCAAAGAATGTAGCCCGCAGAGACCGAGAAGTTCAGCGATCCTCACGGCACGAGGGCGAGATAGTCAAAGTAATTGAAGAGCGAGGATTCGCATTTGCACGTGAGCCCGGTACTAGATGTGACATATTCATAAATAAGCGGGAAGTAGAAGAACATCTCCCATCAGACCATCCAGATAGACAAGTGGAAGTAGGAGAATGGGTGTCGTACCACATTGTGGAAGGTGAGCGTGGCCCATACGGCATTAAGGTGAAAAGACTCTGTTTGTACCCTGCGGAAGAAGATGACATGCCCGCATTAGAGTACCCTGAATCCAATGATGACCCGGACGTCATAAGTTACACGGACGTGGCTGTAAACACTGATCCAGTGTCCATACTTGAGACTGTTGTACAAAAGGAAGATGCTGTTACCCAGACCCCGGAAAGCTACTTGCTGATAGCTGCCCTACAGAACCTGGAAGTGTATCCCAGAAGGAGACCATCGCAGATGTTGCCGTGAAAGCAAGGCAAGAAGGAATGAACACGGGTTCTACAAGAAAGAAGACACTGTAAGTGTGAATGTGCATTTCTCCTTATTGATCCCATCCCTTACCTGAATGAATGCTAGCATTCCCCTGTCTGTCTTGTATATGTTTGAACTGAACATTTGCACCACAAACAATGATCTGGTACGAACTTTGAACTGTAAATAGTTGAGCACCTTAGTGTGCTCCCCTTTGGTTTTAAGACCAGCTGCACGTGCGAGTTAGTGCATGAGACTTTGACTGCTTTGAATCGTGAACTGTGAACTTTGAAACTTTTTGCACTTTTTCAGAAAAGAAGAATGTTTTTATACTTTTTGAAAGAAAGTAGTATTTATAATGTGTGTTTTACAGAAAAGTGAATGCGTTGTAGCATTGGACCCAGTAAAGGTCCAGAAAGGGTAATGACATAGATACCCATGCACTTGTTTTATAGTTAATGCAACGTTATAAGAATCGTGCCTCCCGGACGGGAAGAAGCCAAGAATACTTAATGTTTACTGTTATGAAAATAAAAATGTTTTCAGGGTGATCCAAGACGGGCAGCGCGAGGACGCGCTGGTTTAACTCCGGGAGAGTGTGGCGCCCCTGCGTCCAGGAGGCAACAAAAGGGAACTGCAGCCAGGCAGGTAGGACACTTGTTGCACACCAACACCCTCACAGCCCACACAACCCACGTGTAGATGGAGTTAACATCCAGCCCTGAGATTAGAACTCTATGAGATTGAGGGGTGGTGGATCAGAGGAGTGGGTTGGGCACACCAGAGGTCAGGTGACTTGACAGTATATAGTGAGGGGGAGGAGTGAAGGAAGTCAGTAGGCTCAAGGTGCCGAGCTGTAAAGACCCAGAAGTAGGCCGATGTGAGCTGAGATGTAAAGACAGAAAGACTAACACACATCCTGTGAGTGCAAGGCTAGGAGCGCAGAATCCGTACTGAGCCAGTGCGAGCCAGAGGGGAGAGAAAGCCCATCCGACGCTGATGCCACCAGTAGTGTGACAGGACAGAGAGGGACGGTGGAACCCGTGCCCTAGGCAGCAGCTGAAGCCACTGACTGCAGGCAGAGCAGTCCCTCCTATGATACCGAGAGGAACAGAGAGAAGGAGCCTGGTAGAGCCTCAGGCTTGAGGACTGCTGGAGGCTGGGCTAAGTAGAGTGTCGGCTCTAGAGGGGACAGTAGTTTACCCGGATCCCCAAATAACACGACGGGGGACCACAGCTCCACGTTAGGGTCCCCAACCCAAAGGACAGGCAGCTAAGTGACAACCAGGAGGGCCCACCAGGGGTCCGAGTCACCGCCATACTGTGCAGTGTCGCACAACACGTAGAAAAGAGAATGTAATAGCCCAGAAAGGACATTGAAGACTGTGTGAGGGGTCACAGAGAGAGAGAGGCCTGGCTGCAGAGAAAAGAGAACCCGGAGAGGGAGAATGTGCCCGTGTCTTTGAACTGTGTACTGAGAACCGTACTTAAACTTTGTAAAGAACTGCCAATGACTTGTGAACTGCTTGGAAAGAACTGTGAGTAAAAGACACGGAAAACCCTGAATCGGCCTCTCTTGTCAGTCTCTATCTGTAGACTATTCCTCCCATACAGGTTGCAGCAGATTCCGACTACAGAGCTGCAAGCCTGTCAGCTCGAGCAAGGAAGAGAGATCCTGCAGCGTCTGCAAAGTAAGTGTCCTGGACAATTCCACAACCCTTAACTCCTACTGCCCCAGGGGATACAGTTCTTCCCACTGGAACTACACCATCTCCGCTGCCACTCCATCACCCCCGGAGGTTCTGCAGCAGCGGCGGCCCCATCACTGGCCGCATCAAGTGGGTGGCATCACGAGTGACATTTCCCCTGTAAATATCCCCCTTTATTTGCCGAGCCAGGGACACGGTCCGGACCAAGCCACCCGTGACTTCCCCGGCACCGTCCGGTCCGGTACCGAGTACCCCCGTCCCGTGGGGCCCGACAAAGATGTGTGTGGTGCTGAAGTGACAGCTCTTCAAATATGGCGCCCTGTGAAGTGACAGCCAATGGAAGCACAGTAGCCACCACCAATCATCACTGACGGGGCGCGGACTCCAGCACGCTGTGGCACGCCTACGGGAAATCAATAGGCGACACAGATTCCATCACTATCGCCTGTTCACACGGCAAAAGCCGGGAATCTCGCCTTTCTGATTGCTTCTGATTTTGGAGCAGTGCTCTGTAATCGGAACCAGGCGACATTTTTTTTATCGCCGCCAAATTCCCAAATTACACGTTGCAACTGCGAGGCAATTTGACAGCGATGGTGCCAGGGCGACATATCACCGGACAGATTCCTCGCTGCAGTTGCGGTGTGCAAAGATACCCTAAAAGGCATCATGTGCACATACACTTGGGCTATTTTTATTCCAGAAAATAGGAGCAAAACCAATGATGAATCAGCCCTAGATTTTGGCTTTTGATCCAATAAAATGGCATAGTAAATTTGGACATAGGAAACAGCCATAACAAGCTATATTGGAGTGGGAGTCAAGTTTCCTAAGGATATTTTCTGACGGTAGAGTATAAAAATCATACTGGAACAGCGTAAAAACGTGGGTTTTCGTATATACCCCCAAGAAGCATAATTCTGATTATCACTCTCCTCACTGCAGTAGTTCATTTACAACTCTTTATTGAAGTCTAACAAGATAACATAAAAAAGGTGCTGAAGTGCAGCAATAAATAATGCATTAGTGAAAGATAAGATACTAGCCGTCAACATCAAGTCACACTATATCCCATCAGACCTTCATATGCCAAGAACAGCACTTGTCATTTCCAGCATTTTTAAAGAGGCTGTCCACTACTTGGTGCACTACTCTATCACTATATTTCCCTCAAGTAAAATAATAACACCTATACTCACCTCAAGCACCGGCACCATTCCAACAATATCTGCACTAGTTCTCCCAGTGAATAAAATAACGCAATTCCATCTCCCGGCAGACAATCATCACTGGCCTCAACTTCCCCTCCTTCAGACAAATTAAACATCTGAAGTAAGCAAGGGAGCAGCCCCAGCTCTCACCTCCCTCAGATGTCAATTACGTTCAAAGGAGGGGAGAAAGAAGACAGCGCTGATTAGCCGCAGGGTAGCAGGTATAGCTGCAGCAGCTGATACTTTTGCAAATCTAATGCAGACCATCTCTGAGGAAGTTACTGGTTTACATGCTTAGGTGGTGCAGCAGCTGCAACAGGTTGTAGGGTATATGGCCTATGCTCATGCCCAGGCTGTGCCGAAACCCATGATGTCTCTCCCTGACAGATTTTCAGGAGGGAAAGATACATTTATGGTGTTTCCAGAACCCTGTAAATTGTATTTCAAGCTCCACCCTTGTTCAACAGGGAGTGAGGAACAGCATGCAGGGATTGTAACCTCCTTTCTTAAAGGAGATCCCCAGACCTGGACCTTCTAACTGCCTACCGGTTCTCCATTTTTAGGGTCAGTGGATGAGTTTTTTTACGGCTTTGGCTCAGGTGTATAGTGAACCTGATAGGGTGCTTTTTGCTGAGTCTAATCTCTGTAAGCTCAAGCAGGGAACACAGTCAGCTTTGGAGTATTGTTCGGAGTTCTGGAGATGCGCTTCCGACACCCAGTGGAATGATCCTTCCCTCAGTAGTCACTTCTGTCAGGGTCTGTCAGTTAGGCTACAAGACTCTCTGGTCCAACATGCTACTGCAGAGACCTTAGAGGCTGCAATGTTCCTTGCCATCAGGGCAATATATGCATCAGAGAGAAATCCAAACCTACCTTGCCCCCTGTGGTGCTCCCTGTTGAGGTTCCACAGGTAGTATTTGATGAACCTATACAGTTGGCAGGAATTACCCCTCTTACTAGACCACCTGCAATTCATCAGGTTAGGGGCATGTTTCTGCTGCGGTCATACAAATCATTATATTAAAGTCTTTCTTCATAGCTCAAAATTGGCTACTCAGCCTCAAAAGTCATGTTCCTCGGGTCATTATGAAGGAGATGATCAGAGTGTTTATATTTCCTTCCTTTCTAGGTCTCAGTTTTCACTTTCAGCTGAAGTGGTGATCAGTTGTAAAACTGAGACTGTGTCGGTTCTTGTAGATAGCGAAGTTGGACTCAATCTGTTGGATTCTCACTTTGCTCATACCCATGGTCTCATCTGTATTGCATTAGCGAGATCCATTCCTATCTCCACCATTGATTAAGCTCATCTCAGCCAGAAGGTTCTTTCCCAAGTCGTACACAATGTCAACTTGTGCATAGGGACTTCTTGTAAAATCTGCATACACCCATCTTCTTTGGCCTTCCTTGGCTGAGAAAACATAACCCGATGATCGATTGGCATTCCAGAGAAGTAGTTAGTTGGACTAATTGCATGGGTACTATCGTTTCTGTCGTATTGGTTAAGTCTACTCCTACATCTCCGGCGGAGTAGGGGTAAAGCTCAGCATACACCCCAGGTTAATGCTGGTCTTGCCGTTGTTCTGGGGAGAGTGGCCGGGGTAGGGTGGGTGACTCGCACTAAATACCCTGTGGGTAAGAGTCCTAAGTCACAGGGGGAATGCCTCTGTTTCCCATCCTAGAAAAGTTCCCTATGTCAGTAACCATATGAATGGCAATTAACATTCAGATTTATACCTGTATGTGGATGACTATGTATGGATATTCACCAAAAACATGGAAGTGTATATCAGGGACTCTGAGCTCCAAGATTATTGGTCTATTTAGGATGATGACCATCCTCAACCCCCATACTTAACGTATGTAATATGCTCCACAGGTCACCACTAAGGAGGTGTGTCATGGCCCAAAAGCCAATTGTATCTTGGCATCTATGGGGATCAAGAGGAACAGATGTCTCTGGAAGTGAACACAAAGGTTCGTTCTTACCGTAGGTCATTTCCAGACAAGTTCGGAATTAAAGATCTTGAAGTACCTCATAAAAAGGGGAGAACTGTCACAAGCTGACTGCTCTGCAGTCTGTATGTTAACTGTTGTTAATTTCATTTGTGACATTAAGGGTTACTGTCAGTTCCTGCTTTCATCAGGTGATGCAGTTGATTATCCTGCTCCTTCCTTTGAATAGTCACATGACCCAGCACCTGATATCATTGCTAGAGTTCATTCTCTGCTAGACCACCCTGCTGTGTGGTAATAGTTCTCTGCTGCAGAAGCTTACCTGGAGATCCCTTTGCCCTGCCTTAGAGTGTTGCTGCCTATTTCCAAGTATCCTTATTGTGATTTCCCCTGTTTGTCTTAACCTTTCCCTGTATTTTATTATCTGCAGTGGTGAGGCTAATGGCCTCACTGGCCAATGCACTAGCGAGGGTTACCTTGGATAACAGGCAGGGACTAGGCACATGATGGCGGCAGGGGTAAGGACCTGCTCAGAGTGTCAGGGCAGAAAGGAACAGACACAAGCCAGTGTCAGAAGGTGTCCCCATTCTCTGCTCTCTACTGCTAAAACCTTCCCTCCCCTTTTTACCATCCCGCTGTCCATTTGTGTTGCACCGTGTGGAGGACATTTTACCTGTCCGTATATGACAGGTCAGATGTACTGGGAGTTGTTGTTAGCAGACATCATCAGACCATATAGGAATCACAGTACTGGTGAGAATTAGTCAGTATCACAAATAAAAATTTACATACAGGTACCTTATACACACAATCGCCGATGTGAGCGCTCAGCGTAGAGCACAGGATAAACGTGAGCTGAGACTTACTGCGATCTCTGGGTGACAGAATAAACTAATCATCCGCAATTGAAGAGTTGGCTTTATTTATATTTTTATGACATTCACCTTGCAGTATAAATGTTTAGGCGGCTTTATTCATCAGGTCAGTACGATCACAGCAATACCAGATTGCACAATCAATAAGAAACAGCAATTCAGGTAAAGTATTTATTTTCTCTTCACCGGTCGTAAAAGTGATAAGACAACTTTATTCTCCGTGTCAGTACATATACAGCGATACCCATTTACATAGCTATTTTTTTCATGTTTTTCTGCTTTTACACCAAGAATTACAATTTACAGAAAAAGTATTTGCATAGCTGTACTGTGAGAGCTATAGCTTTTTTATTTTCTCTCTGATGGAGCTGTATGCAGTGCAGCTTGCTTTTTGTAGGACAAGATTACATTTTCATTGGTACCATTTTTATTTATATATGAAGAAATAAAGAAAAATGGCACACACCAGATCTTGCCTCATAAAATCCCTTTATTTCATCTTATTTCATCTTCTTAAAATGACATGCAGTGGCAGATGGACAACCGCAGCATAGTATACAGCTGTTATCCTGATACTATGCTGCGCGAGTCCATATGCCATCGCATGTAATTTTAAGAAGATGAAATAAAGATGAGGCAAGATCTGGTGAGTGTCATTTTTCTTTATTTCTACAAATGGACATGCCTTAAAGGGAACCAACCACCTCAGATCACCCTAATACACAGCTAATACGTGTCCCTGCACCCTAAGGATACGTTTCCAGCACTGTTTTTGTGTAAAATCTTGCATTAGTATAACCGATATAAAGACTTTATAAAGTTACTAGCCTGAAGACTTCTGGGCGTATCCCTCCTTCTGTTATACGTCAGGGCTGTGAATTGCATGGCTGCGCTCCCCCCTCCTCCGTGCCTGCTGCCCTGCCCTGATGGGCGAGATCGTTATCTCCTCTGCACAGAGGGAGGGGGAGCGCAGCCATGCAATGCACAGCCCTGAAGTATAACAGAAGGAGGGATACGCCCAGAAGTCTTCAGGCTAGTAACTTTATAAAGTCTTTATATCGGTTATACTAATGCAAAATTTTACACAAAAACAGTGCTAGAAACGTATCCTTACGGTGCAGGGACACGTATTAACTGTGTATTAGGGTGATCTGAGGTGGTTGGTTCTCTTTAAACTGGAATGAGCACCACCAGTACACCTGTTTTTTCACACACACTCTAAAACACCATGGGACGCTGAAAGGCTACTCTGGGTCGCTGGTTCGAGCCTACACGCAGCACAGACCACCAGGACTTCCCTGCAGCTCTTCTAGCATCTGCGCACATTCTGACTAGCTCCTCCCCCAGCAGCAGTATATATAGGGCAGCAAGTTGAGCTCCCCCTACTGTGCTGGGGTGGAAGGTGTTGTTCGTAGTAAGTACCTGCTGTGGAAACCCAACTGTGCATTAGAGAGATCTGTGGTTACCTGCGTTGGCAGGGCTCCACAACCCCCCCCCCCCCTAGGTAACATCAGTACTCCTGGACTGAGCAATTTTTGTGTCAACAAATAGAAATAACAATGAGAACATATGTGCAAAGTCTGAAAAATGAAAAATTTACAAAAAGACACTGAAAATATCTGAAAAATAGAAAATGGGTAAGTTCATACAGTGCTAGTCCATCCACCGTGGGCTTTTTTAAAGTTTGTGGCTATGTTAGTCCATTAACCGTAGTCCATTGAAATTTTTAAAGAAGTTCAAAGTTCAAAAAGAGAAAAGTTCAAAGGGCAAAGTTCAAAAGAGTCCTTACAGTAAGTCTCTGTACGCTCCGCATAATAAAGGGGAAAAGTCTTTTCAAAATGTCCACAGTTTCAACAACAAACATGGGTCCCTATGGGTGTCTCGGCTTAGGAAACCTGGTACCTTCCCGCCCCAGGCATTTTCTTTTCCTAACTTAATGTGCTTGGGACTGGGCCCAGTTCCTCCACCCTTCTGTGCACTACTATATACATTTCCTTTTGTACAGTTTCTTATTTACATCTTTTCAAATGTGCTCTACCTTATACCCACTCTCCATACCTAGACAGGGTTGACCTCGTGTGCTCCTATGTGATCTCCGCACTACAGGTGTCACTGTCTCAGGTGAGGTGTCTAGTGGTAAGCTTGGTGTAGGTGGTTCAGGTAAGCTTCTGCGTTGCCTTAGTCTCACTACTGGGCTAGCAGGTGTACCGATTGCAGCACCCTCAGATTCTCTAGCAACGGGAATTTTCTTCCTGATTCCTAGGTATCTCTTCACGGGGTTGATAGAAGTGTATTACTGGCACAATGATGGCTCCATCTTGTAGAGGCCAATCTTCCGGGAATTCTTCTAGGACTGTTTGGATAACTTTTTCTTTTGGTTCTGGGATTGGATCTGGAGTTGGAATTGGTTCAATCTCTTGAATGGGCTGATTGTAGGTTTCTTGATCTTCCCAATTTTGAGGACACTTTTTAATGTGATCTCTGGATACAGTTTGTCTGATTTTTCCACCATCTTTACTGATGATACAGATTTTGTTATTGTCATTACTAGAGTTTAATAAGACATAGGGTTCGCTTTCCCATTTATCATCTAACTTATGGCGAGTTCTTTTTCTTTTGAGTACCATACTTCCAAGTGGTATTGGTTCTGCTGGAGCATGCTTGTTGTAATCCCTTTCTTGTTTTGCACGGGACTTCTCCAGTTTATTTTCGACACTTTGTTGAACTCTTTGGTACTGTTCTTGTTGATGGATTTTCCAGTTTGAAATGGTCTGATCTGCTTCAGGATCTACTACACCGAGTTCTAAGTCTACGGGTAATTTTCCTGTACGAGCTCTCAGCAGATATGCTGGTGTACAATTGGTGGAACTCATGGGAATGTGGTTGTACATGTCGATTAAATCAGGGAGTTTTTCTGGCCATTGATTTCTTTCTTCCAACGGGAGGACTTTCAGCATGTCAATTACGATGTTATTCATTTTCTCACAGAGTCCATTAGTTTGAGGATGATATGAGCTCGTTCTGATCTTTTTGCACCCATACATCTGGCAAAACTCCTGAAAGATCTCTGCTTCGAATGCTGGTCCTTGATCGGTTAGAATACTTCTGGATATCCTAACAGTCTGCAGAAGACTTTTTGGAAGGTTTTAGCAGCTGTTGCAGCTGTCAAGTCTTTTACATGGGCAACCATCAAAAACCCGGAATAATAGTCCACCATTGTCAAGGCGTATGTATAGCCGGGATCTGCTTGGAGTCAGCTTTACATGGTCCAAGGCGACTAATTCCAGAGGCTGGTTGGTTACGATGGGATTAAGCAAAGCTTTCTGGCTCTGGACATCTTTTCTTCTCAAGGTACAGGCTTGACAATCTCTGCACCACTTATATGATGGAAGGCAGGTAACTCCACTTCTTCCAGCTTGTCTTCATCTACTCCCACTTCGGATAAGTGAGGCATCCTGGATAGAGCATCCGCATTCCCGTTCTGGTGCCCAGTCCGGTACTTGATGGTGAATTGGTAGTTGGAGAGTCTGACCATCCATCTCTGCTCCATGGCTCCCAACTTTGCAGTTTCCAGGTGGGTCAGCGGATTGTTATCCGTGTAGGCGGTGAACTTGCTAGAGGCTAGATATTGTTTAAACCTCTCGGTGATAGCCCAGACCAAGGCCAGGAATTTCAGCTTGAAGGAACTGTAATTCTCTGGGTTCCTCTCTGTGGTCCCAGCTTCCGGCTGGTGTAGGCAATTACCCTCTCCTTGCCGTCTTGCTTTTGGGAAAGGACGGCTCCGAGTCCCACATTGCTGGCGTCTGTATACAGCAGCAATGGCAGACTGTAGTCCGGGTAAGCTAGGATTTCTTCTCTGTCAGGGCTTCTTTCATCACCTGGAACGATTCCTCTTGTTCCTTACCCCATCTCCACGAGGAATCCCTTGACTTGCCCTTCATGAGTTGGCCTACTAGTAGGTCTTGCAGAGGAGCAGCCTTCTTGGTGTACTCCTTGATGAACCTTCGGTAGTAGCCCACCAAACCCAGGAATTGATGTACCTCCTTGATGGTTTTGGGTTCTGGCCATTCTCTGATTGGTGTCACCTTGTCTGGATCAGGGGCCACGCCTTCAGCACTGACTATGTGTCCCAGGTACTGTACTCTTGGCTTCAGCTGGTGGCATTTTGATGGTTTCAGCTTCATCCCGTATTTGGCCAGAGCTTCGAACACCTCTCCTAGATGGGCGACATGTTCCTCGTAGGTCTTGGAGTACACGATCACGTCATCCAGGTAGAGCAGTACCGTCTCGAAGTTCTTATGCCCCAGGCAACTCTCCATCAACCTCTGGAAGGTTCCGGGTGCATTACATAGTCCGAAGGGCATGCTGTTGAACTCACATAGGCCCATAGGTGTTGCGAATGCCGTCTTCTCTCGATCTACTTCGGCTACGGACACCTGCCAATACCCACTAGTGAGATCTAAGGTGGAGAAGTAGTTGGCAGATTTCAACACAGCTAAAGATTCTTCTATACGTGGTAACGGGTAAGCATCTTTGTGTGTTATGCGGTTTATTTGCCTATAGTCTACACACATCCTCATAGTGCCATCCTTTTTCCTGACTAGGACTAATGGAGCTGCCCAGGGACTACAGCTATCTCATATAACCCCTGCGTCTTTCATGTCCTGTAACATTTCTTTGGCTTTTTGATATGTGAAGGTGGAATAGGTCTATACCGCTCCTTGATTGGTGGATGTGTACCTGTGGGGATGTGGTGTTGTACCCCTTTTATCCTACCAAAATCAAGTGGATGCTTACTAAAGACTTGTTCAAATTCTTGGACTACCCGGTACACACCTTGCTTTTCATACACAGGAGTGGTGTCAGTTCCGACATGGAGCTGCTGGCACCTAGTCCTCCAGTGGCCCAATTGTTTGATCAGGTTCTGCCCTTTTTCATGGTGTTCAGGTAGTACTGTTTGGATCTCTTTGTTACTGACTGTGTATAATTTGGCAACGGTGGTATACCTGGGTAATTTAACCTCTTCACTGCCACAATTTAAGATGCAAACAGGTACTCTCCCATTGTGTACATCAACCACCCCCCTGGCTGTCAACAGTGTAGGTCTGTGCTATCGGGCTCACTAGCGCTTGATAGTCCTGCCCTCTCGGACCTATAGCTGTTCGACACCAAAATCATCATTTCACTCATTGGGGGTATCACAATAGGTATCGGGTCTGTCATCCGTGCTGTACCAATTTCACCACCTGTAATTGTTACCTGTTGTTGGTGGAGGATGGCTCTGATCTCTCGCTGAAGGACCTTCCTCTGCCAGGTCTGGCAGTTTCAGCAATCTGTCGAAGCAAAGACAAAACTTCCTCCATGCAATTGCTAACAACATTTGTACCCAGTACAACAAAAGGATCATTTGCATTACTGGCTTCTGCTACTACAAGGACCCCATGGTTCTGTAATTCCACACTCCCCGCCTTTATGGGCACTTCTCTAACCCCCATCACAGTGAGCGGTTCACCATTAGATGCATTAAGAATAAGGTCTATCTCAGGCTGTTTCAGTTCTGCATCAGCCCAACACTTTCTGTAAAGGATATAGGGGATGGTGGTCACCTGTGACCCGGTGTCCAGAAGAGCAGGTGTCGGGATACCATCCAGTATAATGGACAGAAACGGCCTCTGTCCGATGAAGGTCTTGCACCAGGTGGCTGGGCCCTGTTGATCTAGTCCTGAGGTTTGGTCCCGGCCCCCAGGGACTGCCCGCTTAAAGGACAGCACCTGGCGAGGTGACGATGCATTACAGTTGCGACAGATGGGCTCCCCAGTGGAGCTGTACGGTCGGTGGCTCTTCCTCTGTAGGCTGTAGCTTGCTTCCCTCGCATCCAGGAGACGTCATCCGGGCTGTCGGCAAGTTGAATCAGCGGCTGAGGCTTGGCTTGGGGTCTTGGTGCTGGCTGCTGGCTCTTCTGTAAATGCATAGCGTCCATTAACTTGGTGATGTTTTTATTCATCTCGCGCATCTCAGCACGTATTTCAGCCCGCAGAGAGTGATATTTGTCAGGCTGCGCAGATTGTAAATTGTGCGTGGCTGCAGTCACAGGTACTGGTTTTGAAGTAGCCTGCACCTCACCGTCACACCACCGTTTAATTGCATCTTCATGGGTCTCTACCGTCTTTAACCCTTTGGTGCATTCTTCAGGTGTTAACAGCATCGGGATTGCTTAATGACAACCAGCGTACATTTTTACTGTCCTCAGGGGATAGAGTGGCGCCCCTGCTCCAGGAGGCCACAAAGGGAACTGCAGCCAGGCAGGTAGGACGACAGTTGAACACCAACACCCTCACAGCCCACACAACCCACGTACAGTAGAGGGCAGCACCAACCCGGAGCCTAGGAAGTCTAAGCAGGTGAGGGGTGGTGGGTTTAGAGCAGTGGGTGGGCAAACACGTAGTCAGGTGACAGACAGTAAAAATAGTGAAGGGGAGGAGAAAGGAGTCAGTAGGCCGAGGTAGGCTGAGATGAAAAGACTGGATCACACGTCCTGGACAAGTGGGGTGTAGGAACGCAGAATCTGAACAGAGCCAGTGCGAGCCGCAGAGAGAAAGCACGTCCGAAGCAGCACCCCAGGAGTGTGAAGGAAGAGAGGGACGGTGACACTGGGCCCTAGAACTACAGCTGAGACGACCAGATGCAGGCAGAGTAGCCCTCCTATGATATCTGAAGACACAGTAGAGAGAGCTTGGTAGAGCCTCACACGGGAGGACTGCTGGAGGCTGGGCTGAAGTAGAGTGTTGGCTCTAGAGGGGACCGTAGTTTCACCCGGCATCCCCAGACAACCGACGGGGGACCACAACTACACGTTAGGGTCCCTACCCCAAAAGACAGGGAGCTCAGTGACAACCCGGAGGACCCAGAAGGGCCCGAGTCACCGCCATACTATACGGAGACGCAAACCAAAGTGAACAGAGAAAGAGAGAGTCAACAGCCCGGAAAGGACACAGAGACAGAGTGAGGAGTCACAGTAGGAGAGACCTGGCTGCAGGGAGTAAAGGGAACCCGGAGGGGAAAGTGTGCCCGTGTAACTGACTGTAAGGACTGCACTGAACTGTAATGAACTTGAGAAGTAAACACGGTGAACCCTGAACACAACTCCCTTGCATGTCTCTGCCTGAACACGACTCCTTCCATACAGGTTCACAGCAGCCCTACGCCTAGAGAGCCACAGCTTACAAGCCCCAACACTGAAGGAGGATTCCTGCAGCATCTGGACAGTAAGTGTACTGCACTCAGCACCAGGCCTGCACACTACACAATAGACTTTAACCATCACTGCCCAGGGGAATACAGTTCTGCCCACGGGAACTATTTCATCTCTGCTGCCATCACATCATCCCTGGAGGTTCTGCGGCAGCGGCAGCCCTATTACTGGCAGCACACAGTGGGTGGCGTCACGACTGACATTCCCCTGTAAATATCCCATTATTATTGCCAGGGCCCGGGACACCGTCCGGACCAGGACCACCCGTGACTTCCCCAGTAGCAGACCCGGTCCGGTACCGAGTACCCCCTTCCCAGTGGGCTCGACAATAGCAGGCCCCGCGTGAACTGTTCAATGATGAGCTTGCTCTCATCTCATGCACTAGCAGGGCTGACATGTATAAGAGCGCGTAGTGCTCTTTCCAGGCAAAAGCTCTGATGTCATCTCCCGGCCTCTGGTAGAAGTGATGGAAGCGCATGCGTATATCAGCCTCATTACACTCCTCAAAGGTAGCTCTCAGTTTATCAAATACAGCAGGGGCTGATCTGCGTTCAGCAACAGACCAGGACACACTTTCTTTTTCCTGCTGCACCAGTTAACTGCCCGAGTACCACCGTAGCTCGTTGTTGGCCGATCATAGCATACATGTCCAGGGCCCTTCGATCTTTCGCTTAAACTCATCCAGCGAATCAGGGTGGCCATCATACTGGGGCAACACTTGGCCCCGGGATGTATGGAAATGACATGGGCATTATCGGGGCGACTGTACCCGGAGCACCGGAGGTGCTGGCAGTGCTACCGGAGGCAGCCATTGAGTGTCCGGGTTAATTCTGGGGGTCAGCGTACGCAGCCTCGTCGTCGCTGGAGGAGGCCGACATGTTGGAGGCCCCCCTAGTTAATTACAGCCAGTTGCTGAAGGGTTAAACAGTTCGAGGATTTCCGGACCGCAGCGCTCGGGAATGCTAGGCGAGCGAGGGGCGGGTTTCAGTTTCGCGCTCTGCGGCTGGCATGCCCCCTTTCTGCCCACTCTTCGGCGCGGTTAATGGCGGCGGAACTTAAACAGTCACACGTTACAGTCAATAAACGGCACACAGTACCCGGTAATACCGGGCACGGGATCCTGTTCATGACGCCAGAAAGAGGCGTGTTGCACCTCAGGGCAAGGGGTACTCGGGTATCAGACGGCAGTGAGTGGGTTAACTTTATCATGTGGAATGGTGGCCGCGCCTGATCCCGTATCCTCGGGAGCGGTGCTCTTGAAAAGGGTATTTACAGGGATTATGTAGAAGTTAGTCGTGACGTCAACTGCAGTATCTGGTGAGGGATCACCAGCGCCGCTACAGTCCTCCGGAGGTCGGTGGGATTGTGGCAGTGATGGTATAGTCCTCCGCAGGTGTAATAGCCCACAGGTAATGGGATACGCAAGGACTGCACGGAACACAGAGTGTTAAACAAATGCACTTTTAATACAACTGAGGGAAAAGTGCGGGAAAGAAAGGGGAAGGAGCGGGAAGGTGTGCAAAAGTAAATACAATATATATATAACCACTGTGACTAGTTTGCCGAGAATGCAAGGTCTCTGAATGTCTTTAAATAAAGAAATGCAAAGTCTTTATCGAGCGAGACGCAGAGTGTTTGTTTTCTTTCTATTCCTTGTATATCGAACTGCAGTCTTTTCCTATCTGTCCCTAACTAAAACAGTGTGCACACTTTACTGCGAGTTTTACTGCGAGGTACCTCGTTGCCGTTGGGGCCCGTAGTTCGCTGACAGGCGTCTCTGGAGTGCCGTCCTTGTCCTGGATCTCTGTCCTGGATCTCTGCCTTGATCTTGCAGTCTGGCACCTCACTCCACATCCAGTCTCTTTAGGTCTGTCTCTCTCTGCAACACACGTGGAAGTTGTCTCTCTTCTCCTTGTGGAGACCCCACCCATCCATCTCCTGGACTGTTCCATCTCACTCTCAGCAGCAGGGTTTTTTTTTATCTCTGCTATCCTTTCCTTTTTGGCAGCAGGTGGCAGTATAACACAAGGAAGAGTCCACAAAACAGTCCTTTAATCATATATATATAAATGTTAACAGGTCTTACATTTCTTCCCCTCTTTAACATCGGCCGTCCCGCCCGATACTCTCCTGGGGCCCTCTGCACAGGAACACACGATGGCAACCTCTGCCGTGCTTTACAACCTACTGCCTGGGAGCCAATGTCTTACAACCGACTCCAGTGACAGAATACACAAATTCATCTGCCAAGTACCGATCAGGGGGAATACCAGCATTAGCCCGTTCAGTCCTACGTGGAGGTACAGCTAATTCACCAGACGCTGGTGCAGTAGTAGCGAGAACAATATCCTCGTCATCATCTCTGGAGATTGGTGGCTCATGCTCTGCAGGGGTGGCACCTGCATCTTGAACGGATGGGGGGTTGGACCCTCCCCAGTCTGTTGGGTTGGACGGGACCCGCCACCATTCTTCATCGTCAGAGCCCTCCTCGAGAGTAACAGGAACAGGCATGGGCAGTCCCTGAGTCGCTTTGTCCGGCCCTTCTTCTGAATAGCAGGGCCTCAGCATGTTACGATGCAGGATGAGGGTGCCGCCTCCCCACTCGCTTCTCACTTCGTACACTGGCCCGTTGGGAGAGACTCTTCTGGTCGCAATGTACGGCTCTGGTTTCCAGCGCTCACTCAACTTGTGTCTCGGGTGTTTCTCTGCAACTAGCACTCTGTCTCCTGGTAAGAACGGGGCCTCATGTACAGGTTCCTGCCGGGGGTATATCTTTTCTTGCAACCGCTTGGTGACAATTCGATGGATAGTCTCCAGCCGTCGACGGTGACAGTCAACCCAAGACCCTACGCTCTGACTTTCACTGATCTCGGGTGGAGCCAGGTTTAGTTCTTCAATGCCTCTTCCAGCTCTTCCGAACAATAGCACGTATGGAGCGTACCCAGTGGTGGAGTGGACACGGTTATTGTATGCCCATACGAGTTCTGCGAGATAACTGGGCCAGTGATTCTTACGATCATCTTCCAATGTGCGTAGCATTTGTAGGAGCGTCCGGTTAAACCTCTCGCAGGCTCCGTTGCCCTGTGGATGATAAGGCGTGGTTCTTGACTTTTGCATCCCGTAGATCCTTTGCAGTTCTCTCATGACACTGCCCTGAAAGTAGGCCCCTTGATCAGAGTGTATCCTTTTAGGGCAGCCGTATACCCGGATAAAGTCATCACTGATGGCTCGAGCAGCCGATTCAGTCGTCTGATCTCTGGTGGGCGTCACCACCGCAAATTTTGAGAAGTGGTCTGTCATCACAAGGCAGAACTGATAGCCCCGGTGGGAGTGGCCAATCTTCAGGTAATCTATCATAAGTACTTCCAACGGCTCTTTGGTGACAATGGTCTGTACTGGTGCTCGCTGTGGGAGAGCTTTTATTTTAACTCGCAGGAACGACACAGTTTACAGGCCTTCTCCACTGCCCGAAGCATCTGAGGACTGTACACTATTCTTTGCAACCACTGGTAAGTCTTGTCCGGCCCAAAATGGGCTCCCTCTCTCATGCGCTTCTCAGGCCAATGGTACTGCCATCTTCTGGGGTATCACCACTTGCCACCGTACTTCCAGCTCCGTAGCTAGGTGCACCTTCCGATACAGCATCCCTTCTTGCACCGATAGCTTGTCCCACTGGCTGAGAATCTGTAGGGCCGCGTGTGACAGCATGGCCCTATTTCCTTCCTAGGCTTACGCTGCCGGATCACCCACTCTTTCACTTGAAGCAGTTCTGGATCAGATGACTGGATCTTCACCCATCCTCTCTGGTTTGGCCAAGCAGGCGCGATGTTGTGCCCGACGTAATCTCCCGTATACAAGCCTCCACCACTTGGGCGGTGAATTTACTGAAGTCTGGAATTTCGTCTTCCTCTAACTGCTCATCTCTTTTCCCCACTGGGGCTTCTGTGGTAACACGAGAGAGGGATCCACATTGATTTCGTGCTTGGAACGGTACTGCACATGATAATTATATCTGGAGAGTCGTGCCAACCACCTCTGTTCCATTGCCCCCAGTTTGGCGGTGGAGATGTGAGCCAGTGGATTATTATCCATATAGACTTCAATCTGAGCTCCCGTGAGATATTCAGAGAACCTTTCGTTATTGCCCATACTAGTGCCAGTAACTCCAGACGAAAAGAACTGTAATTCTCAGGGTTGCGTTCGGCTTCTCGCAACGTCCGACTTCCATATGCAATCACCCGTTCAATACCGTCCTGTACCTGGGCCAGTACTGCACCCAGACCATAGAGGCTCGCGTCTGTATATAACCGAAAGGGGAGTTTGTAGTCTGCATAAGCAAGCACAGGGGCACTGACCAAGGCCTTTTTCAGTCGGTGTAAGGCTTCTGCTTGTCTTGGTACCCAGCAAATTTTCTGTGCCTTTGGTCCCTTCGCAGTTCCTTGGAGCAATTCATGCAAAGGTTCTGCCTCTTTCGCGAAGTCCTTGATAAAGCGACGGTAGTATCCGGCCAGTCCCAGGAAAGCTCGAACGTCTCTCACTGTGCTGGGTGTGGGTCATTGTAGCACTGCTCTCACTTTCCCATCGGACGGCTGCACGCCAGCCTCCGTCACCTTGTGCCCGAGATATTCAATCTCTTTTTGAAAGATCCGGCATTTTTTTGGTTTCAGCTTAAGCCCATGGTCCCGTAACCGTTGAAACACTTGACCCAGTTGTTCGAGATGTTTTTCGAAGGTTGCAGAGTACACTACGATGTCATCCAGATAAATCAACGTGGCTTCGAAGTTCATGTCTCCAAGGCAACTCTACATGAGGCGCTGAAAAGTTCCTGGGGCATTATTTAGCCCAAACGGCATGCGATTGAAATCGAAGAGTCCCATGGGCACAATGAATGCGGTCTTGGCCTTGTCTTTCTCTGCCACAGGGACCTGCCAATATCCGCTTGCTAGATCAAGGGAGGAGAAGTAGCGTGCCTTTCTCAGCGCAGACAGGGACTCCTCTATCCGGGGCAGGGATAGGAATCACGAACAGTGCATCCATTAAGCTTGCGGTAGTCAACACAGAAGCGAGTAGACCCATCCTTTTTCTTGACCAGCACAATTGGGGCAGCCCATGGACTCTGACTCCCTCTTATCACCCCGCTCTTCAGCATCTGTGCCAAGAGCTCTTTCACCTCTTGGTAATATTTTGGGGTATTTCATGCTGAATCTTGTCAGTGCAGCCGAAGTCTTCTGCGTGACGGGAGAACGTGGCTTGATTCTCCCAAATGAAGTCTTGTATGGCCTGGGCTTGCTCTGAAGCGAAGGGGGTCAGGTCCACTTCCATCTGTCCTAGGATAACTTGACTGTTCCACTGATCAGTGGGCTTCTCTTCTCTCTCTATAGAAACAGCCAAAGTCCAGGTCTCCCCTGCCATGGGCTTCAATTCAATCAATTCTGCGTTCGCCACCTCTTCAGGCGCCAGGTAGACATGGGCCAGAACAACTCCCGAGGTCAAGGTGTAGGCCTGTTCACCGGTGTTCACGCAACGGAAAGGGACTCTTCCATTTCTTACTGTTGCTAAAGTGCGAGCCACCAACGGTTCGTCTCCGTTCTCTTCACCACAGTAAGGTTCTACCAACACCTCCATCCCCTCGAGCATACGATGGGCCCCGACTGGCAAGGTGAGGACTGTCTCACGATTTGGAGGTAGAGTAATTGTTGTCTATCTTGGGACTCGAACCCTCTCCACTGGGTAGCGGCTCCCACCATTCCTCCACAGCCCCCTGGCACGGATAAGGTGTTGGAAGACCTTTTGAGCGGGCCTGTTAGCAGCAGTCATTTTCCAGTAATCACAGCCTTCCTTGTTGAAGAGCAACTGGTCTAGTTCCTTCAGGATGTTCATGCCCACGATAGCCGGCACTTTTCTGTCATACCGGCCCTCCGTTAACACGATCCCTTTTTGGCCTAAGTTCTGACCACAGGCATGTATGTTCATCCACACGACCCCTACAACCGGAATGGGAAGATTATTCGCAGCCTTCAGTCTGATATGTGTCCTCTTATCAATGGATACAGTTTGTCCAAAGTGTTGATAGAAGAACTGTTCTGGCAAGGTGGTCACTTGAGACCCAGTATCCATCAGGCATCTTACTGCTTTCCCTTCAAATTCGGCTGTGATTGTTGGCGTGCTGGCTGCTATATCTTCAGGGCGATTGTTTTCTCTAAGCTCAGTTGGTCCCCCCCCATGTGCCCGACCATGGAGGGAGGTACTAGTTTAACGGCGGTCTTTCTTGAGACATCCTCCTCTCCGGGCAGTGCCGTGATATATGGTCCCGATTTCCACAGTTCCAGCATTGGTAGTCTCTAGCGGGTCTGGATCGTCTCTGCTCGATCTGTCCCCTCTCTTCTCGATAGGTATACATCCGGGTACCCGGCCGCAGTGCTGCCGTTCGGGCTTCTGACGCCGGGGCTTGCATATTCTTCAGCAACTCTTGTAGAGCAGTAACAGTCTCTTATAACTGATCCACTTTAGCTTCAAGCTGGCTTGGTTCTCGGTTTCTCTCACTCGGGACTACCCTATGAGCACAAACTTCTCCCCCCGCGTTCTGCGGGTCGCAATTTTCAGCTTGTGTGCGGGAGACTGCTTCTTCCAGTACTTCCTGAAAAGTTAATTTTTTTTCCACCCTGAACCGTTCACGGAGAGCACTTCTGATCTTGGGGTTATGTAATCCTCTGAGGAATTGATCTCGCAGGGTACGGTCAGCGTAACCAGGGGTCTGTGCTAGCTCTGGCTCTGCTGTAAGCATTTGTCTCTTTATTCTCTGGAGGGCATTCGCATACTGTGGCAAGCCTTCCTCTTCACCCTGCAGCCGGTAGAACAGTTGTGCCTGCAAATCACCTGCTTCTGGATTGCCGCCATACACCCTCTCCAGAATCTTCACCACCTGTTCTAACATCTTTCTTTCGCTCTCAGGGCGCAATAAAACAGTCTCTTGAGCATGGCCCTCAAGGACAATCAACAGTATCTCTCCTTGGTTTTCTGCAGTTACTCCTGCTACTTTCAACATGCCCCTCACTCTCTGTGCCCAGTCATGGAGAGGTATATTGTTGCCAGTAAATTTTGGTATATGGGTCAGCATAGCACCCAGGGACAGTTGCCTTGCTGGTATTCCCCCATCAGGTTGTATTGGAACATTTACATCAACAACATCCTTCTGTCCTTCCATTGTTCAGTACCAGCCTGCGTATCCTGCCGACTACGCCAAGTGTAATAGCCCACAGGTAACGGGATACGCAAGGACTGCACGGAACACAGAGTGTTAAACAAATGCACTTTTAATACAACTGAGGGAAAAGTGCGGGAAAGAAAGGGGAAGGAGCGGCAAGGTGTGCAAAAGTAAATACAATATATATATAACCACTGTGACTAGTTTGCCGAGAATGCAAGGTCTCTGAATGTCTTTAAATAAAGAAATGCAAAGTCTGTATCGAGCGAGACGCAGAGTGTTTGTTTTCTTTCTATTCCTTGTATATCGAACTGCAGTCTTTTCCTATCTGTCCCTAACTAAAACAGTGTGCACACTTTACTGCGAGTTTTACTGCGAGGTACCTCGTTGACGTTGGGGCCCGTAGTTCGCTGACAGGCGTCTCTGGAGCGCAATCCTTGTCCTGGATCTCTGACCTGGATCTCTGCCTTGATCATGCAGTCTGGCACCTCACTCCACATCCAGTCTCTTTAGGTCTGTCTCTTTCTGCAACACACGTGGAAGTTGTCTCTTGGGGTCCTTGTGGAGACCCCACCCATCCATCTCCTGGACTGTTCCAACACAAGGAAGAGTCCACAAAACAGTCCTTTAACCATATATATATATATATATGTTAACAGGTCTTACACAGGCAGGACTGGGACCTCCGGGGCAGCGTAGTGAGGTGAACAGGTTGTAGCAGAGCTGAGATGGTGGAGGGAGAGTAGGAATAGTCTGTAGAGGGGCACGGTGAGGGAGAGGAAAGGATGCACGCACACAGAAGAAGTCTTTTTACCTTTTTACTGATGTTATTCAGGTAAATCGTCCAGGGCACTGATGGGTGACCGGGCTGCACAGTGGGCTCCCACAGCAAGTGGGTATAAGGCCTCCTTACTTTGTGAATTTTACTGAAGCACTGTCTATTATATCCTGACTTGCCTCCACTCTCTTCCCTTATCTGTAACTCCTTCTCCTCCTGTGCGGCCTCCGGGACGTCCTTCTCTGGGCACTGCTGTGGCCTGCTGTTCCTGGCTCCCTCTCTTTGACTCTCTCAGGAGACCGGGTAGCTGAAGCTTCCTCGGTGCCAAGGGGTTTTCTGTGGGCCTGTAGTTCTCCCACCGATGCAGATTCTCAATATCCGGCTTCTCTGGAACAAACTCCCACTTGAGCTACCTGTTCCTTCTCTCAGCTCCCTGCCTTCAGTCCCACTTAGGCTGGTGGGACGCTGAAAGGCTACTCTGGGTCGCTGGTTCAGGCCTACACGTAGCACCGACCACCAGGACTTCCCTGTAGCTCTTCTAGCGTCTGCACACACTCTGACTAGCTCCTCCCCCAGCAGCAGTATATATAGGGGATCTTGCCTAAGGGCAGCAAGTTGAGCTCCCCCTACTGTGCCGGGGTGGAAGGTGTTGTTCGTAGTAAGTACCTGCTGTGGAAACCCAACTGTGCATTAGAGAGATCTGTGGTTACCTGCGTTGGCAGGGCGCCACAGAAGCATGGCGGAGTCTAGTATTACGGCTGAAGGTACACTTGACAGCTCTATTCTAAGCCTGGTAGCAGGGAGGATACTGAGGTGTTTTTCAAAGAGTGCAACGATGGAGACATTGCAACAATCCTTGGAAACAAGGGGCTAGAACAACGAATAACAAAAGGAGTACAGACCCCGTAGAAGCGGAATCACCGCAAATCTGTGCTGTTGTCCACCCTTCCACCCCCTCCCTGCGTATGTCGCCCACCTGGAATAAGTTAATAAAAAGAGCATAAAGAAACCGTTGATTGCCACTTTTTTCTTCAATTTATGATGTTTGCTGGACTATATTTGGCTGAGCAACACCAGTGGTCAGTGTAACCTGATTAGGCTGAAAAGTGTGATCAGTAGTGCCCGGTTTTTTGTTTGCATTCCATTGTAGCTCTGAGGGTTTTCCTCTAGGATTACTCTGTATTTAGTGCCATCCATTTTCCCATCAACTCTGACCAGCTTCCTTGTCTCTGCTGAAGAAAAGCATCCTCACAGCATGAAACATCTGCCACAATGTTTGACAGTGGGATAGTGTTTTTATGGTGGTGTGCAGTGTTAGGCTACATTCACACAATGCGCTTTTTTTTGCGCTTTTTTATGCAGTTGTGCTTTTTTATGCATGTACATGGCAAAAAGCGCAACTGCATTCACAGTGCGCTTTTTTCTCCGCTTTTTTCCCGAGCCCATTTTAATAAGTGGGCAATGGGAAAAGTGCGCAGAAAAGCGCACAAAGAATTGACATCTCTATTCTTTTTACGCACGCACTTTTACAGTGAAAGCACGTGCGTAAAAAAACGCAACATGTAAATGCATTTCAGCAAAATCCATAGGTTTTGCTGGACTGCGTATCCAGAATTGCGTTTCACTACATTTAAGCACACGTAAAAAAGTGATGCGTAAATACAGGAAAATGCAGCAAATACGCAGCGTGTGAACGTAGCCTTAGTTTTCCTCTACACAACGTTTTGCAATTAGCCCATAATGTTTACTTTGTCAACCTGAGAGCTGAGTTCTATAGCTGTAATCCCAGTATATCAAATAAGAGGATCCACCAAATTGCAAGTGCACAATTTTATTGTATTATCAGTGAATCAGTAAAATACTGGGGGAATTCACATAAAACCAAGGAGGGTTACAAAGAGGGTGAACCGGTCACAGACCACCACAGCAAGGTACAATTATAGGCAGTAAACAGTATCAAGAGCATACAACATGGTACAGTATAAATATATGGGCTTGGTAATAGGCTAGCAACTTGTTTTTTTATGATATTTTTACATATATTTATACTGTACCATGTTGTATGCTCTTGATACTGTTTACTGCCTATAATTGTACCTTGCTGTGGTGGTCTGTGACCGGTTCACCCTCTTTGTAACCCTCCTTGGTTTTATGTGAATTCCCCCAGTATTTTATTGATTCACTGATAATACAATAAAATTGTGCACTTGCAATTTGGTGGATCCTCTTATTTGATATACTGGGATTACAGCTATAGAACTCAGCTCTCAGGTTGATTATGTAATTTTGAGTTGCTAACTATGTGAGTCCAAGATGTTTCTCTATATTGTTGTCATAATGTTTACTTTGGTCTTATTTGATGAGAACACCTTCTTCCATATACTAGTTGTGCCCCTTACATGTCTTTTTTGCAAACTGCAAATGAGACTTCTTATGGCTAGCTTTCAAAAAGGGCTTTCTTCTTTCCACTCTTCCATAAAGCTAAAAGGGGAGTATTATGCAAATAATACAAATTTTATTAAATGATCAAATGAAAATCAAATCAGAATTTTGTGTATAATTGTAATAGGAGTATCTTTTTGCACTCCTTATTTATGACCTCCTGAGAGGTGATATTACTCACCAGGAGTTAATACTACTTACTTTAATATGCTCATTGGGGTCATTCTTCTAATTTTTACTCCTCCATAAAGGTCAGATTTGTGGAGTAAGTGACTGATAGTAGTTCTATGGACAGATTCTTTCACCTGATCTGTGGATCTCCCCAGCTCCTCCAGAGTGATCATGAGCCTCTTGGTTGCTTCTCCATAGTTCGTGCTCTCCCTGCATGGGATATTAGTTTAAGTGGACATCAATGTCTTGGTAGGTGTTAAAGCGAACCTGTCACCCCCCCTGGACATCAAAAGCTATAATAGCCACCTTCTGCAGCACTAAGGCTGCATTCAGGGAAGGTGGCTATAAGCTTTTGATGCCCTTTATACTATTAAATATGAACTTATATAAAGGCTTACTCTTAAGAAGACCTAAGACCGGGAGGCGGGGTTTCGCGCTCCTCCGACCCGCCTTCTCTTGTCAGTCATGGTGCTCGCCTGCTGCTGCCTCCCCTCATGAACGCGCGCCTCCGTTCTCGTCTATGGCGCCGCGCATGCGCTGTGCGCCGGGTGTCCAGGAAGTCGTCGGGCTGCGCGCGCAGCCCGACGACTTCCTGGACACCCGGCGCACAGCGCATGCGCGGCGCCATAGACGAGAACGGAGGCGCGCGTTCATGAAGGGAGGCAGCAGGCAAGCACCATGACTGACAAGAGGAGGCGGGTCGGAGGAGCGCGAAACCCCGCCTCCCGGTCTTAGGTCTTCTTAAGAGTAAGCCTTTATATAAGTTCATATTTAATAGTATAAAGGGCATCAAAAGCTTATAGCCACCTTCCCTGAATGCAGCCCTAGTGCTGCAGAAGGTGGCTATTATAGCTTTTGATGTCCAGGGGGGTGACAGGTTCGCTTTAAAGGCCCCATCTCACACGACAATGTCCGAGTGATCCGATCAACGATCCAACAACGTCGTAAAATGATCGTTAGTGAAATGTCACACATATAGATATTGTTAACGACGCTGCAACGATTCTGCTACAAGCAAACGATACATGTGGTCGTTACATAGTCTACAACTTTCAGTTCTGAATAGGCGAGGTCGTTAATGACATAGTTATCGAGGTGTCACACACACCCATGCTTCAGGTTGGACGAACAATCATCGTCTGGTTTGTGATCCGATTCACCAACCTACGATGAGCGATCTGCCCGATTATCGTTGATTGGTTGTTCATGTCACACTGAATGATGTTGTTACAACGGCGTTTGAACGACTGAAAACCTGTGGCGTTTCAACAATATCGTTACCGATATAGTTGTGTGACACGGCGCCTTAAGTTGTGCCAGACTTTTTCCATTTTTGTATGATGGATTGAATAGTGTTCTATGAAATGTTTAAAACATGAGCTAATTTTTTTATAACCTAACTCCGCTTTACTTTTCTCCACAACTTTATCCCAGACCTTGTGTTCCTTGATTTTCATGATGCTCTTTGATCCCTAATGTTCTCAAATTAACCTCTAAGGCCTTCACAGAACAGCTGTAGTTAAACTGAGAATAAATTGCACAAAGGTGAACTCAATCTACTAATTAGGTAACTTCTGGAGGCAATTGCTCACTCATGATTTTATTTAGGGGGCATCAGATTACACTGGGCTGAATGGAAATACACTTCACAATTTTCAAATTTATATTTTTAAAATCTTTAGAAAATCATGTATCATATGCTTTACAATTTACAAATACTTGCCATTTTGTGTTTGTATATCACTGTAGTTTTCTGGGTGTAATATACAAAAAAGGGGAAAGGTTCCCAGGGTATGAATACTTTTTTAAGGCACTGCAAATCCCATATGTGGCGCCCCTGCGGTCTGGTCGCCACAGTGGTACTTCACCTACTCCACAGGTGTGGTGCCATTGCCCTCAGGTAATTCTAGAGATCGGCATGCACTATTAGGTGAATATAGGAGGTGCTAGCGTACGGGTCTCCAGGGCCCTTGTTAAAGTACATTCAACAAAACACTACACAATCAACGTGGTTTAAGGTGAAAGTTTTTTTCCTTTATATCGGTGATGCACAGAGACAGGGTGCGACAATATAGCTGACGTTTCGGCTACAGACCGTAGCCTTTTTCAAAGCATCGCTAGTTACTTGTACTGCACCAAGGGGACCTCCTCAATGGTATAATGAGTGATAGCAGGTCTATAGATGTTGGCCTGTATAGATCGTTACTGGTCACTCCTGTGTCAGGAGCATATGTAGTGGAGTTCCCCTGTTAGTGTGCTGTACTGTGTTGTCCCCTTGTTGTTAGCGTCCCTTGAGACGGTTTGTGGCACTGTCGTGCGCAGGAAGCGCCGGCGACATAGCGCATGACAGTACCACAAACCGTCTCAAGGGACGCTAACAACAAGGGGACAACACAGTACAGCACACTAACAGGGGAACTCCACTACATAAGCTCCTGACACAGGAGTGACCAGTAATGCTCTATACAGACCAACATCTATAGACCTGCTATCAATCATTATACCATTGAGGAGGTCCCCTTGGTGCAGTACAAGTAACTAGCAACGCTTTGAAAAAGGCTACGGTCTGTAGCCAAAACGTCAGCTATATTGTCGCAAACTGTCTCTGTGCATCACCAATAAAAAGGAAAAAAAACTTTCACCCTAAACCACGTTGAGTGTGCAGTGTTCTGTTGAATGTACATTGCCCTCAGGTAAGCTGGGAACACAAAACTGAGACACACCAAAACTACATCCAACACCTATCCAGACTCCAAGCCAGGGAGATGTAGGGTGGAAGAGGCTCCCTGAGAGAGCAGACCCATCTGCTGGCTGGAGGAGGGAGTAGGTTTAGGGGGTGGAAAGAGTAAGTTAGTTAGTTGGAGACTGAAGGGGAAGCAAGATGTAGTTCTAGGGGATGCTGGGACTGGGACCTAGCAGGACCAGTAGGTAGGTCAGCCACAAACCCCCAGTTCAGGGATCCCTCAATCTATAGCCAAATCCTAGGTTGGGTAGAAGAACTAGCTGCAAGAGGGGAGCCGGCCCCAAATTGCTGTGGAACTTTAAGACCAAAGCAAGAAACCGGATGCCACTGAACTGCAGGTGCAGTAGCCACCACCGTGAACTCTCCCAGACACAGAGGCTATAGAAGGCGCAGGGGAAGAGAGGAGAACAGCACAGAAAGGGAAAGAGCAGCACAGGAAGGCATATAAGTGTTGTCTCAGTGGAGTGAACCTGGACTACCTGGGAGCTGACCAAGCTGTAACCTGGGGAGGCACAGTACCCCTGGCTGAGCAAGAACTGTGAAAGAACCCAGTAAATAATCTAGTAAGAACTGCAACCCTGTGTCTCTCGCTTTCTTCCCGACTCCTGCTACAATTGGTACTACTGCCACCTTCCACCACATTCCACCTACAATAAATCTCAAGGGCCCGCTCTGTGTGTGGGGAATGTTACATCTAAGCTGACGAACCACCTACCCCTGGGATTATTACAAGCAGTGCTGGTCATCCCTGACCAGACACCACAGATGGTGCCACCAATAACTCTTTATCCCCTGTAAATATCCCCTTTATATGCGCAGTCAGGGCCACTGCTTCTGGGGTTGCAACCGTGACTACTGAACAGACTGATGCCTGGGAGTGTCCGACTACCCTGGCCCTTGCGACCATTGAATTTTTGGTGTCATGAAGAGGATTAAGAACCCCATTAAACTGAGTCCTGTGTGCCAAAGATTGTGCTTAACGAAACTGTTTAATGGCGGCCGCCATACTGTGTGACCATGTACTGGCCGGGAGGAGAGACGTGCCTTCCCATCATGGGAAGAGCCAGCAGCGCCAAAACTTGTGCCAACCACCTCTATTAACTGTTGAACGAAATGACCCGCCCATCAGCCAGACCACTCCACCCCCTGTTGAACAGGCTGCAGCCCAGAGAAAATACCGCCCATGAAAGGGTGGGGTCTGTAAATAGAGCAGCGGAGTGGGTACAGACTGTGCCACATGTGGAGCGAGAGGAGCCATGGCTGAGAATGACCCATGCAGCCAAGACATAGGGATAGCGAGCAGGGAACCAGAGGAAGAGAGGGTGGCTGGCCAACTGGACGAATGGATTGGCCGAGGAGCGGGTGGTCCCCCAATATGTTTGGACACTGTCCATACAGGCTACATGCTAGGGTGGATGCATGGCACTCGGGTGATTGCCGAGAGGGGGAGAATGCAGGATCGTTATGGGGAGCTCTGCCTGCTGCCATCCCCTACAGAAATACTGGCTGTGTTGATGGAGTTGGAGACCCAGCCACCCGGGAAGCTGGAGGACGAAGACGATGAATGTGAGGAAGTTACAGCTCCAAGGACCGCAGTGCCCCCCAAGGACACATCACTGGAGCTGGCAAGTTCATCAACTCCCCCAATGGCTGAGGGAGAACCTTGAGACCCGACACTGGCAACAAAGAGCCACCCAGAGGGTATCGAGGCCAAAGGGGCCTCGACCTTCCAGCTGGCGATTATGCCATCTGCACCCGAACCTGAGGTCAGAACAGCACAGGAGCAGGTAGGACCACAGAGTGTCCCAGTATGCCTGGTAGCGGCCTAGCCCATAGTCACCGGCCCGACTGTAACACAAGTCTGGACAGTAGCCCAAACTAGAGACCAAAGTTGGTTGTGTCGAGCCCCAGGCTTTGGGGTACTCGGGTGTCAGGCTCCACGGAAGCGTTGCTGTGTCACGGGGAGTGGTGGCCATGCCTGATCCCGTGTCCTGGGGGTCTTCTTTGAAAAAGTGTGTATTTACAGGGGATTGTATTTACAAGTTGTCGTGACGCCACCTGTAGTTTCTGGTGATGTGTCACCAGCGCCACCACAGTACACCGGAGGTAGATGGTAATGCAGCTTGGTTGGCAAAGTGCTCTACAGGTAGGGCTGGACCTCCGGGGCAATGTAGTATAGAGGGGCAGCGTGTAGTGGGGCTGTAGATGGGCTGCGGAGTGTTGGAACAGTCTATGAGGGGTACCGAGAACGGTGAGGAATGACACACGCATACTGCAAAAGTCTCTTTTACCTTTTTACTGATGGTACGCAGGTAAAGATGTCCAGGGCATTAACAGGTGACCAGGTTGCACAGTGGGTCCCCACAGCAAGTGGGTATAAGGCCTCCTCTGTTCTTTTGTAGTGATTGAAGCTCAGCCTGCATGCAGCCAGATTTGCCTCCCCTCTCTTTCTGACTCTGATATCTGTCTTCTCCTCCTGTGCGGACCACGGGTTACCCTCTCTGATCACTGCGGTGGTACACTGCTGTGTCTGGCTCCCTCTCTTTGACCCACAGGGGGACCGGGTGACTGAATTCTCCACGGTGTGATGGGGTTTTCTGTGGTCCTGGAGTATCCCACAGGTGCGGATCCCCGATGTTCGATATGTCTCAGGGCAAACTTTCACTAGTTCCTCGCTTCCCTTTCAGCTCACTGCTCCTTGCCTTCTGTCCCCACTTAGGCTTGCGGGACGTCAAAAGAGCCACTGGGGTCACTGGTTCGGGCCTAAATGCGGCACCGACCACCAGGACGTCTTCACAGGTATCCTAGCGTCTGCACACTCTGACTAACTCCTCCCCTAGCAGCAGTATTTATAGGGGATCTTGCCTAAGGTCAGCAACTGGAGCTCCCCCTACTGTGTCGGGGTGGAAGATGTTGCATGTAGTAGGTACCTGCTGTGGAAACCCAACTGTGCATTAGAGAAGCCTGTGGCTACCTACGTGAGCAGGGCACCACAGTTGGACATGATGACATTGAAAGGAAGGTTCCCCAAGGCCCTTCCAGAGGAGGAGATCAGACAGACACCATAGCAACCAACTGAGCCTGTGACCCTGGGGGCTGAGGGGGGAGACCACATAATCCCTCTCGAGTTGGGAGCCTTCAGTGACCCCAAGGGGGAGCTAGAAAAATACAGGCAGTCTGATCTGGTCTACCCCATAGAGACTGTGCAGGAAGCCGCCAGCGGTTGCCTGACCTGGAGCCCCCAAAGGAAACAAATGACCTGACAGGAGGCCAGAGAGAAATCTGAGATCCAGACATGGGATGCGGCTCCAAAACAGATGGCCAGTCGCCATGTAGTGAATAGCTCCCTGGCCTGGAGGGTTGGAACTGTGATCAAACTCAAATAGCGTAGAGGATTTGGCTTTATTAAGGACGATGGATTTGAACAGGATATTTACCTGTCCCTGAAGGACATACAACCGGCTGGTGGAGCAAAATCAAAGCACAACCTCTACTTGGGAGTATGTAGTGTTGTGGGCCAATAAAGGTTGGGTTGCTGGTGAATTAAATAGACTGACCTCTGGTTCACCCTCGGAACTATGTCACCAGATACCGACACTAGTACCCATGGAACAGGATCGCGCCGCTTGTCGGATGAGAGTCTCCCATTCCGACACACTCAAGTGGTAAATCTAGACCCCCACAGGTAGCATCTGGATGTCTGGCGCAATGTGAGCATGACCACAGGTATAGCCACCATGCTATACAAATGACTGTTGCTAGGGATGAGCGAGTACTGAAATATTCGGACTCGCTAGACTCGTAACGAGTAGGTCCCGATACTCGGGTACTCGTTACGAGACTAGCGAGTCCAATGTAAGTCAATGGGGAAGCGAGTATTGCGAGTAATTCCTCTGCTGCTGGACCCTATAAAGAAGTCTGGCAGCAGAGGAAAAACCTGCAATTCCCCACTTCATTGTAAAAAAGCCAGCGGTAAAAAGCGGCCGGCTTTTAAACAATGCTGACGACAGCTTCCCTGCCGCCTGACAGCGGGATACTCCGCTCCCCCCACCACCTCCCCACCCTATCCTAACTTAGGATCGGGTGGGGAGGCTGCGGGGGGGGGGAGTGGAGGTTCCTGTTGTCAGGCAGCCGGGGAGCGCAGAACCGACCGCGGCCAGCAAGGTGCTGGCCGTGGTCATGAACTGAGGTAAAACCAGATTCTCCCGGATTGCCCTGGTCCTGAGCAACCCGGGACCATAGAGCCCCATGTTATAGGGCACTGGATTGCACTGGACGGGTACAATCCGGGAGAATCCGGTTTTCAAAACCGGTTTGAAAATCGGATTCTCCCAGATTGTACCCGTCCGGTGCAATCCAGTGCTCCATAACTGTCACATCGCCATTGGACTCGGTGGCCGGTGTTCCTGCCTCGGCCGCTGGGAGGAGCCGGATTCCTTCGGCTGGTGGCACCGGTGACAGGAGGACCTTGTCCTCATATGGAACTGCTCCCGCGACGTCTGCCTCTGTCGCTGAGCGCCGCTGTGTTTCCCCTCTGGGTGGTGTTGGTCGCAGAGGAGCGGGCCCTGCAGAGGTGTCCGTTAGGCGCAGCCTGCGTTCTTCTGTCAGAGGAGGCGTGGGTGGAGCTAGTCGTGCATCTCCATCTGGCCTGGATCTAGGGGCGGTCCGGATGAGGTCATCGGGCTGTGAGCTCCTGCCTATGGGAGGTAACCGCGCCCTTCAAATACATTGGAGCCTGTCTTGCAGGCCGCCAGATATAGTTTTGGTTCCCCAGTGATATAGTGTATGTTTAGTTTTGTCTCTGACCTTGGCCTGGATTTCTGACTCTGCTTCTTCCTGTCGATTTTGTACCTCAGCTGCCCTCTTGGTTTTGCCCTTGACCCTTGCCTGGATTCTCGACTCTGCTACTGCCTGATGATTTTGTACCTTCGCTGCCCTCTCGGTTTTGACTCGGACTTCTGACTTTGTTTTTCGGGTCTTGATTTTTTCCCCTGGCGACCTTCCCTGCTCTGTTGCTCATAATAGGCAGCTACCCCCTGGGCTCCGCTATAATTCCAGATCCCTGTATAGGGGTTAAGGGTCTCGGGGTTTCTCGGGGTGCTGCCTTACCAGCAGCTCAGCTTCACAGCGGATGGTTGTCACATTATATCTGGCCCTAACATTTTTATATATATAGATACTATATATAAAAAGCATTCCCTTACGTTTTTTTTTTTCTCTCCTTTTTTCCAATGGTTCTACCTGTTTTTTTTTCTTTTCTCTGAGCTGTGTCTGCTGATTGCTCCCTCAAAGCATCTGTGTCTAGCTTCTCAGTCCTGTGGAGGAACACTCCCATCATTCCAACATGCTGTACAAGCCACAAGCTGGAGTCCTCTGCATGAACACTGGAGATCAGAAGGCCTCATTCCCTGGATGTCAGCACCTGGGGGGCTCTGGCTCTGCCTGCCCAGGTGCCCAGGTATTGCCAGCGGATGCTGCCAAAGTTTTATTACCTATTTCGTTATCTTACCTTAAGAAATCTGTGTGTTTGGAGGCTTATGTAGACAGTGGCTCAGAGGGGAATTTCATAGATCTCCATGTAGCGAGAACTCTTGGTGTACCACTACTAAGGCTTAATGCCCCCATTAGAACCACTGCAGTTAATGGCACTCCCCTCATCCAGGGTGGAGTGGAATTTGTCACTGAGGAAGTGTCAATGCTGGTGGGGTCTTTACATGCTGAAAATGTGTCATTTTTTGCTATCAATAATCTATCATCTGCAGTAATCCTGGGCATGCCATGGTTATGTAAACATAACCCAGTCATAGACTGGCACTTGGGTGACATCGTGCGCTGGAGCCCAAAGTGTCAGGAAAACTGTATCTCGCTATCTGTAAACCAAGTGAAGGTCAAGACTCCTCCCTTTGTACCATATGCCTTTAGAGACTTTGAGGATGTGTTTTCTATTCAGGAATCAGAGAAATTACCCCCTCACAGAAAGTATGATTGCGCCATAGATTTGATACCTGCTTCTCGTCTCCCAAAGGGGAGAATATTTAACGTCTCTGGTCCAGAACGTCAGGCTATGAATGATTACATAGCAGACAGTCTGAGAAAGGGGTATATTAGACCGTCCACCTCACCAGTAGGAGCTGGTTTCTTTTCTGTGGGAAAGAAAGATGGCGGCCTCAGACCTTGCATTGATTACCGCGAATTAAACGCGATCACTGTAAAAAACCAGTATCCTCTTCCACTCATCCCTGATCTTTATAATCAGCTGTTGGGAGCCAAGTATTTCACCAAACTGGACCTCATGGGAGCATATAACCTGGTCCGTATAAAAGAAGGCGATGAGTGGAAGACCGCGTTCAATACGCCTCTCGGCCATTTTGAGTATCTTGTAATGCCGTTCGGGTTAAGTAACGCACCTGCAGTGTTTCAGAATTTTGTCAATGATATTTTCAGAGATATCAGTGGTGTATATGTGGTCGTTTATTTGGACGACATTCTGTTTTTTTCTCCCGGTCTTTGGTCACACGTCCGACATGTCCGTACTGTACTCCAGAGACTCAGAGAGCATTCTCTATTCGCCAAATTAGAGAAATGTGTCTTCATGGAGGAAGAGATAAATTTTTTGGGGTATATCATATCGGCTAACGGTTTTCGCATGGATCCTTCCAAAATTAAACCCATTAAGGAATGGGTACAACCCAAGTCTCTGAAGGCACTGCAGCGATTCTTGGGTTTCGCTAACTATTACCGTAAATTTATTAAAGGGTTTTCAGAGATAGCCAAACCTCTCACTGATTTGACACGTAAAGGGGCGGATGTGGTTAATTGGAAGCCCGAAGCCATTCATGCGTTTTCTAAGTTAAAAGGGTGTTTCTCCGCGGATCCAATATTGGTGCAGCCTGATTTGGACCGCCCCTTCATTGTAGAGGTAGATGCCTCTGAAGTTGGAGTGGGAGCGGTGCTATCACAAGGCACCGCATCTCTCACTCAACTTCGTCCGTGTGCCTTCTGTTCCCGAAAATTTTCCTCTACGGAGATGAATTATGATGTAGGTAATCGGGAATTGTTGGCAATCAAATGGGCCTTCGAGGAATGGCGCCACTTCCTCGAAGGCGCCAAACATAGGATTACCGTAATTACTGATCACAAAAATCTAACCTATTTGGAGTCAGCGAAAAGACTGAATCCTAGACAGGCTAGATGGGCCTTGTTCTTCTCCAGATTCGATTTTGTGATCACTTTCAGACCGGGTACTAAAAATGTGAGGGCTGATGCCCTGTCTCGAAGTTTTTGCCCCTTACAAGTCGAGGACGTGGAACCGACTCCCATTTTAGCCAAGGGGATTGTTGTCTCGGCTGTGTCTTTGGATCTTCTGGAAGAGATTCGTAGATCTCCAGAACAGGCCCCTGACACTACTCCTGCCCAGAAACTATTTGTCCCTACCAAATTCCGCCTCCAAGTTCTTAAAGAATCTCATGATTCCGTCCTCGCAGGGCATCCTGGTATCAATAACACCATCAGACTTGTAACCAGGAGTTTGTGGTGGCCAACCATAGTAAAGGACTGTAAGGAATATGTACTGGCTTGTGAAACCTGTGCTCGCGCTAAGTCTCCCCGCAACCACCCTGCCGGGTTGCTCCAGTCCTTGCCTACCCCTGAGGGTCCTTGGACTCATATCTCCATGGATTTTATTACTGACCTGCCACTCTCAGAAGGGAAGACTTGTATCTGGGTAGTGGTAGACAGATTCAGCAAGCAGTGTCATTTTGTTCCGCTGTCCGGGTTACCTAATTCTGAGACCCTGAGCAAAGTATTCATTAATCATGTTGTGCGATTGCATGGTGTTCCTGTGAATATTGTTTCTGACAGGGGCACCCAGTTCGTTTCTAAGTTTTGGAGGGCATTCTGTAAACGGATTGGAATTGACTATTCCTTTTCTTCTGCCTATCACCCTGAAACCAATGGTCAAACCGAGCGCGCAAATCAAGCTCTCGAACAGTATCTACGTTGTTATGTCTCTGAGCATCAATCTGATTGGGTGGAACATCTGCCACTAGCAGAATTTCCCATGAATAACCAGTACCAGGAGTCCATCAAGACCACCCCTTTCTACTGTAATCATGGGCTGCACCCGCGCTTTTGTTCATTTTCTTCTAGGCTTTCTGACGTCCCTGGGGTAGAAAGGTCCGTAGATCAGTTAAAGACTATCTGGTCTGAAGTGAACAAAAACTTAAAGGGGGCTCAGACTAGGCAGGCGTCTTCTGCTAATAAACGGCGCTCCAAGGGTCCGGACCTGGGAGTTGGGGACAAAGTTTGGTTGTCTACGAAAAATATCAAGCTCAAAGTGCCATCTGCCAAACTAGGTCCCAGGTTTATTGGTCCGTATGAAATAATTGGCGTGATTAACCCTGTAGCCTTTCATCTGAAGCTCCCTCAATCATTCAAACTGCCCAATGTATTCCATAAATCCCTTCTCAAATTGTACCGATCTCCGATTCGTCCTGTCCGGTCCCCTCCTCCTCCGGTCTTGGTCGGGGGTGCCGTGGAATACGAAGTTCAACGGATCCTTGATTCCCGTTTAATACAAAAAGATGGAAGCGTGATGTATGTTTGGGCGCTGAGGTAAGGAAGATCTCTGATGCTGGCTTCTTTTCCGGACTTTATTAAAATAATTGCAGTTATAATTATTCAAGCTTAAGGCTCTCAAAACCCACGATGCATTTCGACGTGCACACACGTCTTTCTCAAGTGAATGAGAGCCCTTCAATTCCTCCTATCTTAATAAGCTTATCTACGGGCTGTGGTTTACAACCAGACCAGGTGAGTTTAAACGCAAAAGAACCGCCCGTTAACAGCCCCATGTGTACAGGCGCACTACAAGCTGTTGTTGTTTTTTCTTTACATATTGATTCCCGTTTAGTGAGAGGATCCGTGCAGTATCTGGTACGTTGGAAGGGCTATGGTCCGGAGGAGAGGTCCTGGGTGCCTGCCAGTAATATCCATGCCAAGGGTTTGATCAGGAAGTTTCATCTTCTTCATCCCAATAAACCGGGTTTTGTGGGTCCGGAGGCCCCTCGTAGAGGGGGGGGTACTGTCACATCGCCATTGGACTCGGTGGCCGGTGTTCCTGCCTCGGCCGCTGGGAGGAGCCGGATTCCTTCGGCTGGTGGCACCGGTGACAGGAGGACCTTGTCCTCATATGGAACTGCTCCCGCGACATCTGCCTCTGTCGCTGAGCGCCGCTGTGTTTCCCCTGTGGGTGGTGTTGGTCGCAGAGGAGCGGGCCCTGCAGAGGTGTCCGTTAGGCGCAGCCTGCGTTCTTCTGTCAGAGGTGGCGTGGGTGGAGCTAGTCGTGCATCTCCATCTGGCCTGGATCTAGAGGCGGTCCGGATGAGGTCATCGGGCTGTGAGCTCCAGCCTATGGGAGGTAACCGCGCCCTTCAAATACATTGGAGCCTGTCTTGCAGGCCGCCAGATATAGTTTTGGTTCCCCAGTGATATAGTGTATGTTTAGTTTTGTCTCTGACCTTGGCCTGGATTTCTGACTCTGCTTCTTCCTGTCGATTTTGTACCTCAGCTGCCCTCTTGGTTTTGCCCTTGACCCTTGCCTGGATTCTCGACTCTGCTACTGCCTGATGATTTTGTACCTTCGCTGCCCTCTCAGTTTTGACTCGGACTTCTGACTTTGTTTTTCGGGTCTTGATTTTTTCCCCTGGTGACCTTCCCTGCTCTGTTGCTCATAATAGGCAGCTACCCCCTGGGCTCCGCTATAATTCCAGATCCCTGTATAGGGGTTAAGGGTCTCGGGGTTTCTCGGGGTGCTGCCTTACCAGCAGCTCAGCTTCACAGCGGATGGTTGTCACAATAACATGGGGCTCTATGGTCCCAGATTACACCGGACCGGGACAATCCGGGAGCCTCTGGTTTTCAAACCGGTTTTCTCTTTTTGATGCTTCCCGCCTGGATTTTCAAATGAACAGCTGACTCAGGTCTTTTTACCGCTGGCTTTTAAACACTGAATTAGGAAATTGCAGGTTATTCCTCTGTTGCCAGACCTCTTTATAGGGTCCAGCAGCAGAGGAATTGGATTTTCCATTGATTTACATTGGACTCATTACTCTGCGAGTAATCGCTAGGAAACTCGCAGAGTAACGAGTTGAGCGAGTACCCTACTATTCGCCGAGTAACGAATAGTAACGAGTAGACTCGGCTCGTTCCTACTGTTAGCATGTGTGAGTCTATACCGACTATAGCAGCAAATATGACCCGTTGCAATGTAATTGTAGAATGCCCTCAGACACTGGTTGTGTCGTCTGCTAGCAGCGACCACAGCTTAGCTAGTAACGTGTAGGTTGTAATGATTAACAATGTTTGTGTTTTCTTCTTTCTTTTTCACTGTACCAGTGAGTGTATAATGTGTAATATTGTATTATAGTCTTAAAACCAGTTTTACATAGGCTGTATATGTAGATAGGTTAGCCCAGCTAGGCCTTAGTGTAAGTAACATGTATATAAGTTAATGTAAATATTACAAAGTGTAGGAGCTGGCTAGGTTTAAGGTACCTTCACACGCCGCAATCTCGCCTGGCAATGTGAGGCAATCTAACGTGCGCGTGCATGTTTTTCATGGTCGCCTCATATCGCCGATGGTGGCATCACACGCCGCAATTTCGCCCTTGAAGTAAGGCGATGTGTCGCTCCGGAAATCGCCTCACCCACAGCAGAAGCAATCCTGCCGAATTCCATCGCCACTTCACACTGCGTCCCATACGCGCTCATTGGACAACGCAACAGCGTTACAATTGGGCAGCCTGCTCTGGAAGGCTGGCTAATACATGACGCCATTGCCATTGTGTGGTGGGGTGCGGAGTCAAGTGACAGCCAATGGGAACACAGTAGCCCACACCAACCATTTCAGAAGGGGCGCAGACTCCAGCACGCTGAGGCACGCCTACAGGAAATCATAGGCAATACTGTTTCCATCACTATCGCCCTATCAGATGCCATAACCCGGAAATATCGCCTTTATGATTGCGGCTGATTTCAGAGCAGTGCTCAGGAATCAGGCGACGTCCGAGAGGCGATTTATCGCCGCGAAATTCCCCAATCACATGCCGCAACTGTGAGTCAATTTCACGGCGATTGTGCCGGAGCGACATATCGCCTTTAGGATTGCCAGGCGAGATTGTGGCGTGTGAAGGTACCTTAAGTAAGATTTAAACTCACCATGGTCAATCAGGCCACAAGACTGTGAGGTGGCCAGGACAGACTTCCTATATATAGTTGCATCTCTTAAGGTGCTTCTTGTTGGTTTTCAAACCAAAATAGTAAGGTGCACAACTGGAACCTGTTGCAATTTACAAAAGTTATTGCACTTCTAAGGAACGTTTGTACTTGAAAAGTTATGCACTTAACCCCTGACCTCAAAAACCGTCGGCGTGGCCGAAGAATAAGGTCAAAATATGGTCTTTGTAAAATCTACTCTATACTGACGATGTCTGACGACACGTGATCGGTTCGTGGAAGAGTGGGAGAGGGACCTTGGCTCATCGATATTATCAATGGACTGGAGTAAATCCTTTTTGTGCACTCATAAATTACCCCTAGCTTGTAAAATGCAAGAAACAAACTATAAGCTTGTTTCCCGGTGGTATAGGTGCACCCATAAGATCAACAGAATTTTCCCAAACACCTCTAGCTCTTACTGGCGGTGCGAGATGGCGGTAGGATCTGCACTGCACATTTAGTGGGAATGCCCCTCAATTCATAGCTTGTGGTGCAAGGTCTTTGACATACATACACAGATCACAGGTGAAGCTGTGCAATGCACCCCTCGGATCGGACTCCTTTCTATGCTTTCAGGTTCCTTTAAAGCAATGAAGTCCGTACAATGACACTGTTCAGCCGCCACCAGATTTATCATACCGAGAAAGTGGTGTACAAAAATTTCCCCCTCCATCCTGGACTGGTCCAATGAAATGGATTTCATCTGCAGGATGGAGAATCTTTCTGCTCATTCTGAAGTCCAGATTGACAAGTACTTTCATCAATGTCAAGCTTGGCTCCTGTTCTGTGAGTCACCTGAGTACAAGGTGGCCTTAACCTCATAGATCACTGCATAATATTATAATAGCATGGCGTTACTGGTCCATCTCGGTGGTGGGGAGGGCTCCTGTCCCTATCCTCCCCTCTTACAATTCTCCTCAATATGTATCTATCAGTTGTCCTCCCCTCTCTTACCCCCTCCTATATTCCACCCTACTTTTTCTTTCTGTTCCCCCTTTTCTGACTCTTTCTCTCTATTTCCTTCTTTATCTGTCTCACTACTATTTAGAAGTACTCATCCAACACCAAGAGATTATAGTCAATTCATCTTCATGCAATACTATTGTTATGGCCGTTAAACTACAGGCAACGATCTTCCATCCTAGTTTTCTTTTTTCTCCTTCTTATTTTTTTGTCATTTGGTAGAGGTGATTTCATATTTTGTCACATGATCTAAATGGGCCGTGAGCTGATAAATGTCCGTTTATACATGTTGATGACTAACCTCTGTGATGCTTTGTTGTTTCTTTGTATGTACGATTTTCTATTTGATACCACTTCAATAAAAGATTTAAAAAAAAAAATGGTCTTTGTGCCCTGTAGCCACGCCCAGGGACAAAGCCTAAGGTGGTTTGGGGAAGTTCCCACCACTTGCACTTAAATCTTTTGATGTGACGCACCGCACTGGCGTCATTGCAGGAATCTGTTGACTATTTCATGCTGTGTTGGATTTTTTGTATTTTTGTACTTTTTGTATTTTCAATACTTGTAACGCTCAAGAAAATATGCCTCCCATAAAGGGAAGATGTTATATGTTAATCTGTAAATGAAAAACTGTTGCACGTTCTTGCCGCTAACACCTTTTGTACCTGTTTTACAGCCCGCAGACGTACTGTGCTTAACCAGGGGGCACCCCTGCGGTCTGGTCACCACAGTGGTACTGTGTCTACTCCACAGGTGTGGTGCCATTGCCTTCAAGTAAGCTGGGAACACAAAACTGAGACACACCAAAACCACATCCAACACCTATTCAGACTCCAAGCCAGGGAGATCTGAGAGAACAGACCACATCTACTGGCTGGAGGAAGGAGTAGGTATAGGGGGGTGGAGAGAGTTAGTTAGTTAGTCAGAGAGTGAAGGGAAAGCAAGATGGAGTTCTAGGGATGCTGGGACTGGGGCCTAGCGGGACCAGTCGGTAGGTCAGCCACGAACCCCATGTTCAGAGAACCCCGAATCTACAGCCAATTTAAGGTTGGGTAGAAGAACTAGCTGCAAGAGGGGAGCCGGCCTCAAATTGCTGTGGAACTTTAAGACCTAGCCAAGAAACCAGAGGCCACTGAACTGCAGGTGCAGTAGCCGCCACAGTGAACTCTCCCAGACACAGTGGCTATAGAGGATCAAGAGGACGTGCGAGGCCATTGTTCAACATGACCTGCAGTGACCTTCCTTGGGATCAGTAGCATGAAGGCGCAGGGGTAGAGAGGAGAACAGCGCGAAAAGGGAAAGAGCAGCATTGGAAGGTATATAAGTGGTGTCTCAGTGGAGTGATCCTGGACTACCTGGGAGCTGACCAAGCTGTAACCTGGAGATGTACAGTACTCCAGCTGAGCAAGAACTGTGAAAGAACCCAGTAAAGAAGCCAGTAAAAACTGCAACCCTGTGTCTCTTACTTTCTTCCCATGTCCTGCTACAATCAGTACTACGACCGCCATCCACCACATTCCATCTACATTAAATCTCAGGGGCCCGCATCGTCTGTGGGGAGTGTTATATCTAAGCTGCCAAACCACCTATCCCCTGGGATTACTACAAGCAGCGATGGTCATCCCTGACTAGACACCACAGATGGCGTTACAAATAACTCTTCATTATCCCCTGTAAATATTCCCTTTTCATGCTCGATCAGAGCCACGGCTTCCGGCATTGCCACCATGACTACTGAACAGACTGATGCCCCGGAGTATCCCAGCCCTTGCGACTGTTGCATATACACTTAACTGGCAATGTATGCTCTGCGTGTTTGACTTGAAAATCATGTTTCTCAGCAGCACATCATCCTGTGTAAACAAGACATATGCTGCCGAGAACATTAATATCATAAGCGCACAGAGTGATTATATTATAGGGAGGCTGGAAGAGCCAAAATGCAAATTAATCTACTTAAAAATGTTTTGGTTTTAGATGCCTGAACTTGCATATCTTTGCACGTATTGCACTCATATTGGAGGAGCCCTGGGGTGTGCAGGCTTACAGTGATCACGGGTTGAGAAATCAGTGATCAGAGTATGTCAGTGTGGCGCCCCGCAACGAGTGCGTCACAAGAGGGTATTGCAGCCATAAATGCAGCTGCAATATCCTCTGACTCAGCAATGATCCGGTTAACATAGAAATCCAACCCTACATGTATCACTTAGAACAGAGGGCCAATCATAGGTCCTGGTGGGTGGAGTGTTAGGGAAGTGTAGTAGAGAACACACAATAGTCTAGAGAACAGAGGAGTCTGGAATCTAGAGCAGAGCCTAGACCACAGAACTTGGAGAGGAGCGGGGGCTCCGCACCCCGTGCGGGCCCCTGGGCCGTCACCGGTCGGGTGTCAGCACCTGAGGCCTTACCTACCGGGATTGGGCATCATCACACGGGTCCCCAAAAGACTCCCGTGCCCACAACTCACAGCCGGTTCACTGGTACCGAAGCTGGCAGCAGTTCACCTCTGCTACGCGAACCAGAAGCGTGGAGGAGCAGCTTTACAGGAGCACCCCACCACCAGCCAACTTCCAGTCGTCTAACCAGCGGTGTACCCACTGAGGGATCCAAGGCTCCCCAAAACATCCAGAACGTACATCATGGATAGGGCATTGAAGCAGCCTCCCCGTACCCGATCTGGTATTCCTGGGCGACACTGGTAACAAATTAGGTAGAATGGAGGAACACTGCGGATTTCTAAGGGACACCATCACTGCTGAGTCCACCCGGTCTACTACTCAACCACTGTATGCCATGTACTGCCTGCTGGTTACAGTAAAGACCCGTTGCAGAGACTATCTGTGTCCGTGCTTCCTTATGAACTGTCCGTCCGCACTACAAGGTAACCGCAGCTGCCGCACAACATCTTGAGCAGCTCCAGCCTCCGGGGATCACCGCTCAGCCTGTGGGGAGCGTAACAGCTTGCTGCTGTCCATCCCCCACAGGTTCCGCAGCGTCGGTAGTCCTTACCGAAACTACTCATAGGTGGCGTCACGAATAAATTAAAAACCCCTTTAATCTGTTCCACTAAGACGTCTTCAAACCCTTTTTGATCTGCACTACACCGGGCCCCACTACCGGCAGGCGCGGTCCACCCGTGACAAGGAGGAAGGAAGCATCGCCTGTCTAAACCGGAGTCCCGGCCACGGTGAGTCAGAAAATGGCGTCACGAACAGGATACGAGCAGGCCCGTTACCCAACGGGTATAATGTGCTTAAAATGACTTTATTGTCTACAATTTGGACTTTGTTCGTCCCTAAAAGAACTTTCCCGCCTTTTCACCATTGGGCCAAAATGGCGCCCAAGATGGCGTTCCCGCCACAAGAAGCCGCCACGTGCAAGCCCAGGAGTGAGTCAACCCCCCCCCTCATCGTGGGAGGGCTAAAGACAAAAGGCGCCAAACTCTTTGTCCGCCCTGATTGCTCGAATCAACCATGGGGGCGGACCCCAAAGACTTTTCCCACGATTGGACTACAAAAGCCCAGAGGAAATGGGAGTGTCAGACAGACCTTCTTCACCAGCTCTACCAGAACGCTTACCGGTTGAACGGGTGTGGTTTCCCTCCGAAGAAGAGAATGGCCAGCATGAGACTCCAAGACCTAATGCGGGAGGTCGAGGCGGAGGCCAGAGCAGCCATACGCCAACCGGGTCCGGGTCCTGCCCTTACCATAGACGGCAGCCCCGACTTCTGGCTAGAGGCTCTACAAGACCTCCGGGTGCGGTTACTTGAGACTGTGGAATGGACGATTCGCAGCTGGAGCGCGACCCTAGGCAGACGACTACATCATGCGATGCAGCAGAGCCGACCGGGTACAGCTTCTCCAAGCCCAGACGACGTCACCAGCTTCTCAACTGCCTCACCGTCGCCCACCACCTGTCCTGCTTCGTCACCGGAGCCCATAGACTGTGTCATTCCTGTGAGGACTACAGCTCGACCCGTACCAGCGGTCGAACCCGCAGCCGACCCCGTTCCTGAGCCGGAGCTTCCAATGCGCTCCACAGAAGAACTAGACCTTTACCAGGTTCCCACTGAGGAACCCGCGACGTGTTTCACCACTACAGAGACAGTCGCTTGTTTCGTCCCCGTACCGGAGGCTTCCTTTGCAACTGCCGAGGCCTACCTGGTAACCGGGATTGAAACCCCTCTACTAACAGCTACAGATGAAGAGGCAGGCAGCCTGGAAGCCCTGCAGGACGTCTCTGTGGAAGGATCCGCAGCACCACCGCCCTGTTGTACAACGGAACCAACTTCAACATCTCCAGCCAACGAGCAGCCTGATGTGGTCATCGAGGAAGAGGTCGGAGAGGATGACGACGAGACCCGCAGCACCGCTGAGGATTTCGACACCGGGTTTGCTTGGGGAGACACCGAGGAACTTCCTACCGGGCATACAGCTCGGGTACACTGGTCGGGTGCAACGCTGACACCTTCCCCTGTGCCGTTCCACCTGGTGCCGATCCAGACAGCCCGCCAAGTTCAAGCTTCCCGCCAAACCACCAGCTCCATTACTCATCTCTACACCCCGAGCCGTAACGACGGAGATGTACGCCAGAGACGACGAGAGGAGTGGCAAGCCCGTGAGCGCGCCAACATGCAGGCCCGTGCCGAGGCTCGCCGCCAGCCGCCGCTGCCTGCTGAACTCCGCCGTGAAGGTAGAATTTCCACCTTTAATTTACAAACCGGGTGGGGGTTCGCTTGGGAGGTGGGTTTGAATGAGGAGGTGTTTGTGGGGCGCCAGGATGTTGAGTCAAACTTGCCAAGAGGACATCCCGATCGCGACCTATACCGGGGCGATGTAATCACCTATGAACGCTATGCTTGTCCAGATGGGTGGTTCGCTATCCAGGTGCGCCATCGTTCTCAGTGCCAGTGACTTTAAAACTTGAACTCATTCAATAACTCTGTTCCTGTTAATCACTGACTGTGTGATCTCGCGGCCACAGCCTGAACTTTTACAAAAGGACAGTCGATCGCCCGTCGGATCCGCACCAAGTGTTTTACCTGTTTATTTGTCTACCTCACTTTTATGCCATACAATGACCTGTCATTAATAAAAGTGTATATTACCTGTTATAAAATATAAAAACCTCTGTAATGTGAGTAGTGTGACGCTTGGGGACAAGCGTATTCAACCAAGTGGGAGTGTGGCGCCCCGCAACGAGTGCGTCACAAGAGGGTATTGCAGCCATAAATGCAGCCGCAATATCCTCTGACTCAGCAATGATCCGGTTAACATAGAAATCCAACCCTACATGTATCACTTAGAACAGAGGGCCAATCATAGGTCCTGGTGGGTGGAGTGTTAGGGAAGTGTAGTAGAGAACACACAATAGTCTAGAGAACAGAGGAGTCTGGAATCTAGAGCAGAGCCTAGACCACAGAACTTGGAGAGGAGCGGGGGCTCCGCACCCCGTGCGGGCCCCTGGGCCGTCACCGGTCGGGTGTCAGCACCTGAGGCCTTACCTACCGGGATTGGGCATCATCACACGGGTCCCCAAAAGACTCCCGTGCCCACAACTCACAGCCGGTTCACTGGTACCGAAGCTGGCAGCAGTTCACCTCTGCTACGCGAACCAGAAGCGTGGAGGAGCAGCTTTAAAGGAGCACCCCACCACCAGCCAACTTCCAGTCGTCTAACCAGCGGTGTACCCACTGAGGGATCCAAGGCTCCCCAAAAAATCCAGAACGTACATCATGGATAGGGCATTGAAGCAGCCTCCCCGTACCCGATCTGGTATTCCTGGGCGACACTGGTAACAAATTAGGTAGAATGGAGGAACACTGCGGATTTCTAAGGGACACCATCACTGCTGAGTCCACCCGGTCTACTACTCAACCACTGTATGCCATGTACTGCCTGCTGTAAAGACCCGTTGCAGAGACTATCTGTGTCCGTGCTTCCTTATGAACTGTCCGTCCGCACTACAAGGTAACCGCAGCTGCCGCACAACATCTTGAGCAGCTCCAGCCTCCGGGGATCACCGCTCAGCCTGTGGGGAGCGTAACATCTTGCTGCTGTCCATCCCCCAGAGGTTCCGCAGCGTCGGTAGTCCTTACCGAAACTACTCATAGGTGGAGTCACGAATAAATTAAAAACCCCTTTAATCTGTTCCACTAAGACGTCTTCAAACCCTTTTTGATCTGCACTACACCGGGCCCCACTACCGGCAGGCGCGGTCCACCCGTGACAAGGAGGAAGGAAGCATCGCCTGTCTAAACCGGAGTCCCGGCCACGGTGAGTCATCAGCACTACACTGTGTACACTCCACCTGGCTCCTTCTGTGTCATTGCATATATACAGGATAGCAGATTTCAGGCAACACTTGCTCACAACAAGTGACAACTGTAAATGAAGATCAGAAAAAAGTTCTTAATATGCAAATTGGAGGTTGTAATGATGCCCTGAGCCCTTGGTCACACACCAAAGCATCTGACAAAAAAGTTGATTTCTCTGCCTCTAAAACCCTATAATATACTGCTGGTATCCTTTTTATATAGGCCAAGTCCTTTATATGAATGTTTTAATAGTTTTTCTTGCATTTGATAGTGATAGGCTGGTTTCACATAGCGTATTTTTAGGATCCGTGGCTGTCGTTTTACAACGGATCCGATATGGCCCCCATGTTACCCTATGGGCACGGATCGGATTGCATTTGCCCTTAGTGGCACCCGATTTTTCTCGGATCCGATTCTGACCGATTTTTTGCTGTAGCCAAAATCGGAGACTGCTCCGATTGTGGGCACAGCGGATCAGATCAGACACAATCAGATCCGACATGATGCGCACCCATTAACATGGGGCCTATGGAGCATGGGTCCGAGAAAACATCGGATCGTTTCTCGGACCCGATTTTAGTGTACTGAGCATCCTCAGTACACTAAAACTGCTGCTAACCATCTAATTTCACTTCCGCAATGTATATACATACATTGCGGAAGTGAAATTAAGTGAAAGCAAGTGTTAAAAATGAAAAAACTCTATTCTCGCCTGTCCTGTAATCCCCCGATGTGTGTCATCTCCAGATGCTTACAGGACCTGGCATTATGTCATAACCCGGTCATGTGACCGATAACGCTGATTGGGTAGCCCCGCCCAGCCAGGTCCTGTAACCATCGGGAGATGGATGCCGACGTCGGGGGATCGCTGGAAAGGTTAAAATAGATTTTATTTAATTTTTAACCGTTGCTTTTACTTAAATTTCACTTCCGCAATGTATATATATATTGCGGAAGTGAAATACCCTACACAGCTCCTTCTGTGTCTGGACCCGTGAAAATCATGGACCCAGACACAGAAATAGGTCACTTCCTGTGGTGTCCGTTCCTGTCCGTGGGGTCCTGCAAAATGTAGGATCCCACGGACAGGAAAAAATATGCAGTGTGAAACCAGCCATAGACTCCTTTTAACAACCATTTGGTGGAAGTGTGATTGGTCTGTCTGAACAGCCTATTGAAGGTCTGACAAACCACTTGCATGTAGTATATCAGCTGTCATTTAACAACCCCAGTTGGTCGATTCACCTTTGGGGAGAATGAGCAGAAAGGGAAGCAGAATACTGACAATACCCTCAGCTAAAAATTGAATAACTACAGTTAGGGCCAGAAATATTTGGACAGTGACACAAGTTTTCTTATTTTAGCTGTTTACAAAAACATGTTCAGAAATACAATTATATATATAATATGGGCTGAAAGTGCACACTCCCAGCTGCAATATGAGAGTTTCCACATCCAAATCGGAGAAAGGGTTTAGGAATCATAGCTCTGTAATGCATAGCCTCCTCTTTTTCAAGGGACCAAAAGTAATTGGACAATGGACTCTAAGGGCTGCAATTAACTCTGAAGGCGTCTCCCTCGTTAACCTGTAATCAATGAAGTAGTTAAAAGGTCAGGGGTGGATTCCAGGTGTGTGGTTTTGCATTTGGAAGCTGTTGCTGTGACCAGACAACATGCGTTCAAAGGAACTCTCAATTGAGGTGAAGCAGAACATCCTGAGGCTGAAAAAAAAAGAAAAAATCCATCAGAGAGATAGCAGACATGCTTGGAGTAGCAAAATCAACAGTTGGGTACATTCTGAGAAAAAAGGAATTGACTGGTGAGCTTGGGAACTCAAAAAGGCCTGGGCATCCACAGATGACAACAGTGGTGGATGATCGCCGCATACTTTATTTGGTGAAGAAGAACCCGTTCACAACATCAACTGAAGTCCAGAACACTCTCATGAAGTAGGTGTATCTGTCTCTAAGTAAACAGTAAAGAGAAGACTCCATGACAGTAAATACAAAGGGTTCACATCTAGATGCAAACCATTCATCAATTCCAAAAATAGACAGGCCAGGGTTAAATTTGCTGAAAAACACCTCAAGAAGCCAGCTCAGTTCTGGAAAAGTATTCTATGGACAGATGAGACAAAGATCAACCTGTACCAGAATGATGGGAAGAAAAAAGTTTGGAGAAGAAAGGGAACGGCACATGATCCAAGGCATAACACATCCTCTGTAAAACATGGTGGAGGCAACGTGATGGCATGGGCATGCATGGCTTTCAATGGCACTGGGTCACTTGTGTTTATTGATGACATAACAGCAGACAAGAGTAGCCGGATGAATTCTGCAGTGTACCAGGATATACTTTCAGTCCAGATTCAGCCAAATGCTGCAAAGTTGATTGGACGGCGCTTCATAGTACAGATGGACAATGACCCCAAGCATACAGCTAAAGCTACCCAGGAGTTCATGAGTGCAAAAAAGTGGAACATTCTGCAATGGCCAAGTCAATCACCAGATCTTAACCCAATTGAGCATGCATTTCACTTGCTCAAATCCAGACTTAAGACGGAAAGACCCACAAACAAGCAAGACCTGAAGGCTGCGGCTGTAAAGGCCTGGCAAAGCATTAAGAAGGAGGAAACACAGCGTTTGGTGATGTCCATGGGTTCCAGACTTAAGGCAGTGATTGCCTCCAAAGGATTCGCAACAAAATATTGAAAATAAAAATATTTTGTTTGGGTTATGTTTATTTGTCCAATTACTTTTGACCTCCTAAAATGTGGAGTGTTTGTAAAGAAATGTGTACAATTTCTACATTTTCTATCAGATATTTTTGTTCAACCCTTCAAATTAAACATTACAATCTGCACTTGAATTCTGTTGTAGAGGTTTCATTTCAAATCCAATGTGGTGGCATGCAGAGCCCAACTCGCGAAAATTGTGTCACTGTCCAAATATTTCTGGCCCTAACTGTATACTTTAAATGCAAGATGAATGTCTTCCAAACGTTATAGGATATGGAGGAGCAAAAGGTACAATAGGGTCTTTACTGGTTACAACCAAGGTGAAAAGATTAGTGGTGTGCTTACCTGATACGGTTGTGTGATACACAACACTGTATAAGTATGGAATAAGAACTGCTGCAAACACGTGGTAATGGAGGGTTACACTGAAAAATTGTGTGCTAAATCTGCGCTGCTGTGAGAAGGAGTCTAGGACATACATAATTCTACGCGTTTCCAAGCAATCCTGCTCCTTCTTCAGGAAATAATGTAGTTTTTTCTGATGAACAGCACACATTTGTCCAGTTTATTCCAAATATCATAAACATACTGTTGTAGTGCATGTGGTATTGCATTTTATAGTATAAACTATCCTAATCACAAGATTCACTACATTAAGGGGATTGGAAAAAAAATGAAAACATTTTTTTTTACTGTGATGCGGCGGCTTGCTGCCAATGTGTATGCTGAGACTTGAGGTTCCACAAATTCAGATAATGCATTACAAGTGCTAGATTGCAGGTGAGCTAAAAGCCAGGGGAGTGGTGCCCAGAATCCCAACCTGGAACTCACCACCCCCACAGTATCAACCACCCCAGCGGCTTCAATCAATGTTGGACGAGAGAGACCAGCTGGCAAGACAGAGACACAGGGAAGAATGGTTCCAGCGAGAGCAGGCAACCAGGCGACTTCGGGATGAGGCCAGAGCACAGCCCATGCTTCCAATAGAGTTACACCGCCTAGGAACTGTTATTTCCATATACCAAGAGGATGGCTGGGGATTCCTTCGAGAACCCGGACTAATAGGCGATGTATTCTTCGCCAGAAACGATGTGGAATCCTACCTGCGGAAAGGACACCCAAATAGAGATATTTATAGAGGTGAGCAGGTTACATACGAGCGGTACCCCGGCCCATTAGGTTGGTTCGCCATCAGGATTTCCCGCGTAGAGACCTTGCACCCGCAATAGACTCCCATGTTGAGACATTACCAGGTAAATAGCCCCTTCCAGTAACTATGCCTTGTATTTTTGCTTTTCCCATTTTGCAAGCCCTGAATGACCAGCATGTCCCCCTTAATTTATGTCTTCGGCTGAATACTCAGTGACTTTGTTTTGAACTTTCCTTTCCCTGTTTGATAATGTGTGCTGTATGAGCAGCGGCCCAGCGGTGATAACACACACTGGACTGTGCTGGACAATGCATTACCGCTGGGCTCACGTAGTTAATACCGGTCCCTGTTGGGCCGAGTAGATAATGTCTTATATGCGGATGGTACAACTGGAGAGTAACAACTTGATCCAAGGACTGTGAGGTCTAGTAACAAACTGTTGCATAGTTGTGTGTATATGTGTAACGTTCCAAGTAATGTGCCTCCCAGCAATGGGAAGAAATCTAAATATGCTTCGTTGTAAATAGTTACCCGTTAATGTTGATGAAGATAAAAATGCTTTTCACTTCCCGGTAGACAGGTACTAATACTCGCGGACGAGTATATTCAATCAAGGGTGTATGTGGCTCCCCGCCAAGCAGGCGTCACAGAGGGGTACTGCACCCGTAAAAGAGGTGCAGATAGTCCAGCTGCAGGTGGATCATAGGATGGTGGGTGGAACCCATAACCAGCACTCCCACACCAGACTACATGGTGGGAGGTTACCCAGGAGGGAATAAAAACTACCTCTAGGGGGAACAAGAAGGGTCTTTTGTGAGTCTTTGGAGGAGGTTTTTGGCCTCGGAGGAAGGAGAGAGGAGAGGGTCTCTCGGCTGAGGGACCAGGGAGAAGGAAAAAGGGCTCCCAGGAGTAGACAGTTACCGGGCACTGGAGCCTGCACCTGTGGGATACTATAGGACCACAGAAAATCTGGAGTCCTGGGGAGACTACAAGTCGCTCAGGCACCTAAGCAACCAGAAGAGGGAACCAGGCACCACTGAAGGAGCAGGCGGCCAGCCAGTAGAGGGTTACCCGACGGCATCAAGGGTGAGAGAAAGAGTGGAGGTCTGGCTGATTTCAAGTCACCTGGCTTCACACAACCACTGGGAAGCAGGAAGGAACAGACAGGGGAAAAGGCACACACCACGGGTTCCACCATACCACCTGGGATCCACTTGCAGCCACCCGTTAGCTAACTGTTATAACATCTTATGCTGAACTGTAAACTGCAACTTAAAATGCTACAAGTTTCCAGTAAAGTATCCGGAGAGAAGAGAACTCGACTCTGCTGCATTTCCTTGTGAATGACTTTGTTCCCCTACAGGAACGCTGCCCCGGAGGTCCAGTCCTACCTGTGGAGGACTTTACCACACTAGCCGCAATACCATCTCCCTCCGGCAGACTGTGGCAGCGCTGGTGGCATCTCACCAGATACTGCAAGTGGCGTCATGACAAACTTTGTACATCGTCCCCAGTAAATACAACCCGTTTTTGAAAGATAGGCCCAGGACACTGGGTCAGGCGCAGCCGGTGTGGCGCCCCTGTGACCAGGAGGCCACAAAGGGAACTGCATCCAGGAAGGTAGGAACGACAGTTGCACCCCAACACCCTCACAGATAGCCCACACAACCCACATACCAGTAAAGGGCAGCACCCAACCCCGAGCCCGGGAACTCTAGCCAGGCAAAAGGTGGTGGGTTTAGAGACAGTGGGTGGACCAGCAAGCAAGTCAGGTGACAGAGGGTAGATATAGAGAAGGGGAGCAGGAAGGAGTCAGTAGGCCAGTATAGGCTGAGATGCAAAGACAGAAGCACACGTCATGGAAGAGTGGGGTGGAAGGAGCGCTGAATCTGGAGAGCCAGTGTGAGCCACAGAGAGAAAGCCCATCCGGAGCCAGCACCCCAGGAGTGTGGGGGACAAGAGGACCAGTGATACTGGGTCCTAGAAACACGGCTGAGATGGCAGACTGCAGGCGGAGTAGCCCTCCTTTTGAACCCAAAGACACGATTAGAAGGAGCCTGGTAGAGTCTCACCTGGGAGGACTATTGGAGGCTAGGCTAGCAGCAGAGTGTCGGCTCTGAAGGGGACCGTTGATTCACCCGGTATCCCCAGACAACCGATGGGGGACTCTAGCTACGAATTAGGGTTCCTACCCCAAAGGACGGGTAGCTCAGTGGCAACCACGAGGGCCCACAGGGGTCCGAGCCACTGCCATACTGTCCGGAGACATACACACCAAGTAGAAGAGAGAGCAAAAGCCTGGAAAGGACAGAGAAAGAGTGAGGGGTCATAGAAAGGAACAACCTGGCTGCAGGGAGTAAAGGAACCCGGAGGGGAGAGTTGTGCCCGTATAAAGACTTGTGAACTGTGACTGTGAACTGTAACTGAGAACGCTGAGAAGTAAACACGGTGAACCCTGACTCTGACTCCCTTGCATGATTCTGCCTGCATATGATTCCTCCCCAACAGGTCTGCAGAGGATCACAACCTGAAGAGCCACAGCCTGTCAGCTCTGAGCCCTGAGGATTCTGCAGCATCAGGACAGTAAGTGCACTGCACCATCACGGGCCTGCGCCATACACTACACCATAGACTCTATCATCACTGCCCCGGGGAACCCAGTTCTATCCGCAGAGAACTATTCCATCATTAGCTGCTACAACATCATCCCCAGAGGTTCTGCTGCAGCAGGGGATGTCCCCCAAATTGACCACAAGCCATGGGTGGCGTGACGACTGACAATATCCCCTGTAAATATTCTCCTTATTATTGCCAGGGCCCGGGACACGGTCTGGACCAGGACCCCGTGACATTCCCCAGCAGCAGACCCGGTCCGGTACCGAGTACCCTCGTCCCGGTGGGCTCGACACCGGCATTCCCTGTGACAACGCTTAAGTCCTCGGAGCCTGACACCTGAGTACCCCAAAGCCTGGGCGCAACAAAAGCACCTGGGATGGTATGCTTGGAAGTAGCTGATGTCCTGGAAGACACGAGCTGAGGAGACCTTGGGGAAACCTGGACTGTCTCTGAGTTTAGTAGGCTACAGTCACTAAGGGCCTGAAACAGACAGAATCCTGTGATCCCAGAGAGACAGCTGCTTGAACAATGGATGAATACATCAGTGGACACTATAATGGACTAAGTGTGATATGCCATGCGGCACACCCGCCCTTGGAACAGACCCGTGGTCATAATATGCTCTGTTGATTTATAAGAACTATGCTATAGCTGTTTATGAGGTCTTAATAAACCAGCTGGACTGATTTAAATGTGAGACTGTTCCTATGTGCTTTACTTCTGCTGCAGGAGCAATCAACAGGAAGTCAGCAGTAGCCACGACACTCACTTCCTGTTGATTAACGTTTTTGGTGTGTGGGCGCGGAGACAGAAACTGGTGTTGATTGGACGTGGAGATCTCGTGACGTCACAATGCCACGTGACAACTGGAAGCGCGATTACAGACATCTCTAGAATGGCACCAACACCGGAGGTTACTATAGGCTCTTTTATTTTACCTAGGGGAGACACGTGGAATCAGATGGGTTTATCCTAATAGTGGATAACCCCTTTAATGTGTAAAGTGGAAGCTGCTTCAGAAAAATGTCGGCCTTATTTTTTAATACAGCTTCACCTGGGAAAACTCAGCGGCTGTGCCAATATCTAAATCTCGCCGTGTGAATATACCCTAAGGACAGTTAGTTTACCACCATATGCAAATACACCTATATACCCAAGCTACTCTGTGCAGAGAAGGCTAAAAAAAAACTATATCTTTGTATCTATACCTAATTCATGTTCTCAGCAGTGTATTAATTACATATATTACTATGGCCAAATTTACCTTATTGGATATGTAGACTAACACTAACTCTTTGCAATTCCATCAATACAGTAAGGCCTCATTCAGACAACAATAACAGAGATCACAATACAGCGGTGCTATGCTCATAGGCAATCTGCTGGATAGTCTGGCTTATTTGGAACAGATGGATATTGAAGAAAATTTCTGATTATGGAGGTAGGATTAAATTTTAGCTTTATTACAAAAATAATAATGATAATTTTTCCCTACCTTGTCGCAATTATTATTTGTATAATAACATGTAAACTAGCTATTGACATTTTCATGTACGAAGTCATAAAATCAATACCAGCCGCATAGTCATTGTAAAATGGCTATCCAACCAGTGTCCTAAGTCGCTAGCAAATCGTTACCCATAATTCTGTTAGCAAACCACAGTGTTTTTGTTTTATTTTTTCCAGCCATAATCATCCCTTCAGTGTCAATTCCTCAAAGACCCAGAACCATCACACTGATAGGCAGATCTGATCTAGGACGGGTCACTCATGCTGGGAAAGCAGATTGGGTCCCATATCCGTGCCATCCAATCAAAGCTTCCTAATAAGCTCACTTTTTCATTCTAGTTTAACTTGCCTTAAGCAGTGATGATGGTGTAGAAAGGACTCTTTCCCAGAAGATAGTCTCCAGATGGTGGGAACAATGTGTAAAATACAATGGCAATAGATTACTTCTCCAGTGGTACAGCTGTCACTCCCAGTACAATTAATAGGTCAAAGCACATAATTATAACGTAATCTTACATTATATTTACTTCATCTGTAATTTACCTATGTCATGTCAGATTATTTCCCTTCAAATAGAATCAAATTGCTATTTAATTATGGGGTTTTGCATGGTAAAGAGATGGATGTGCAGCTCTCTAGATCAGAATCCTTCATGTAAGTGGGAATAAATAGAAATTGTAAAGTGCTATAAGTAGAGTTGTTAAAAAGTGCTACACAGGGATAAAGGTGTTAAAACCCAATATACTTCTTTTTACTTCTGTCATAAATACGGTATGTCTACATACAGTTGTGGCCAAAAGTATTGACACCCCTGCAATTCTGTCAGATAATACTCAGTTTCTTCCTGAAAATGATTGCAATCACAAATTCTTTGGTATTATTATCTTCATTTAATTTGTCTTAAATGAAAAAACACAAAAGAGAAAGAAGCAAAAAGCAAAACATTGATCATTTCACACAAAACTCCAAAAATGGGCCAGACAAAAGTATTGGCACCCTCAGCCTAATACTTGGTTGCACAACCTTTAGCCAAAATAACTGCGATCAACCGCTTCCGGTAACCATCAATGAGTTTCTTACAATGCTCTCCTGGAATTTTAGACCATTCTTCTTTGGCAAACTGATATTTGAAGGGTGCCTTCTCCAAACTGCCATTTTTAGATCTCTCCACAGGTGTTCTATGGGATTCAGGTCCGGACTCATTGCTGGCCACCTTAGAAGTCTCCAGTGCTTTCTCTCAAACCATTTTCTAGTGCTTTTTGAAGTGCGTTTTGGGTCATTGTCATCCTGGAAGACCCATGACCTCTGAGGGAGACCCAGCTTTCTCACACTGGGCCCTACATTATGCTGCAAAATTTGTTGGTAGTCTTCAGACTTGATAATGCCATGCACACAGTCAAGCAGTCCAGTGCCAGAGGCAGCAAAGCAACTCCAAAATATCAGGGAACCTCCGCCATGTTTGACTGTAGGGACCGTGTTCTTTTCTTTGAATGCCTCTTTTTTTCTCCTGTAAACTCTATGTTGATGCCTTTGCCCCAAAAGCTCTACTTTTGTCTCATCTGACCAGAGAACATTCTTCCAAAACGTTTTAGGCTTTCTCGGGTAAGTTTTGGCAAACTCCAACCTGACTTTTTTATGTCTCGGGGTAAGAAGTGGGGTCTTCCTGGGTATCCTACCATACAGACCCTTTTCATTCAGACGCCGATGGATAGTACGGGTTGACACTGCAGGGCAGCTTGAACTTGTTTGGATGTTAGTCGAGGTTCTTTATCCACCATCTGCACAATCTTGCATTGAAATTTCTCGTCAATTTTTCTTTTCCGTCCACATCTAGGGAGGTTAGCAACAGTGCCATGGGCTTTAAACTTCTTGATGACACTGCGCACGGTAGACACAGGAACATTCAGGTCTTTGGAAATGGACTTGTAGCCTTGAGATTGCTCATGCTTCCTCACAATTTGGTTTCTCAAGTTCTCAGACAGTTCTTTGGTCTTCTTTCTTTTCTCCATGCTCAATGTGGTACACACAAGGACAGAGGTTGAGTCAACTTTAATCAATGTCAACTGGCTGCATTGTGATTTATTTACTGCCAACACCTGTTAGGTGTTAGGGGGACTCATAATGTGATCAGTCACTGATCACTTTACTGAGGTCCTCGGCGGGTGCAGTCAGACAAGGTGGACAAAGTGTCAGGGGTGGAATTAAGGGCAACATTAGGGGGAATGGAAGAGAAATAGGAAATAAGAGCCCACTGGGGGAGGGGGGAATAAGAGCCAACATTGGGGGGAGGGGAGGAAATAAGAGCCAAATCTAGGGGATGGGGGGGGGGGGGGAATAAGAGCCAAACTGAGGGGGGAATAAGAGCCAAACTGGGAGGAGGGGGAATAAGAGCCAAACTGGGGGGAGGGGGTAATAAGAGCCAAACTTGTGAGGGGAGAATAAGAGCCAAACTAGGGAAGGAGAGGGGAGGAATAAGAGCCAAACTGGGGGGAGGGGGGATAATAAGCCAAACTGGGGGGAGGGGGGAATAAGAGCCAAACTGGGGGGAAGGGGGGGAATAAGAGCCAAACTGGGGGGGAGGGGGGAATAAGAGCCAAACTGGGGTGGGGGGGAAAGAGCCAAACTGGGGGGAGAGGGGGGAATAAGAGCCAAACTGGGGGGAGGAAGGAATAAGAGCCAAACTGGTGGGTGGGGGGAATAAGAGCAAACTGGGGAGAGGGGGGGTAAGAGCCAAACTGGGGGAGAGGAGGAATAACGAGCCAAACTGGGGGGAGGGGGGAATAAGGGGCAAAACTGGGGATGAGGGGGAGGGAGGAGTAGGGGAATAAAGCCAAACTGGGGGGAGGGGGGAATAAGAGGAAAACTAGGGGGAGAGGGGGGAGGAGGAATAAGAGCCAAACTGGAGGAGGGGAATGGAGCCAAACTTGGGGGGGGGGAGAATAGAGCCAATGGGGGGAGGTGGAGATAAGAGCCAAACTGAGGGGGTAGAGGGAATAAAAGCCAAACTGGGAGGAGGGGGGGAATAAGAGCCAAACTGGGGGGGAGGGGGAATAAGAGCCAAACTGGGGTGAGGGGGGTAAGAGCCAAACTGGAGGGAGAGGGGGGGAATAAGAGCCAAACTGGGGGGAGGGGGGAATAAGAGCCAAACTGGGGTGAGGGGGGATAAGAGCCAAACTGGAGGGAGAGGGGGGGGAATAATAGCCAAACTGGGGAGGGAGGGGGGAATAAGCGCCAAACTGGGGGGGAGGGGGGAATAAGAGCCAAACTAGGGGAAGGGGAGAATAAGAGCCAAACTGGAGGGGGATAAGCGCCAAACTAGGGGGAAGAGGGGGAATAAAAGCCAAACTAGGGGGGAGAGGGGGAATAAGAGCCAAACTAGGGGGAGGGGGGAATAAGTGCCAAACTGGAGGGGGGATAAGAGCCAAACTAGGGGGGAGAGGGGGGGAAATAAGAGCCAAACTGGGGGGAGGGCAGAATAAGATCCAAACTGGGGGGAGGGGGGAATAAGAGCCAAACTGGAGCGGGGATAAGAGCCACACTAGGGGGGAGAGGGGGGGAAATAAAAGCCAAACTGGGGGGAGGGCGGAATTAAATCCAAACTGGGTGGAGGGGGGAATAAGAGCCAAACTGGAGGGGGGGATAAGAGCCAAACTAGGAGGGAGGGGTGGGAATAAGAGCCAAACTTGGGGGAATAAGAGCCAAGCTGGGCAGAGGGGGGAATAAGAGCCAAACTAGGGGGAGGGGGGAATAAGAGCCAAACTGGAGGGGGGATAAGAGCCAAACTAGGGAGTAGAGGGGGGGAAATAAGAGCCAAACTGGGGGGAGAGGGGGGATAGGTGAGCCAAACTGGGAGGGAGGGGGAAATAAGAGCCAAACTGGAGGAAGGGGGGGAATATGTGAGTCAAACTGGGGATAGAGGGTGGGGGTGTATATGTGAGCCAAAGTGGGGGTGGAGAATATGTGAGCCAAACTGGGCGGGGGGAAGAGAGGGGGGGAATTATATGTGTACCAAACTGGGGATAGAAGATGAAGGGAGTATATGTGAACCAAACCTCGGGGGAGAGAGTGGGACGAGTATATGTTAACCACGGGTGTAAATTTGAGGATCCAGTATAAAAGAGTGAAGGGGGATCAGTGTGGACACAGTATGAGGCGTGAGGAAGATGGCTGCAGCACAGCATGGTGAGTGAGTGGGGATGGCTGCAGCACAGTATGGTGAGTGAGTGGGGATGGCTGCGGCACAGTATGGTGAGTGAGTGGGGATGGCTGCGGCACAGTATGGTGAGTGAAAGGGGATGGCTGTGGCACAGTATGGTGAGTGAGGGAGGATGGTTTCAGCACAGTATGGTGAGTGAGTGGGGATGGCTGCAGGACAGTATGGTGAGTGAGGGGTGATGGCTGTGGCACAGTATGGTGAGTGAGTGGGATGGCTGCGGCACAGTATGGTGAGTGAGTGGGGATGGCTGTGGCACAGTATGGTGACTTGGGATGTCTGCAGCACGGTATGGAGAGTGAGGGGGGATGGCTGTGGAACAGTATGGTGAGTGAGGGTGGATGGCTGCGCACAGTATGATGAGTGAGGGGGAATGGCTGCGGCACAGTATGGTTAGTGAGAGCGGATGGCTGCAGCACAGTATATGGAGAGAGAGGGGGATGGCTGTGGTACGGTATGTGGAATGAGGGGGCAAGAGTGTGGACACAATATGAGAACTGAGGGGGATGGCTGCCAACACAGTATGTGGAGTGAGGAGATCGAGTTTGATGAGGGAGAACAGTACAAATCGTGGGCAGTATAGGGGAACACAGTGTAGAGGACATTTTGACTAGGGAGCCCAGTATGGAAAGGAGAGGGCAACGTGACCTGGGAGTCCAGTATGGAAATGAAAGGGCAGTGTGATGAGGGGGCAGTGTGGAGGGCATGTGCCAGAAGAAGAACAGTGTGTAAATCATATTTTGTGCAGTGAACACTGAGCAGGAGCAATTATTTATTACAGGGCATAGTGTAGGGCAGATATTTTTACTCATGAGAATTTTGATCATTTTGCCATTTTTAAGGATATCGTGTTGGGATGTGCTGAATACTTGAGAAGGTGGACATCTCCAGAGATGAGTTGTGGATGTGAAAAGTCATTATGGTGTCTGGACAAGATGAAGTAAAGAAAAAGACGACCCCGATCAGAGACAAGGTCATCTATATGGTACCTGGATGTAAATGATTACCGTATTTATGATACTGACTAATTCTCATCAGCACTGTAGCTCCTGTATGATCTGATGGTGACTGGTAACAAAAACACCCAGTGCTCCTTACCATTGATAAGAATGTAGTAGTAGTTGTAGGTTCATGCAGCACAAATGTGTTTGGGTCTGACCTGACAGTACAATTGTTTTACCATTTACTGATGTTGATTCTGATGATGAATTTCTGTACTGATGAGAATTGTGATGCTGTGTTTCTATATTGTTGGGGGTTATATGGATGTATACCTGTACTGATGGGGGTTCTAGTTATGTATTTCTGCATCTCTGGTGGTTCTAATGATGAATTTTGTTACTGATGAGGGTTTTGGTGATGTATTTATGTATCTACTAGATGGGTGCCCGATGCACAATGCATCGGGATTCTAGCAGAGCGAGTCTCCGACTCGCAATGGCCGCTTCGCGGCCAATGCTTCGCGCTGCTAAGGCGACTCGCCATGCCCGCTGCGCGGGCATAGCGAGTCGCCTTAGAGCTGCTCGCAATGGCCGCTGCGCGGCCAATGCTTCGTTCATATCCACATGACCACGCTGACTCGCAGCGAGAGCGGTCTCAAAAGGGGCAAAAAACCCATTCGTGATTATATAATAGATGGGACATTTAATAGGAATGTGATTAAGGATAAGGTGTATGACCTTGGAGCATCCCAATTGTTGAATACAATGCAGGTGACCTTAGATGACAGTGTACAGCCGGAGTACAATACAGGATGGGTCTCATTCATCATCTCCACCTCTGATGTATGGGCATCTAGAGAGGCTTTCTGCAATGAACTATAGAATAGAGAGGTCATTGATTGGAATGTAGTGATCCCCTCTGTATAGAGTAGATTTCCAGAGATGTTTAGTGTATCTAGTCAGTTAGTAGGTGGCACACACACCCCATATAGTACTATGGCCTCTTACCTGCCACAGTGTACCTGTCCGGGTAGTTGAGCACATTGCCCACGCTGAGGATGCCCGCTGCTGCCACCCTGGGCCGCCTCATATTGAGGGGCTTCTCCGGGAGGCTGCTCTACATCTCCGGGGACTTCCCCTCCAGAGCGGTGGTGCCCGGGTTCATCCTCCGGAGAGGGTCTCCACACCCCCGTCCTCTGCCCCCGGGATACAGTTCTGGCTGCTGCCCCCCGTGCCCGCTTCATCACTCTCCAGGCACATCATCAGCTGCTGGCCGGAGCTCCGCCAGTGATTCCGGGCAGCTGAATGGAGGAGCATCACGTTGCCGTTTCCGGCTCCTCGGCAGTGAATGAGACAAAGCGCCGGTGAGTGCGGTGAGTCGTGCAGGTTCAGGCTGCAGCCCGCGGGTGACACTGACAGCTCAGGGTAGAGCTGCTCTTCCACTGCCCTGCTGTACTGCAGAGAGGTGCGGGAGGGCGGGGACAGGGCACTACAGGATACAGGCGCTGCTAAGGCGACTCGCCATGCCCGCTGCGCGGGCATAGCGAGTCGCAGCTCTATAGAACTGCTCGCATGGCCGCTGCGCGGGCCAATGCTTCGCTTCGTGTATCCACATGACCACGCTGACTCGCAGCGAGAGCGGTCTCAAAAGGGGCAAAAAACCCATTCGTGATTATATAATAGATACTAGCTGGGTGCCCGATGCACATGCATCGGGATTCTAGAAGAGCGAGTCTCTGACTCGCAATGGCCGCTTTGCGGCCAATGCTTCGCGCTACTAAGGCGACTCGCCATGGCCGCTGCGCGGGCATAGCGAGTCGCCTTAGAACTGCTCGCAATGGCCGCTGCGCGGCCAATGCTTCGGGCGTATCCACATGACCACGCTGACTCGCAGCGCGAGCGGACTCAGAAGGGGCAAAAAACCCATTCGTGATTCTATAATAGATGGGACATTTAATAGGAATGTGATTAAGGATAAGGTGTATGACCTTGGAGCATCCCAATTGTTGAATACAATGCAGGTGACCTTAGATGACAGTGTACAGCCGGAGTACAATACAGGATGGGTCTCATTCATCATCTCCACCTCTGATGTATGGGCATCTAGAGAGGCTTTCTGCAATGAACTATAGAATAGAGAGGTCATTGATTGGAATGTAGTGATCCCCTCTGTATAGAGTAGATTTCCAGAGATGTTTAGTGTATCTAGTCAGTTAGTACGTGGCACACACACCCCATACAGTACTATGGCCTCTTACCTGCCACAGTGTACCTGTCTGGGTAGTTGAGCACATTGGCCACGCTGAGGATGCCCGCTGCTGCCACCCTGGGCGCCTCATATTGAGGGGCTTCTCCGGGAGGCTGCTCTCCATCTCCGGGGACTTCCCCTCCAGAGCGGTGGTGCCCGGGTTCATCCTCCCGGAGAGGGTCTCCACACGCCCGTCCTCTGCCCCCGGGATACAGTCCTGGCTGCTGCCCCCGTGCCCGCTTCATCACTCTCCAGGCACATCATCAGCTGCTGGCCGGAGCTCCGCCAGTGATTCCGGGCAGCTGAATGGAGGAGCGTCAGGTTGCCGTTTCCGGTTCCTCGCCAGTGAATGAGACAAAGCGCCGGTGAGTGCGGTGAGTTGTGCAGGTTCAGGCTGCAGGCCGCAGGTGACACTGACAGCTCGGGCTAGAGCTGCTCTTCCACTGCCCTGCTGTACTGCAGAGAGGTGCGGGAGGGCGGGGACAGGGCACTACAGGATACAGGCGCTGCTAAGGCGACTCGCCATGCCCGCTGCGCGGGCATAGCGAGTCGCCTTAGAGCTGCTCGCAATGGCCGCTGCGCGGCCAATGCTTCGTTCGTATCCACATGACCACGCTGACTCGCAGCGAGAGCGGTCTCAAAAGGGGCAAAAAACCCATTCGTGATTATATAATAGATGGTGGGTTTGGTGTTGTATTTCTGCACTGCTGAGGGTTTTGACATTGTGTTTCTGTACTGATAGGGACTATATGGATGCATTTCTGTACCTCTGGTGGGTCTGGTGATGCAGTTTTGTGCTGTAATTGGTTCTGATCCTGTACACATGTAACAATCTATAACCTGTAAGATTATGTGATACATGGCTACATTAATAAAGTGTTGTGCCCTCTGACAATTTAAGGGTTCTATGTTTTTATTTGTTAGAAGCATTAAAGGGGTTGTCCCACATTTGTGATAAGTCTGCAGTCACTCCATGTGTCCCTCTATCTGACTGCAGAGTTCTGAATTCTCACAGAGCACACACTGCTCACTGTCAGGATTCTCTGCTTCTGGCGATGAGAGGTCATGAAGCTGTAAGTATGTGATTTATATACATGCAGTCACATACTGACTGGACATGTGAGGTCTCAATCAATGAAAATAAACTAAATGAAGAATGAAGAATTGCATTCTTGTGCTCACACAACCGTCCAATCTTGCTATTAACACAGGAGAATCCTGACAGTGTGCAGACCACACGCTGTGGAAATTCTAAAGCCCTCAGTCATGTAGAGGGACTTCAGACTCATCTCACATCTGGATGAGCGCATTAATTCCAACACTAAGTCCTGTAGCACAATCCTAACAGCATGTAATATACTTTGTTTTTCATTGAACATTGAGAGAATTAGGTATTGCAGCTTGTCGGCACATGACTGTAAGTGTGCAAACTGACTATGAATGATCGGTCACATGACGACAACTCAGAACGCTGGGGGGGCGCCAAACTGAAGTCTTGCCCCGGGTGCCAGAAAACCTAGATACACCTCTGCAGATCACTAAACCCTGAATGTGAAAAAGATAAATATCAGTGGTGAGGGTCTTAAGGCCTTCATGCACATTAAAGGGATTCTCCACTACTGGGACAACCCCTTTTCAATCATTAAGTTTTTCCTACGAAAAATAATATCAGCTATACTTACCTGTGGCGCCATCCCAGTGGTATTGACACTGCTTTTCCCAGGGCTTGCCTGACATTCTTTTGTCACATGATCCCTGTGTCCAATCAGCTGTCATTAACCCCTTGTATTACCCCAATGCCATTGCACCAGGGCAATAAGAAAAGCAAGGTAAAGTGTCGAGCCCAGGCTTTGGGATACTTGGGTATCCAGCTTCAGGGGATAACTGCTTTGTCACGGGGAATGGCGGCCGTGCCTGATCCCATGTCCTGGGCCTATCTTTGAAAAGGGGGTTGATATTTACAGGGGATTATGTACGGTTTGTTGTGACGCAACCTGTAGTTTCTGGTGAGATGTCACCAGCGCCGCCGCAGTCCGCCGGAGGTCGATGATATTGCGGCTGACTTGGTAAAGTCCTCCACAGGTAGGACTGGACCTCCCGGGCAGCGTAGTGAGAAGGGGGAGCTTGGAATGGAGCTGTGGCTGGGATGGGGAGTGTTGGAGCAGTCTATGAGGGGCACCGGGAATGGAAAGGAATGATACACGCACACTGCAAAGTCTCTTTTACCTTTTACTGGTGGTACGCAGGTAAAGACATCCAGGGCACTGACAGGTGACCAGGTTGCACAGTGGGTCCCCACAGCAAGTGGGTATAAGGCCTCCTCTGTTCTTTTGTGTGATCAAAGCACAGCCTGCTTGTAGCCAGTCTTGCCTCCTCTCTCTTCCTGACTCTGATGTCTGTCTCTCCTCCTGTGCGGTCTCCGGGTTACCCTCTCTGATCACTGCGGTGATGCACTGCTGTGTCTGGCTCCCTCTATTGACGCACATGGGAAACCAGGTGGCTGAAGTCTCCACGGTGTGTGACGGGGTTTTCTGTGGTACTGGAGTATCCCACAGGTGCGGATCCCCGATATCCGGTACTTCTTTGGGCGAACTCCCTTGCTGTGGAAACCCAGCTGTGCATTAGAGAAGTCTGTGGCTACCTGCGTGAGCAGGGTGCCACAAAAGCACCAGGATTTCATGATTCTAATAAATGCACCAAACTCTGGGGCAGCTGCAGACTTCTATTATTACCCACGGTTGGGGGGGAAATAACTATGTGCCTCCCTAGAGTAAGAACAACAACCTCCAGCCATGTGCTTCATCTTGAGTGTCAAATTGGGGGGGACCCCACGCCACTGTTTTTTTTTAATTATTTAATTTAAAAAAACATTGTGGGGACCCCTCATTTGATACTCAGCCAACATAAATTCCATAGATGGGGGCTGCAGTTGCAGCCTGCAGGTGTCCGCGTTATCTGTGTAGGGGGTCCCCTACGCATTTTTTTTGTTATTTTTTTATTTAGCACACATATGTTGACAGGTTGGCTGCCAAACACTAATGTGTGTGGCAACCAAGCACTGACACTGGTACAGATTGTGGGAGCACAGTCTGATTGCAACAGTTAATTACCGAGGCTCTCACAGAGAGTGAGCATCTGTGATTGGCCATTGCCAGTCAGTGCAGTGAATATGCACAAAGCTTAATGAGCGGCCATTGAAGCATGCAGCGGTAGATTGGTAAGATCCACCTATTTGTCCAATCATCCGTCTATGTATTCTATCTATCTATCTATCTATCTATCTATCTATCTATTCTAACTTTTTCCTGCATGGGAAAGACCATGGAAAAATGGCATGACATACAGATGGTAGGTGATGGAAAAAACGTACTCTTGAATGACACTCACATGACACTCACATGACACTCACATGACACTCACATGACTCTCTGCTCCTTTTCCCGCCGAGGATCTCAGCGAGGCAAGATACGCAGATGTGAGCATACCCTTAAACACTCAAGGCTTCCTTTCTATTACTGCCCTATTCGATATTGAAAGCCTACAGTGTTGACATAACAATAACAACATATGTTACCGCTGCAGCCAATCACTTGATTCAGTAGTCTTATGCCAACTACCATATGGCATCCTCGCTGAACGCAGTGATTGGCAGTGGTGATCAGATGCAGATGTGCTTCACTATATCTTAGTTTATTTTTAACTATTTCTAGCCTATGGGATATAAAAAAAAGAACTATGTATTTCATGGAACATTTAGATGGACTTCAGGAGGTGATGCATTATGATTGGTCAATATATTAGTGTCTAAGCCAGGTTGTTTACATCCACTTTCCTATGTACAATATTGTTTTATTTCTTTAGGCAGTTGTTTGGCTCTAACTGAATTCAGTGTTTTACAACTACTGGTGAAAACAAAGACTTAGTGACTCATAGAAGAGCTGCTCATAGTCACCGCCTGCAGGCTATAGAACACCCACACCACATTGTGAATAATATGAGTTTTATTAATGCCATAATATAGGTCTTGTAAAAAAAAAAGCTAGGGATCAGATTGGTATTAGATTTAATTGAAGCTGTAATATTGCAGCTGACATTTTCTTATGAGAAAAAGGCACCGTCTGCTGGATATCATCATGTGACTTAAATGCACTGATGTGACACTAATGTGACAGAAAGGTCACTTGGCTGAGTGTCAACATCGCATATTATATGACTAAAGGCAGCCTTTTAAATGCATGTAACAACATAGACACAAAATACATCAAACATTTAGTAGACATTCTAATTGCAAAAATTATTAATAAATATTCTATTGAAAGTATAATCATATAATGGGTTATGTCGAGAGATGAGCCAATCAGTTTGGAGGGCCACATTCAGGTCGAATTTCCTGAAATTTGCGATTTCGCGCTAATTTGAACATCTTTAGATTCGATTTGGGGTTTGCACAAAAATACCAAAACCTCCTCATCACCATTCCCCATCCTGAAGAAGCATCAGAGAGTGGGCTAATGGTCGTGCGTGCCTTCCCATAATGCCCTGCAGCTATGGCATCTTACGGATTCTCATTCCTTGTACAGTGGTGGTCAGTACCCGGGCCCATCATAGATAAGCGGTTCCCAGCAGAGCCCAGTTTGTATGGCAGAGTCATTTTCCATGTCCACAGTTACTGGACAAGTCTCTCTTCTGTAGAACGTAAGCTCTTGTAGTCAGCAGGGTCCCTTTTCTACATCGATCAATCACGCTAGATAAGAAACACCACCTAGTAATAGGGGGTGACATGAACAAGGTAATGTTGGAGTCGGAGGACAGATCAGGGAGGAGAGGGGGAGTATGGCTAGAAGACTCAAGCACAGGGGATACGGTGCTACAGGGATTTGCATCAGATCTTGTAATGAGAGACACGTGGAGGTTGCAACATCCCGTGGAGAGGCAGTTCAAACACTTCTCACACCCGCACGAGACCTGTTCACGCATTGACCTCTTCCTAGTGCAGGAAAACATACTCCAGAAGGTAGAGGAGACCACAATAGAAGACATGGTAATTTCTGACCACAGCCCAATCACTTTAACGCTATGAGACGCCTTCCCATGGGGTACGGACATCCTGTGCAGATTCCCCCACTTCATACAGCAAGACCAGAACTTTGCCAAATTACTAAGGGAATGGTGGACGGTCTTGCACTAGACTAATAGGGAAGTGGAGGACAACCGTACGCTATTCTGGGAGACAGCCAAGGCGATCCTAAAGGGGCAAGATCATTGCTCACACCAACAACACCAAGGCGATGACAAATGCACAGTATATACGGACAAGTCAATCAGTCAGGCGGACATACACAGACTATCTAACTCAGCCTTCCCCACAAACAAAACAACTGTGGCTGGAGGCCAAGACAGAATTTGACACCTGGGCCAAAAAGAGAGAGCTCTTTGGGAAATCCCTATGAGACACCGAACTGAACAAATACGGGGATAAGGTGGGTCGCCTATTAGCTAATTTAGCGAGGGGCAAATGAGGCACGACACTCATAACCGCACTCAAAAGAACAGACAATTCGGTGACGGCAAACTACAGAGATATAAACGACATTCTAGGTAAATACTACACTGCATTATAGAGAGCCAGAACACCAGACAAACAGGGGGGGAGAGATGGTTACGGAAGAAAGCCTGGGCAGTCTGAATAGAGAAATAACGACAGAGGAAATAGCAAAGGTAATAAACATGAACATACATAAAGCTCCATGCCCAGATGGCTTTGGGGCCGTTTTTTATAAGATCATTAAAGACCAGATACAACCCCACTTACAGGGGATGTATAACGGATTCCTATCAGGGCAAGAAATCCCAGACAACATGAACACTGCTCACATAAAGCTTCTCCCCAAGGGAGACAAAATTCAGACAACCCTGCCAACTTCAGGCCAATCTCGCTGATAAACCAAGATCTTAAGATCATGGCTAAAATAATGGCAGACTGGCTAGCTCTCCTTCTCCCAGACCTGGTAAACTAAAAGCAAGCAGGCTTTATCAAAGGAAGGTCAGTGGTCGAAAACATTCACAGGGCCATGATGGTTCTGGAAGCGGTTAGGTTGAGGGAGGGCAAACCAAAGGGGGCCCCAACCATGGTCATGCTAGACATGGAGAAAGCTTTCAACAGCGTCAGCTGACCATGGCTGGAAACCATGCTAGACAAAATGGAACTGCAAGGGGCATTTAGAATGTTCTTACGCTCCCTCTACAAAAACCTGAGGGCCAGAGTGAACACACCAGGCTTCCTGTCAGATGTGATACAGCCAGGAAGGGGTACACGCCAAGGGTGTCCCCTGTCGCCTTTGCTATTCAACTTGGCGATTGAACCAATATCACGGTTCTTAAATGAGGGCCAAAGCTTCCAAGGGATCCACATAGGCAGCAAGGAAGTTAAATCCAGCTTCTTTGCAGATGATGTCATACTTTATATGGCGGATGTGCACAGGGACCTCTCCAGCCTCCTATCACAGCTGGAGGAATTTGGGGAACTATCTGGATTCTGCCTGAACAAATCTAAATGCGAGATACTCCCGCTAAAGGACTTGGAAAGAGGGTGGAGTTTGGCGCGGGGTACTCAAGTGAGCTTCTGCGACATTCCTCTAGCAAATAGGGCCATTAAATACCTGGGACTATACCTAGGGAGAGACACGAGAGACATATACAGACTTAATTACGCCCTGTTAATCAACAAAATTGTGACAGAACTAGAGAGGTGGAGAGATTTGCCATTATCCTTGCTGGGGAGGTGCCACCTCATTAAGATGTGTAGCTTCTCCATGCTCCTATACCCACTCCAGACCATCCCTCTCCTAGTCCGCCACGTCGACGTAAATAGGTTAAATAGAGCTTTTATGACCTTCCTCTGGAGGAGTAAGAAACCAAGAATCAGGGGACGCACACTGATGCTTACATGAGTCGAAGGTGGACTAGGGTTACCTAACATACAAGGTTATAACATAGCATGTCTGATGAGACATATCTTAGACTGGCTGAAATACACTAGCAAACACTCAGACTACACACTCGAGTCAGAGTGGTGCACCCCATGGGACCCAGTAGCCATTCTACACTCAACGGGAGCAACTGTGGTTCCCCAGGTGAAAACCTTGATCATTTTCAGAGACACAAGGTGGGCATGGAAGGCACTGCGAATCAAGCTCAGGTTATCCTGGAAGATATCTAAATACCTTAGTCCATGGCGACACCCGGACTTTAGCCAGGGTAAGGACAATGCACTTTCTAAAGACTGGAGAGCCAAGTGCATTAAAACAATACAGGACCTTATGCAGATAGAGGAGAGGAGGTGGTTGACTGCGACAGAGACATTCAGGAAATAGCAACTTAACCATTCCCATGCTCTACAGATTGAACAACTGAGGCTGCATTTATTCCATCGCTTACATGACTTAAGAAAGGAATGCTCAAACCACGGACTAGACACCCTACTAGCTAGAGATGTAGCGGACACTAGTGTATCCACCATATACGCCACCCTAAGACGAGACCTAATCCCCTTAGAGCCGCACAGGATTTTCAAAAGATGGAAGGTAAGACTACAGGACGAGGAGATTGAGGGGAAGATCCTGGAGGGTTGGCACAAGGTTCGTAAGAACATCGTGAGCGAAAGGTGGAGGGACACCTATTTCAGAGTGATGCATGGGGAAATTCTGGGGTTCAATATACCACCCAACAAGACCCACCCAGACAGAAAACAGTCATGCCCAAAATGTGGGGATAAGGGGGTAGACATGTTCCATGGGATATAGGAATGCACGGTTATCCTCCAATCCTGGAAGGTAGTGAGGAGCTGGACACAACACATACTACAGCGTCGTGTACCACTAAACTGCTTGCTGTGGACATTACATAACCTTGGAGACCTGGGTAGACAAGGCGCAGAGAAAACTACTACACACCATCATGATATTACACAAACGACTAATACTACAACACTGGCTGACAGCAGCGGCACAGACGCTATCGGAACTATTCATGGATCTGAAAGGGGCAATGCTGGTTAAGAAGGTGGTAGCAGAAAGGGACAGGGACACCAGAACTACTCAATTCTTAGCGACATGAAATCTTTCATAATAGATCAACTTTCTGGATGCGACATACACAGATTAGTATATCCCTTCTACAACACGACATGGTACAACTCAGACGACTTACATGGCACCCTTGGCCCACTGAAGGTCCCGGGCACTATGAGAAACAACCTTAACACATAAATGGTATTGCGGTGATGGTTGCTGGGTAGGGTGTTGGAGCTAGCTATCAAGAAATGGAATGGTTATCAGCATTTTTATAGGGAGGGAGCTGAGGGAGGGGCAGGGAGTGGGTGAAGGGGTCTTCTTCCTTTCTATTTACTCTTTTTTTCTTCTCTTTTCTTGTTTCCATCTTCCTCTCTGCCCTTGCTTTCCTCTTTTTCCCATTTCTTTCTTTCTTTTTTCCTTTTGTCTTTCCTTTCTCTTCTTTGGGGGGTTAAAGTCTTACTATAGGAAGCTCACATACTAACTAAACACAGACAAACAACACATGTGCCACCACATGGAATACAGACATACCTGAGACACGTCTCCACGAATGGACAATTTATACTTTACAGGCCTTACATGTGGGGAATACTATGTTATACAACTGTATGCTATGTGTGAAACTTAATTAAAAGAGTTTATAAAAAAAAAAGTAAGCAGGTAAATGTTTTACACAAAGATGCAATGTCTGTATATCCTTTCTTCCTCCCTGGCCCAGGACATGTGGTATGATCAGACCATGTCCCTGTACAGTCAGACACATCCATTACACAGTACATAGCAGGGACACATATATAAAATTATCTCAGCATAGGAGATGTGGCATGATCAGACCATGACCCTGTATGGTCAGACACATCCATTACACAGTACATAGCAGGGACACCTAGATAAGATTATCTCAGCACAGGAGATGTGGTATGATCAGACCACGTCCCTGTTCGGTCAGACATGGCCATTACACAGTACATAGCAAGGACACATATATAACAATATCTCAGCACAGGAGATGTGGTATGATCAGACCGTGTCCCTGTACGGTCAGACATGGCCATTGCACAGTACATAGCAGAGACACATATATAAGATTATCTCAGCCCAGGAGCTGTGGTATGATCAGACTATGTTCCTATACGGTCAGATACATCCATTACACTGTACATAGCAGGGGCACAAATATAAGATTATCTCAGTACAGGACGAGTGGTATGATTAGATCATGTCCTTGTATGGTCAGACACATCCATTACACCGTACATAGCAGGGACACATATACTGTATAAGATTATCTTAGGTCAGGAAATTTATTTTAACACATCAAACTGTGGAAATAATTTTATTCCAACATTGATTACAATGCACTTATTCATGGAACAACATTTTCCTCCCCTGGTTAGGATAATATAGTATTACATGCTGATTATTGAAATTATGGGTAGGCCATATCTGCCAGAGTAGAAGCCAATCAACAGCTCTTGTTTTTGGATCAGAAAGGGATCTTGAGTAAGGACCTTTTTAATGACATCCACTTGTTGTAATATGACATTTTGCTAAAGATTATGTTTACAAAACTAACATTTTTATTAATGTACGCTGACGCATGTCAGGTCCTGGGACTAAGTTCTAAGACCTCAAATGAAATTGCAACAAATGTTGGTGCTGTAGATGTAGTGTCTGGTCCAGAATAGTTAAAGGGACACTGTCAGGCCATTTTTCAGTATGATACTAATATTACCCTTGAAGAGCGCCTGGGCAAAAACATGTAAAATCATTATTGTACCATTTGTAGTTTCCAAGTTATCAGCATTGTGAGACCCTGCAGTGAGCTCCTGGATAAATCCTGTCCATTATAAGAAAATGGGAATAGTCTGACTGCTGTATAAACTGTCATGTAATTATGCACTCCCTCTCAACAGCTCTCTCCTCCCTCTCAGCAGCTCTCTCCTCCCTACCCCCTCTCAGCAGCTCTCTCCTCTCTCCTCCCTCTCAGCACCTCTCCCATCCCTCTCTCCTCCCTCGTCCTTCTCAGCAGCTCCATCCTCCCTCCCTATGCTCTCTGTACAGTGTAGTTTCAGTTCCCATAGGAGCTTCTGTTCTGTTGAGGACATGGAGGGAGAGAGCTATTGCCAATCTGACTTATCTAGACTCCATTGGTTTCTGTAAGCAGGAATCCCTGCTGTGACAGTTTCTGTGTTGTATTTCATCCCTTTCTTGGCTGCAGACACAGAGAGGAGGATGTAGCCTCCAGTGATCTCCTGTGCAGTAATGTGGTGTGAATATGTGACATGCATATTCATGCTTATGGGGAGTGGACAGCAGAGAACTAAGTGGATCATTCACTGTGAGTGACAGATGGAATGAATATCTTTATTTGAAGTTTACAGAAGATAGAAGGGGGAATATAAATAAAAGAAATACATCAATAGAAAGAGTTTAGAATGAGGAATTAGAAAATGATAGCAGCTACATGTGGATTTTAACATGAGTTTTCCTTTAAAAACCTCCATGGCCATCCAATATCTGTAAATTCTATATACAGTACTGGATTAGGGCATACATCATCACTTCTGATTTTTCTACTCTCAGACATATAGCTTTTCATGACTACTGTGTATGGAATAGAGAAAGCTGCGGCTGGTCACATTAGTCACATGATCGTATGGGTGCAGTTAGTAGCAGGCTGGTGTTGGGCCTAAACAGACCCAGCAGAACCTTGAGGGTATGTGCACATGGAGGATTTCTGAGGCAATGAAAGCTGACGAGTTTTCTAGTGGAAACCAAACAGGAAACACTGGTTTGAAGAGATTTTGGATGAGTGTTCAGTTTCCTAAAGCTGTTTTGAAGAGTTTATCAATTAGTTTAGAATTTTTTTTTTTTGCTTAAGTGATTTTTGCAGCCTTTTTTATTTATACCTTATTTGGAGCATTTTTCATCAGGAGTCGCTCCCTAAAAGTACCATGCATTTTACTTTTCTCTAACAAGGTGTTTTTCAAAACTGGGAACAGAAGAAAAACGCTGAAAACACTGGACATATGCACAGCAAAATGTTTTTTAATTATTATTATTATTATTTATTTATATAGCGCCATTAGGTTCCATGGCGCTTTACATGAGGATGAGGGAGACAAGAACAAGTACACTAAATCTAGGCGATCAGGACGTACAGGTACAGAAGGGGCAGGGACCCTGTCCACAAGGGCTCACAGTCTAAGAGTTTTACAACAGAAATTTAGATGGAGAGTCTATTGAGAAATTTTGTAGCAACTTTTCAGGCGTTATGTGGAGCTCATCCACTGCTCGTTCCAAAATACTACCCAACAACTGTGTGCACACACCCTAGCAGTCTGTTACTGTACCAGGGAAGATTTTCTTTCCAACCACAATTACAGTAGAAAAGCATAGTGTAAACAAAAATATACATAAACTCCAAAAATGTTTTTTCTTTACCATCTTCCATGGACAGAGATCTAATAAATAAATAGTAATGAAAAACATAACAAAAAATGTAATATATTATAACCCCAAAAGAGCCATTTCCATCTATTCATTATTGAGATTTGAATGGTAGACAACAATAAACGCTAATAACAAGTTTATTTCATTATTTATTTTATTAACATGTTTATCCATGGCGCTTGGATCCTTCAAACGCAACCTGAAAACCCATCTCTTCAGGAAAGCTTACAGCTTGCAATGACCAGTCTGCTGCCCCACCACCACCGGAGCTGCCGCCTCACCACCACCAGAGCTGTCGCCTCACCATCACCACCGAATCTGCTGCACCCCCAACCTTCTGTCTCCTCCCCATTGTCCTGTAGAATGTAAGTCCGCAAGGGCAGGGTCCTCTACCCTCTGTACCAGTCTGTCATTGTTAATTTGTTTACTGTAAACTGTATCTATAACTTCGTATGTAACTCCTTCTCATGTACAGCACCATGGAATTAATAGTGCTATATAAATAATAATAATTAATAATAATAATAATAATAATTTTATGGCTAAAATCTTTAAAGAAACTGTTGTTTTTTTACCTAGTCTTTTCAAATTATAAACCTACAGATTAAGGCTATGTTCTACAATGAGCTTTTGATGTTGCAGAATTTCTATAGCATTTCTGCACCTCATCTACAGTGCCTGACAAAGGTTATGTCGCTTATCCATGTTATGTAAATAAAAGCTTATAACCTGACATTAAATTCATCCATTGGTTGTATAAATTACTCTTTTGAAAGCTTACAGCAGTGGAAGAAAGGGAGGTCGTTAATGCGCTGCCGTTTATTCAATAGATCCAAAGATTCCAAGAAGTCGCAGGAACGTTAATGGCAACACCTTTATTGTGCTTACGCATTTCGTGGTACTACAGACCACTATTGTACCATGTCCCATCTTCATGTCACAGACAATGAAATCACCTGACCTTTGAAAGTTGAGAAAAATTATGGGATATTATAAAGAACTCCAAGATGGAACATGGTACAATATCTTGTAGTCAACATTTATATAGATGTCTGTTTTGTAATGAAATAAGAGGTATATATTTTTTTGTTAATCAGGCTGGATGTTATGAGTACTTGAAATGCTGATATGAACATTATAGTGAATATAATTGGATTGTATAGGACCATCTTTTCAGAGACTGAAAGTAGTTTCTTGTTTTTTACATGTTAACCATAAATTATGCAAATTGTTTTTAATTGGTATCAGGATGGGATGACAAGGGTGCAACGTCATTAATGTCGACTTCCTACATCTATTTATAGCCGGTCTGCTTTGTATGTCTGTAAACCTTTTGTGGATCTCATTCTGATGAAGTGGTCTGTAGTACCACGAAACACGTAAGAACAATAAATGTGTTGCCATTAACGTTCCTGCGACTCCTTGGAATCTTTGGATCTATTGAATTAACGCCAGTGCATTAACGACCTCCCTTTCTTCCACTGCTGTAATCGTTACCATTGGGCGGAGTGCTGCAAACTGGTTTTCTGCATAATTGTTGTTGTGACTAACACAACATAAGGTTAGTGCAATTACACGCACACATCCGGTTCACACTCGGATAAGACACTATGTGCGCTTTTCTGCTTTCTTTCAGTTTCTAATTCTTTTGAAGGCTGAAACCCTCCGAAATGCGGTTTAGGGTAAGAAAATAAATTGGCATCAATGCTGAAATATTCATCATTTAATGAACACAGAATGGTCAGATTTTGGCAAGACAAAGGTTTTGTCGCCTGGTCATATAATGCACCAATCCTAGTTTACATCCTCACCTGTGCTCAGTAAATAATCGGTTAATTAGTGGGTATTTATAAAAAGAAACCCAGCACCCCAAACCTTCACTTGAACTGCAACTTGAGCTCTGACAACATGCTAAAAATCCACCCTGCGACCAAAGCCTTGATTATCAAGAGGCTGAAGACCAGATCCACTGCAGAGGTGGCTGGCACCTTTAATGTGTCTCAGCGTCAAGTACAAAGAATTAAAAAAAGATTTCAAGAGACTGGAGATGTGTTTGACAAGCCCAGGTCCGGCAAACCCCGCAAGACAACTGCTCAGGAGGAATGTTTGTTGCTTAGAAAATCCAAAGCAAGACCCTCTTCCACTGCAGCAGAGCTCCAACAGGCCTGGTCACCTCAAGTCCCTGTGTCAACTAGAACAGTTTGTAGGAATCTGTCTCGAAATGGCCTCCACAGTTGAATCAGTGCCCAGAAGCCAGCACTAAACAAAAGGCAAATAAAAAGCCATGAGGCATTTGCAAAGTCCCACAGCCTGCTAAACAGATGGACTCTGGAAAAGTGGCAGAAGGTGGATTTCTCTGATGAATCTTCAGTAGAATTACACCACAGCCACCGCAAATACTGCAGGAGACCTACTGGATCCAAATTTGGTGGTGGAAAGATCATGGTCTGGGGTTAAATTCAGTATGGGGGTGTGCGAAACATTTGCAAGGTGGAAGGCAATAACCTAAAATATCAAGAAGTATTAGCTACCTCTTACATTCCAAATCATAAAAGGGGTCAAATTCTGCAGCAGGATGGTGCTCCATCTCATACATACATCTCTACAACAAAGTTCCTCCAGGCAAAAAAGATCAAGGTGCTCAAGGACTGGCCAGCCCTGTCACCAGACATGAACATCATTGAGCATGTTTGGGGTAGGATGAAAGAGGAAGCTTGGAAGACAAAACCAAAGAACCTAGATGAACTCTGGGAGACATGTAAGACTGCATTCTTTGCTATTCCTGATGACTTCATTAATAAATTGTATGAATCATTGTTGAACCTCATGGATGCAGTCCTTCAAGCTCATGGAAGTCACACAAAATATTAAATATGACTCTAATAGCACCACAACTTCATTCACCAATGTTATGCAACATATTTTTGTATTTTAAGTGAATTATTTGTTTGAAAATCACATTACTTTCTGTGGGCGACAAAACTTTTGTCTTGCCAAAAGCTGACCATTCTGTGTTCATTAAATGATCAATTTTTCAGCATTGATTCCAATTTATTTTCTTAACCTAAACCACATTTGGGAGGGTTTCAGCTTTTAAAAGACTAATTTATAAAACCAATGGGTGAATTTAACATCAGGTTGTAAGCTTTTATTTACATAACATGGATAAGCGACTTAACTTTTGTCAGGGACTGTACAGTATTGTTTAAATTTGGTTACACGAGTTTGTTTAAATATTTTTTGTGTAGGTTTTTTTAACATCAATTTTTATTGCATTTTTGACACTGTGTTTTCTCTTTTTGGTGTGTCAATGGAAGGAAGAAGCAGGGCTGCAACAGTCTGGTTAAAATAACAAGGGTGCATCCGCACAGGGATAAGAGATATAGTCAAGAAGAAAGAGAAAGGTACCCCTGTATAGCGAAGCACAACCGAGGAGACGTATTTCAATGCAAGTGAGATTTATTAGATAATTAGGTGTATAATGGCATAAAGGAGCCAAGCAGACATATAAAAACAATTAAAACCAAAAACTGGTCCGGACCAGCCCTACCCTCTGTAAAAGGCAATATATTGCTGAATAAACCCCAGAAGATCATACAAGGAAACTGTACAAGTATAGTAGGGTAATAACATCAATTATAAGGTACACTAGTGCACAATCAAATCCAGTCAATAATCAATGTATAAAACGGGGTAACAACATATGATCAGTGGCACTTGTAACATTATAACAGAGACATCATACAGAAAATAATGGAAACATCAAACAGTGTCCTCAATGGGTTATCACGTAATATATAACAATACAGTTAATAGTGAAGGAAGGTCGCAAACACACACCAAGGGACACAGTTATAGATGAATGTAAAACAGTTTCCAATATATATTGTAGTCTAGTTATACAAGGGAACCACATATGAAAATAAATGTCCAGGAGGGATAAGGAGATAGAACGAGTTACCAGGTCACAAGTGCCAATTGCCCACAGAGGGAGAGAGCAGGTCCGGCCAGGCCCCACGCGTATCGCCAAACGGCTTCGTCAGGAGCTAGTGTGGATATCATAATGAGGCTCATTTATAGGGTAATGCCAGGTGTAAGTTAAATGGATGTTAATCATAACATCCGGTATCTCCCAACGGGGAGAATGTGTGCAGGGTGGACCAGGGAGCCTCCAGGGTCATATCCGGTGACGCAGCGCCAGCCAGTATGTCAATTATCTGGCTGTCGCCCACGTCATATCCGGGACCGCAGGAGAGAGGAAGAGTTATAGAGAACACGGGCCGGGAGTTTACCAGCGTCACTTCCGGTGACGCGGCGCCAACCATATGTGTGAAGTCTCTGGTTGGCGTCCGCGTCACATCCGGAACCGCGGTGCAGAGGAGAGGGAGAAGTAATCAATAAGTCTGCAGCATAAATGAAAAAGAATCGACCAAGAGCATAATGGTCCTGAGGACCCCGTGTGGCAGTAGCGTCACACACGGGACAGGGCCGCCAGACTATCTAAAAAAAGGGGGGGGGGGGGGGGGGGAAAGTTTGTGGTGGGGGGGGGGGGGGTATATGTAGGAGAATATGTAGCCTAGATAAAAAAGAGGGAAGGAGAGATGAATTTAGAGATAAGAGAGGGTAACCATATGGAGAATAGAAATGCGGATCGGCACAATATGATTGCTCGTATTGAGGATAAAGGCAAAAAATAATATAAATACGGGGTGACATGGCGCCCTGATGGAGCTAAAAGTCGGTCACGAGTAGATACATAGAAGGCACACTGGGTAAACACAGACCCAAGGGAGCAATGCAATAACAGGGGTCCACCATTTAAATGGATGAATAGACTACTCGAATCCATTATCTAGAATCCAATCAGGTTCCAGAATGGAGCGCAGAGACAGAAACAGGGATACATAAGGGGTGCTCGCTCCTTCTTTTAAGCCATTGATACCCAACGACATATTTATAATGCAGCCATCATTGAGCCACCATCCATGTAATATTAAATGTCTATGTATCCATGAGAGGGAGGACATCGATCCGGGTTAGTCTCGTGAAGGCGTCTGTTAAATGATTAGGAAGAGTCTTCAAGAGAGTATTCCATCTATGCGAGTTGTTTGCAGTATGTCGATCATCGCGTAGTGTATAATTGCGGATTTAGATGATGCTCCATGTAGAACGATGGTAATGACCATGTAATCTATTGATCCATGATGAAATCAGGGGACGTGCCTATAGAAAAACATATATAGAAGAGATAAGTAAAACAGTGCAATGAGCAGATGAAGGCTGGAAGGCAAATTCAATCGCCTAGGAATCCAGAAAAAAGGAGCTCCTCATTCAAACCATGGGGACGGACTGGTGTGTCATGCTTTACATAAAACGGCTTTGATTTTGATTCTCCCTATTATGTGACTTTATAAATACAAAAAGGGGGAGACAAGAGGCGCAATAGTGCCCTATCACTGGTGACACAATGAGTATATCAATAGGTGTACACTCACCTGGTCCAGTTGTGTGACCCACAACTGGTTTATAAGCCTTTGGTTTAAAGCTGCTGCAGGACCTCCACCAGCCAGTCATACGTGGAAAAACGCTCCTATAGGGGGAAGATGGTGTGTCACGGTCCGCGCTGCTGTCTCAGTGGAATCCCAAGGGATGGATGTCTCCAAGAAGTCACAAGGAAGGCAATGGTTCCAAAGCAAAGATCTCCTTTATTCACCTACGCGTTTCGGCACCTATCCTGGCACCTTCATCAGGGTACCCTGTGACTTTGCTTTTTTATGTGTTTTTGCAGAGGAAATGCATTTAAAAACCCACATATGTTTTTCATCTGCAGAATGTCCGCATCTTATGCAAATCTATAGAGAAAATCTGCACAGAAAACTTAGAGTATCCGCAAGAGATATTGACTTGCTGCAGATCTGAAGCACGCACCTCAGGTCAGTTCACAGTGAGTAAAAAGAAACATAATGGGTAGGAGATTTCTGTGAATCCCATTCACTTTGCTACATCTGTAAGATGCTGCATTTTTGGTGCAGTGTAAAATACTCACCAAAAATTCATCTTGGGAACATAGCCTAAAAAAGTCATAATTTTGTGTGTAAAATACCGTACGATAAAAATGTCAATGGTCATCAAGGTAAAATATGTTTGTACTGTGTTAACAAGTAGATAGCAAAATATTAAAATCTGACAGTCCTCAATGGTTGATACCTTTTAATAACTTACTGAAAAGATGGTAACAAAGAGCAAGCTTTCGAGACTCTAAGGTCTCTTCATCAGGCTCATAATAACACAAATTTTGAAGACACACATTTATACACAAACTAGAAATAGGCCCGATGCCATTGCATCGGGAGTGCGGTGAAATGAAGATGAGTGCTCTCTCTCTCTCCCTCTTCTCCTCCCCTCTCCTCCACTCTCCTCTCCCGTCCCCCCCCCTATTCAATGGTTTTAAAAATAAAAAAATCCTCACCTGTCCACCGGCTGAGCCCTGATGTGACGCATGCACATTTGATCACCGCAGGACATACATCAGCTGACCGTCACAACCTGATCAGCTGACGTGTCACATGACTGCATCAGCTGTTTAAACCGACCACCTGCCAAAACCGATCTGCGGGGGACTGGTTTAAACCGCTGAGCTGATGCGTTGTGGATTTGTCAAAAACCTCTAGTGATGTCACAGTCATGTGATGAATCACGTGACTGTGATATCACCAAAGGTCCTGTAGGCAATGAGAGCTGGGTGAGTCAGAGGAGTTCGGGAGGGGGGAAAGGGGTCCTGCACAAAGGGGGAGACTGGGTGGGGGAAGGAAGACCAGGCAGTCTGATGGGAGCAGGTGGGAGGAGCATGCAGCGGCCATGAACTGCGTCTGCGCAAGTGACACTGCCGCGGTGCCTTATTTTATTCGGTTATAGCGCCCAACTGGCGATTATGCATGTAGATGGATGATTAGATATTTGTAGTACATAACACCAGTGACGTGAAGCAAAAACAAATGGTCAGTGTTGGGAGAGGGGAAGAGCAGGTGGGACAGTAAATATTAAAGTTCAGAGATAAGAAGTGTGATAGTTTTATTGTCCTTTGATTGGTGGTCTGGTCCTGGATTTGAGGACTCTTTAATTGATGTAAAAAGACATAAATCCATGCTGCACATTAATTCCTGCTCTGAATGTGTTAAAGTCATTATCAGCTTGTATTCCCAGACTCTCCTGTCTCTTTGGGATTTGAAATAACCTTTCAATACTAGTATCTTCATATCCATTATGGTGTGATCAGGTCTACAAAAATGATTGGCCAAAGGTAGATCTGTTCTTTTTTTTTTTTTATTATGTAGCGATAAGAGTTCATCCTAGTTAAATGGGAAGAATGTAGCATCCTTTTTTCTTGTGGCTTCTGTAGCCTAGGCCTAGGCTAAAGAGGCTACAAGAGAACAAGATGCTACATTCTTCCCATTTAACAGAACATACATAAGATACGTTGGAGGGACTGAACTGCAAACAGTTTAGCTAAAAAAAATTGTTCCGACACTCTAATACATGTTAAAGATAAATGTTTTAGATGCAATGGGACACCTTTTTAATAATCAGTTAGGATGTTTATGCATAACCTATCCCTAGTAGTTATATGATCGTATTGGCGAACCGTAAATTAGGTTTGTCGTGATTTCCCCATTTAGAGGTTTCCTCTAATGAGTTTAGGGCAAACCTCTGGGGAGCGTGGATACCATTATAAAGTAGGGTGAAGCAAAGCATTTTTCTGATTTTTTTATTCTGTCTTGACTATTGTGTTTGGGTGGTAATGCGCTGATCATTGGAGTTATTTTTATGTTACGTTTAAATAAAGTTTTTCCATTTTATACACTTGGGGTGACTTTTTCAAATATTTGTTTCTGCCCCATCTTCCTACATATAGATCCCCACCTTGGCATTTTGTACATATAATCAAGTACACCACATTGATTGTGGTGCAGCTGAAGGTACCTGGGATTTTGTAGTCCTGATCTGTGCTAGGAATCTTTATCTTGTCCATTGTCATTATAAATGGACAGGTTTTACACATTTTCTGGTTGCAGGGAAATGTTCCTGTTATTTTTGGAGAGGACAGAAAGCTTTTGACAATAATAGATTTGGGGGCTGCCTAAAACACAGAAGTGGGGGGTCCTGAAATATTGATTTTAGTCTGGCATCTTTTTATAGTAGTGTTTGGAGTTTCCATGCAGCTTTTCTTAACACCTTCATTAGCTCATTCATTTGTGTATATTTGTGTGTCTTCAGAATTTGTGTTATTCTGAGCCTGACGAAGAGGTCTTAGGCTGGCTTCACACCAAGATTTTCAGCTGTCAGGTTCTGTCTGGTGTTTTGCAGGAAGCACCGGACAGAACCTGACAGCCCCGGACAAAACAGAACCGGAGGGCAAATATGCCCTCCAATCCTGTTTTCTGTCGGAATCCTCCCTGCATGCGGCTGCCACTGTCCAAGTGCTGAAATTTCAGCAGTGGAGCTCTCCATGTGCTGAAATTTCAGCAGGCGGCTCTTTTAGCTGCGCTGTCCAGGTGCTGAACGAGCGCGGCTTGAATTTCAAAGCTGCCGCTCGTCCAGGAACTGGTCCAATTTTTTGATGGATCCTGGGCGATCCAGTGCCCATAGACTCCCATGTTATGGAGCTCCGGATCGCGCCAAACTTGGGAGGATCCAGGTTTGATCGATTTTTGCCCTGGACACAAAAAATGCTGCAAGCTCCGATTTTGAGTCCGGGGCAAAAAAACGAAATCCACCGGATCCAGCCGGACAGACACCAAACCGGATGGCAAATAGCTGCCATCCAGCCCCATCTGGCCCCCTAGGGATACAATAGAGTCAAAATCGGATCCGGGGCTGTCCGGTTCACACCGGACAGCTCTGGATTCAGAAAATCGTGGTATGAAGCCGGCCTTGGAGTTTCAAAAGCTTGCCATTTGTTACCATCTTTTCAGTTAGCCATTAAAAGCTATCAACTACTGAGGACTCTCAGATGTTAATATTTTTTTCTAATGGTCATCAAAAAACTAAGCAAAAATCTCTTTGACAGCTCAATTGCTAAAAAAAGTTATACCTGTTAAACTATTATGTATTAAAAAAGTAAAATGACGCTCACCCATGCTCGCATTAGAGTCGAAGCCGAGTGTCATTAGCATATAGCACTTGATTCTCTTGCAACAGATGTCATATGCCAGGGGTGGGGAACCATTTTTCTGCCGAGGGCCATTTGGAAATTTCTACAATCCTTCGGGGGCCGTACAAAATTATCAACTTGAAAATTCCCCTGCTATATCTGGATAAGCAATCACTTCCCCCCCTAATGTGTGTTGCATCTCTACTTCTTTTTCATGTTTGTTAGGGCCATAGACATCACAGGAGAGGCTGGGAACATATACATCACTGGGGGGGGGGCTGAGGCTAGGGTGTAGAGATCATTGGGGACCTGGATTTAAAAGGCAGCCAGTCGGCAAAACATGTCTTCCAGCCTGAGCACTGCGGACCCCAGGAATCTGCCCGGGAGCCGCCAAAAAGCTAATTGCGGGCCATATGTGGCCCACGGGCCTGACGTTCCCCCCCCACATGCTATATGCTAATGTGACCTCAGCCTTAACTTGGGCCTCCGCAAGAAACATTGCTGCAAGTCAAAGCCATTTGCTTGTTGAATTGGTAATCCTGACCACATTATTGAAACATGAAAAAATAAATTAGACTGAACTTTCTTCTATCAGCTTCTGTTTTACTGATTTCTAATAAGTCTATTGTTATGAAACTAGGTGAGAACAGTTTAAGAAAACTAGAATAACTGACTTACTGTAATTTATAACCTACAGTAAAAAATCCACATATAAAAACCAATCCTTATAATACAATAACCGTTCCTAGAAATGTGCTCCACGAGTCCAAGCCTGTGTGCTGGAGATGGCTTCTGACCGATTAAACCAACCATAACTGCAGCAGCCTGGGAAATGGAGATAAGCCGAGCTCCTGCCTGGGCTTCATGACTGTCTAGTTATCAAAACTTTACAGGGAGTCTGTTTTGTGAATAATATTTCTCTTCCACGAGTAAATACTTGTTTTCCTAAGGTGAAAATAAATTAGACTGTATGACCAACCATCTATTCATTAGACTATATATTTGAAAACAGATATGTGAAATGTTTACTTTGTATGCCATTTAAAATGAACCTGTCTTGACAATTTTACTACTTTATTCAGTGGTCTGGTTGTGTAGCTCTTAGTGCAACAAAAATAGAAAAATCTTATATGTTTTGAAATAATCCAATGTACCAGGGTCGGAAAATCAAACTTCAAAGCCATATGCTAGTGTATTGGGCGAATGTAAAAACACACTAACTGTATCAAAACACCTCCAATGCACTGCCAGGCTAATTTGCACGTTGCTTCAAAACATAACTTCTCAGTGCAGGCACTTTGGATTACTACAAACATCATTTTCTTGTAGCAATAGTTGTAAAGTCATCCTGACTGATTCCTGTAAACATTGATAAGTTCAGAAGATTCTCAGAAACATCCAGAAATCCTGTTATGTCCAATGAATGGGAATAATTTGTTGTGTGTCCTCTGTACCATGCATTATATTTGCTGTTGCTCCCCTGCCTTTGGTAGTTTGTCCCTTCCTTCCTTCTGTAGTCTGTGATGCTAGCCTTGCTCATCTCTTCTTCCCCATTATAATTATGCTGTAGCCATCTTTGAATCCACATGTTGTGCTGCTCTTACTTGGATCACACTTTCTATCTGCTCCATTGTACTAGAAGAGATTCATCTCTATTTCTCCTGGACTCTTAAAGCGAACCTGTCACCCCCTCCAGGCATCTAAAGATAACATAGCCACCTTCTGCAGCACTAAGGCTGCATTCTGACAAGGTGTCTATAGCATTTATGCTCCCTTGATTCACTGAAATAAAGACTTATATAAAATCTGTTTCAAACCAGACCCAAGACCGGGAGGCAGGTTTTCAAGCCTCTATCTCCTTCCTCTGTGGTGTCAGTCATCCCTCTCTGCTCTCTGTGTGCCGCCTCCAGGGCCACCTCCCTGCATTACAGAGCTTTGTCAGCTCTGCTACAACATAGAGCTGCTGTTATAGGAGACCCCACAGTAGTAAATCTAGCAGGACCCTGAGCAGACAAAGCACTGCCTGCTACATTGCAGCCCTTGAGCTGAGCTGTCAGCAGTGCAGCAGAGTTGAGTTTGTGCTTTAGATCAGGGGCTGAGGACGGAGCAATGCTGCTGGGTACAAGAAACTGAAAGTGAAACCTGCTCAGCTCAAGGGCTGCTACGTAGCAGGCAGTATCCTCCTGCTAGATTTACTACTGTGGGGTCTCCTATAACAGCAGCTCTATGTTGTAGCAGAGCTGACAAAGCTCTGTAGTGCAGGGAGGTGGCCCTGGAGGCGGTGCACAGAGAGCAGAGAGGGATGACTGACACCACAGAGGAAGGAGATAGACACTTGAAAACCCGCCTCCCGGTCTTGGATCTGGTTTGAAACAGATCTTATAAAAGTCTTTATTTCAGTGAATCAAGGGAGCATAAATGCTATAGACACCTTGTCAGAATGCAGCCTTAGTGCTGCAGAAGGTGGCTATGTTATCTTTAGATCTCTGGAGGGGGTGACAGGTTCGCTTTAATTCAAGTCAATTTGGTCGATTTGTAGCTATCTGAGGATGCTTGCATGTGAATACAACAGTCAAAACGATTATCTAAAGGATTGATTATTAACCCCATTACGACCAATGACGAGTTTAGCCGTTATGAAAAGATGTCAGTTCCCGCATCATGACGGCTAAACTCGTCATGGCTTTGAACTGTCACTGCTTGTAAACAAACAGTGACAGCTCCAGTCTAACAGCTGTCAGTGGCAGCTAAGGGGCAGGGGCAGAGGTGTGGGGACCCATGTTAGTGGTCCCCACACTCAGAGCGATGTGATCAGTCAGTCAATCTGACTGACCGATCACATCATGATCGCGCAGGGAAATGCTGAATATGAGCATTTCCCTGTGCGATCGCTGCAGGAGCCGGGCTGTCAGCTGTGCCCGGCTCCTGCACACATCCCCTGCCTGTGCCCACTGCCCCTCCACTACTCTGCCCGGTCCACGCTCCCTAGTCCCCGCTCTCCAGTCCCCACTGTCCAGTCCCCGGTCTCCTCCCTCTGCTCTCCTCCCTCCTCTTCCGGCTCTCCTCCCTCTTCTTCCTGCTCTCCTGCTTTCTCCCTCTGCTCCCCTCCAGTCTGGTGCCTGCTCACCTCCGGTGCCCGCTGTCCTCCGGTGCCCGCTGTCCTCCGGCGCCCGCTGCCCTCCTGTCTTCTCTCTGTTCCCCGCTGTGCTCCTCGTCCGTCGGCTCTGCCCTGCTCCTCCATCCACTGCAGGAGGAGCGATCTGACAGCCAGGGGCAGCGATCACTATGTGGTCACTATCCCTGACTCTGTGTCGCCCCCTTAGGTTCCGGGGAGAGGGAGTGCAGGGTCACTCACCTCTACCCGCGTTGGCAACCTCAGGTTACCAGATATCACCATGGTAACCTTAGGTTGCCATGGCGACATCTAGTAACCTGAGGTTGCCATGGCAATATCTGGTAACCTGAGGTTGCCATGGCAACCTAAAGTTACCAAAGGTCGCCATGGCAACCTCAGGTTATCAGCTGTCGCCATGACAACCTCAGGTTACCAGATGTTGCCATGGCAACCTGAGGTTACCAGATATCGCCATGGCAACCTCAGGTTACCAGAGGTCGCTATGGCAACCTCAGGTTACTAGATATAACCATGGTAACCTTAGGTTGCCATGGCGACATGTGGTAACCTGAGGTCGCCATGGCGACATCTGCCATGTCAAGTTCAGGTTATCAGATGTCGCCATGACAACCTCAGGTTACCAGATGTTGCCATGGCAACCTCAGGTTACCAGACGTTGCCATGGCAACCTAAGGTTACCAGATGTCACCATGGAACCTAAGGTTACCATGGCGACATCTGGTAACCTGAGGTTGACATGGCGACATCTGGTAACCTAAGGTTGCCATGGCAACATCTGGTAACCTTACCCAAGCCTCAGAGATCATGTAATCTCTGGGACTATGGTTTGCAGCACTGACAGCTGCACTGTATGGCAAATCATTGCCATACAGTGCTCCATCAGTGTGACCTCAGAGACTGCAGCAGCAGGATCCTTGATCCCTTGCTGCAGTCTCTGGAGGCGACTGACTGTCGTAGGACCATCATTGTGGACTACGTCGAAGGGCATGTGGGGGGTAATAAAGATGGAGTCCAAATATATGTTTGTGTTTTTTGTTATAATAAATTGATTTTTTCACAGTGTGTTGTGTCTTATTTACCATTTATTTAGAGGTTCCTAATGGCCGGGTCTAACATTGGCCCGACATTATGAACCTTGGGCTTAGCTGCCAATGCAAAGCTGGTATTAACCCCTTTATTACCCAGTTTGCCACCGTCACCAGGGCAACTGGAAGAGTCTGGGTACAGTGCCAGGAAATGGCGCTTCTAATGAATGCGCCATTTCCTGGGACAGCTGCGGGCTGCAATTTGCAGCATGGAGGGCCCAGAACGCTTGGGCCTCTCCATGCTGTGGATTCCAGCTCCCAGCTGCCTAGTTGTACCTGGCTGGTAGCTAAAAATACAGCGAAGCCCACATCTGTGTTTTTTTTTATTATTTCAAGAAATAATAAAAAAAAAATGGCTCCGCCGTAATTTGGTTACCTGCCAGGTACAACTAAGCAGCTGGGTGTGAGTAGCAGCCCGTAGCTACTTAGTTGTACCTGGCTGGAAACTAAAAATGCGGTGAAGCCCACGTCATTTTAAAAAAAAATTTATTTCAAGAATTAAAAAAAAAGGGCTCTGCTGTATTTTGATTACCAGCCAGGTAAAACTAGGCAACTGGGGGTGGGTGGCAGCCTGTACCTGCCTGTTGTATCTGTGCTGGTGACCAAAAATACAGCGGAGCCCCATATCATCAGTGCAAAATCTCACATGTGGGGCAGCTCCATTGTTTAAGCACATTAGGGAATCTCCAAATGTGATATGGTGTTCACTAACGATTTCAGCTAACTTTCCTTTTGGAGCGTCAAATGGCGCTCCTTCCCTTCCGAGCCCTGCTGTGCGCCCAAACAGTGGTTTTCCACAACATAAGAGGTATTGTTTTACCCAGGAGAAATTGCCCAATACATTTTAGGATCCATTTTATGCTGTTGCCAAGTGAAAATGAAACAATTGAGGCTAAAAGAACATTTTTGTGAAAAAAAAAGTACTTTTTCATTTTTACGGATCAATTTGTGAAGCACCTGGGGGTTCAAAGTGCTTACTATGCATCTAGATAAGTTCCTTGGGGGGTCTAGTTTCCAAAATGAGGTAATTTGTGGGGGAGCTTCAATATTTAGGCGCATAGGGGCTCTCGACATGGTGTCCGCTAACTATTGGAGCTAATTTTCCATTCAAATTGTTAGCGGACACCATGTCGTGTATGGAGAGCCCCTGTGTGCCTAAACATTGGAGCTCCCCCACAAGTGGCCCCATTTTGGAAACTAGACCCCCAAAGGAACTTATCTAGATGTATAGTGAGCTTTGAACCCCCAGGTGCTTCACAAAGTGATCCGGAAAAATGAAAAAGTACTTTTTTTCACACATATTTTCTTTTGTCCTCAATGTTTTCATTTTCACATGGGCAACAGGATAAAATGGATCCTAAAATTTGTAGGGCAACTTCTCCTGAGTACACCGATACCTCATATGTGGTCATAAAGCTCTGTTTGGGCGCACGGCAGGGCCCGGAAGGGAAGGAGCGCCATTTCAATTTTTGAATGTAAAATTAGCTCCAAAAGTCAAATTGCGCTCCCTCCCTTCTGAGCACTGCTGTGCGCCCAAAAAGTGGTTTATGACCACATATGAGGTATCAGTGTACTCTCGGGAGAAATTGCCCAACAAATTTTAGGATCCATTTTATCCTGTTGCCCATGTGAAAATGAAAAAATTGAGCCTAAAAGAACATTTTTGTTGGAAAAATTAAAATGTCAATTTTTTCCTTCCACAGTGCATTAGTTTCTGTGAAGCACCTGAAAGGTTAATAATTTTCTTGAATGTACTTTTGAGTAGCTTGAGGGGTGCAGTTTTTGGAATGGTGTCACTTTTGGGTGTTTTCTGTCATGTACACCCCTCAAAGGGACCTCAAATGTGATGTGGTCACTAAAAAATGTTTTTTTTTTAAATTTTGCTGGAAAAATGAGAAATTGCTGATGAACTTTGAACCCTTATAACTTCCTACCAAAAAAATTTTTTTTTCCAAAAATTGTGCTAATGTGAAGTAGACATGTGGGAAATGTTATTTATTAACTATTTTGTGTCACATAACTCTCTGGTTTAACAGAATAAAAATAAAAAATTTGAAAATTGCAAAATGTTCAAACTTTTTGCCAAATTTTTGATTTTTTCACAAATAAACGCAAAAATTATCGACCTAAATTTACTACCAACATAAAGCCCAATATGTCACGAAAAAACAATCTCAGAATCGCTAGGATCCGTTGAAGCGTTCCAGAGTTATTACCTCATAAAGGGACACTGGTCAGAATTGCAAAAAACGGTCTGGTCATTAAGCTGCAAAGTGACTCGGTCCTTAAGGGGTTAAGGCACTAGATAGTTGCACTGCATTGAAGAGTCAGAATAAATCAACTAAACAAGGTGTGTGCAAGTAGTCAGTTACCCTTTAGTACCTTCATAGAAGAAATATAGCACTTCAAAGTGTGTGGACCTGAAGAGGACTAGAAAACAGGGCTATTTTCTCCCAAAACTAGTGTCACATCTGTCCACAGGATGTGTGTGATGTTTCTCTTTATCTGTTGAAGTGAATGGGGCTATGCTGCAGTGCCACACAATCGGTGGACATATATGGTGCTAGTTCTAAAATAGTAGCCATGTTTTATTAAGGCCGGAGACACACTGGGTGAGATGCATCCGTGATACTTGAAGGAGTCTCGCATACCTCACCCGGCACAGTTGCTGGCTTTCTGGACAGGAGTGTGTCAGCTTCATAGAAACACAAGCAGCTGATGTACTCCCGTCCAGAGAGCCGGCAACCGTGTTGGGTGAGGTATGCGAGACTCCTGCAAGTATCACGCATGCATGAATCTCACCCAGTGTGTCTCCAGCCTAATTCTATATGACCCCTTTAACCACTTAATGACCAATAACGGTTACACCTGTCATGGCTCTGAACTGTCACTGTGTGTAAACACTCTCTTTGGTCAAAAAATGCAAAAAATATCCTAAATTTACTACTAACATGAAGTCCAATATGTCATGAAAAACACAGTCTTTGAATCACTGGGATATTTTGAAACATTCCAGAGTTATAACCTCATAACGTGACACTGGTCAGAATTGCAAAATAATTATCGGTCCTTAAGGGGTTAAAATCAATAGCCTGTTTGCATAATTCACAGGCATGTCAAATGCATGCATTTTTTTCTTTTGTAGAATTATTTTTAAAGTTCTTGTGTGATTTGAAGGAAAATCTGATATAATTGCATAATCCTATGTAGCACACAATACCTGTGCTATTTTTCCTTTTTTTGATCCCCTCTGTTGTTTGTATGTCTCATGCAGCTGCCTACACACTATAAAACCTTCCTTTGTTATCCTGGGGAGAAGGAGGCATATACAGTGCTGGCTTAATGTCTTCCAAGCACAGGCCATGATATACAGACTGCCCTTGAGACTCCAGAACCCAACTTGACAATCTCTGTAAAAATAAAAAAACACCATTTTTACCATTATTTTTTTAGTTTTATTTTCACGTTGACAATTATACAGTAAAATCGACCTTACAACATGATTTTCCAGGTCAGTATAATTATGGTGACACCAAATATGTATAGTTGTTTTTTAACTATGTTAGTGGCTTAAAAAAATGTTTGTGCTGCCATTTTTCAAGGCCCATAGCTTTTTAATTTTACTACCAATGAAGTTTTATGTGGGGGCCAGTTGTATTTTTTGCAGCATGAATCAGCTGCCAGGTTCCTTTTAACTCCTTATCGACATATAATGTACATTTACATAACATTTTGGTTTTCTGACTTTGATTTATCTTTCCTGGCAGATGATGGCTGTAATATTCAACCATCATCTGCCTCTAACAGCCTTGGGTGGAGCAGAGCTATGCACACTAAGGTAAGCCAGTTAAATGCCGCTGTCAATATCTGACAGCAGCATTTACAGAGTGCCTGCATGGAAGAGCATCATTCTATGCACCTATCAGTGTGCCCATGACATTATTGCAGAGTGCTGATGGGTTGCCATAATGGCAGTGGGTCTGCTGAATACCTCCATGGCCATCACAACGTTACCAATATGAAAGACCGTGATTTTTGCTTTACACAGCAGTACAGTAGAATTGCTGTGTTTAGCAAAAGCAATATGATCACATGTTCAGGTTCCTTAAAGGGGTTATCCGGGATTTGTTGAAAAATATGCCCAACCACTAGAGTATCTGAATTATCTGGAGTATACAACCACTGGAGTATCTGAAGATAAATAACCTCATGACCCAATATCAACATGGGTTTACGAGGGACCGTTCCTCTCAAACTAATTGGATAAGCTTCTATGGGATCCAAGATGGCCGCGGACCTAGGAGGCTGTGTGAAACACAGCTCCTGCTGAAGATTTTAGGATCCGCGGCATCCTACACAGGAGACACCGGGAATTCACAAAAAAACACCACCTCAGTACAGCAGACCCGGTTGGGAGGCGATACCAAACGAAATTGAGCCCAGGAGGGACGTAGTCACTTGCCCGCAGGGGGAGCACATCGGCCCCTGGGGCCCGGAGCACGAGGCCTTAGAATTCCCCAGCTCACCAACCTCTCACGAGTGGACATCTGCAGCCGGATCCCTAACTCTCAGGCAGCCTGCCCGGCGAGACTGAAGAGGCTGCGTCTTACACCGCGAGGAGAGAGAACGGAGAAGCCGGGAGTCACGTGCAGGCTGAGGGAGACGCCGAAAGAATCGGAGGCCCGCCGCAGCTTGATCTCCCGCCGCAGATACCAGGTGACACCGGGGCCTCAGGGTAACGGGCCGGGTGCGGGGGGCTAGGTGGTCCCGTCCCGCGGGAATCACTAACCGCGATCGGTGCCCGCAGACTGTGGGGGAAGTGAAAGTGACCTCCCCCCATCCCGAGCCCGGCAGCCATTACAGGGAGGTGTGGAGCATACACGTGCGGTGCAACCAACAACATAGACTTGGAGTGACCGTGATCACATCTAGTGTGCAGGGTAATTATCCGGTGCCCCAGTCTGAGATTTCTAACCCCACAACAAAGACAATCTTGCCCCTGTGAGAGATCGCTTAAGACCTCAAGTCTACACACACTGAGCACCCTCACAAATCACCAACTGAGATTGAAGAAAGACTACTCCCACCGGCTGCATTAATGAGAGGGCGAGAATAAACCTCTGAAAAGATCAAGGTTTTTGGTTAAATCAGTTTTTATTCAATTCAAATATAGTAACAAATCATCAGACATTTAGGTGTGACATTTTCAACATGTGTTACATTAGGGTGCATAAGGTATAATGGGTCAACGGACCAACTTTTGTATAAAGTCTTCTTTTCTTCCAATTATTAGGCCTGGTGGGACTAAACCTGTATCATCCAGGCTTTCGGAGTACAAACACAAAAACAAAAAAAGGGTAATTCGTTGATATTCTTACTTATAAACAAAAAGAGCTAACAACATCTGTTTATAATGGAAAATAAAACAAGAAAGGAATAAAGTAGGGAAGTTCTCCCTCTTCCTGTCCTCCTCCCGATCACCTCTCCGCTAATCTTTATGCATCTTAAGAATATTAATCTTATATTGATAGGGGAGTTGTCAGGTTTGTTAAAGAGTCTTCTACAAGTAGAGAGAGGAAAGTATAGAGTAGATTGAGAAAGAAAGGTAGAGTGTAGTTCAGAAATAGAAGGGATAGGAACTGGGGAAGGGGAAGGATAGGTAGGCTGGGACGCTGCAGATCACTCCTCATCAAGCAGTTTAATTTGAGGAAGCATATAAAAATAAACAGGAAAAAGTAGAAAAATATAGATAAACCATGAGAGACAGCAGGGCTACTTGGTGGCAGAAGGTGGGTTTCCAGGCCTCCCACGAGTGCACTCATCAGACGATTCTCGTGGTGCTATTATTCAACCAAATCTTTAAGTCTTCAGACTCCCTGTAGTATACCCAAGAGCTCCACAGTCGATAGGTCCTATCTGGACAGCTCGTGTCTGGAGAATTGTAACTTGCTAATTCCTCTAGTCTGTGGGTGCGGTTTAATTCCGCTACCAGCTCTGATTTAGATGGACTATGTGTTACCTTCCAATTTCTGGCAATAACTGTTCTGGCAGCTGATAGAACAAATCTTGTCAATCCATTTTTGTATGTTGAGATGGGAGTCTCTAGGGAGTTTAGTAGAGCCATGGGTGCCGTTAGGGTCATTTTGGGAGGGGATAACATTCCAATAAGTTCCTTCACCTGTATCCAAAAAGATTGAATAAGGTGACACTCCCACCATATATGAAGGTAGGTACCCACTGTTTTCCCACATCGCCAACAAGTATTCGATATCGATGGGAAAATTGTGTGTAACTCTGCGGGACATCGGTACCATCTGGCCACTACTTTGTAGTTTCTCTCTTGGGAGACTGCTGATGTAGCTGATTTTTTAGTGTATAAGAAGATTCTTTCCCACACGCTGGGGTATCGATATCTGGAGATCTTTCTCCCATTTGGATCTAAAATTCGGTTGAGTATATGTATTTTCATCACGTGTGTCTAAGAACATCGAGTATAGTGTTGAAATGATATGTGGGATCGATTCTGTTGCTAGGCATAGTTGTTCAAAGGGTGTCAGGGGTCTGAAGATCAGTTTCCTGTCTAAAGAACGAATAAAATTAAATAGGCCAGCGTATAATAGCCAAGCCTTTTGGGGTACGTGTTGCCCCTGATATATTTCTTGTAGTTGTTTTATTCCTGTATTGGTAATATAGTCTCTCACCATAGGTAGAGAATGACCTCGGATTCCCAGGAAGGGACCTCCACCTGTTCCCAGTACAAAGGATGGGTTATCCGTGACGGGTGTCAGGGGTCCGGGATGTGTTGTCAATTTTAGGGTAGAGGTATTTTTTTTGAGAAAGGAGGATAGGTGGGATAATATGAAGGGAAGTTGAGTGGATGAACGCACGTGTGGGAGCCAGATTGTCGCTATTGGGTTGATCCCGTCGTCTAATGTTACGACATCTGTCCATAGTCTTCTGTCTTCCTGTCTGAATAAATCTAATATGCATTTGCCGAGTGAGGCTTGGTGGTATATTGTCATATTGGGTAGTCCTACTCCGCCCCCCCTCGTGCTTCTAGTTAAAGTGTTGTGGGAAAGTCGAGGTTTTTTATGTGACCATATAAAACGGGTGATCCCTGTTTTAAGTCTAGAGAAAAAGGATGCTGGTAGGGATATTGGGATGGCCTGGAAGTGATATAGTAGTCTGGGTAACAAGTCCATTTTAACAGATTGAATTCTACCCCACCACGACAAGGCGAGGTTGTTCCAGATCTTCATATCTCCCTCGAGTGTGGAAAGTAAAGGTGGAAAATTTTTGATATAAAGGTCATTTGGGTCTTTAGTTAATTTCACTCCTAAATATGGGAGATCATCTTTTCTCCATTTAAAAGGAAACTGTGATTTTAGTAATTTCACTACTAATTCGGGTAAGGAAATATTAAGTATTTCTGACTTAGAAGCGTTCATTTTAAAATTACTTAGGGAACCATATAGTGTTAGTTCATCTACAATATTGGGGATAGTAATTAGGGGGTTTGTGGCGAACAGCAACAGATCGTCTGCAAATAGTGCCAATTTGTGTTCTTTGGTTTTCGTTACTACCCCTCGTATTCCTGGATTTGCTCTAAGGGCTCCTGCTAGGGATTCCATACATAAAATATAGATCAGGGGGGACAGGGGACATCCCTGCCGTGTACCGTTCTTGATCAAAAAGGGATCAGATAAACATCCATTAACTAGCACTCTCGCCATAGGGGCTGAGTATAGAGCTTTGATCCTTTGGATCATCACCTCATCCATGCCCACATGTCTTAAGGTTTCAAATAGGAAGCCCCAGTGCACCCTGTCGAAGGCTTTTTCAGCGTCAATGGACAGGATGCACATGGGGACCCCCCTCTCTCTCACCCTATCAATGAGGGCAATTGACCTGATCACATTGTCACGAGCTTCCCTCCCCGGCACAAACCCCACTTGTGCTTCGTCGATCAGTGCAGGTATGTGGATTTTCAGTCTATTTGCTATCATTTTTGAAAATATTTTTATGTCCACATTCATTAACGATATTGGTCTGTAATTTCCACATTGAGAGGGGTCTTTTCCGGGTTTCAATATGAGCGTAATATGTGCCATTAAAGCCTGGGGGGGGAAGACATCTCCTTTAGAGACGCTGTTACATACATTTAGAAATCTAGGTGCTAGGGTATCTATAAAGGTTTTGTAAAATCCCGCGGAATAGCCATCTGGTCCCGGGCATTTTCCTTTTTTAAGTGATTTCATGACGTCGGTCACCTCGTCTAAAGTGAAATCTGTGGATAGATCAGCAATGGCTTCGTCTGTCAGGGGGGGTGGGCCAAATTTTTTAATATAGTCATGTAATGAAGCATCTGGAGTCTGACCAGATCTCCCCGACCCCTCCCCTTGGATGTCATAGAGTGAGGCATAGAAGGAACGAAAACATTGTAATATATCTTTAGTGGAGTGTACTTTAATGCCCTCCGGTGTTATTGTGTGTGGGATAAATGTGCGTTTATTTCTAGGATGTAGGGCCTTAGCTAGTAGTCTGCCTGATTTATTTCCTGAGGAATAATATAGAGCACTAATTTTATCTCTGTGGGTTCTATCTTTTTGGTCTAATAGTGTAAGTAATTTATGTCTTGTATTGGACAGTTGGGCATAAACAACAGACGAAGGGTCTGATTTATGTTTATTCTCTAGATCTGTTATTAATTTGAGTAGAGAGTCTATTTCTAGTGTTCTTAATTTCTTAAGTCTGGAGCCATGTGATATTAGTATTCCTCGTAAAACTGCTTTAAGGGCTTCCCATTGGATAGTGGGGGAGCTGGTGTCATGTGTGTGGTCTAAAGCGAAATTGGTTATTGCGGTATTCAGTTCGTCTGTACAGGATGGGTCTTTTAACAGGTGTTCGTTTAGTCTCCATGTGAAGTCCCGTTTTGTTTGCGGGCCTATGTGTAGGGATAAATAAATTGGGGCATGGTCTGACCATATGATATTTCCGATTGAAGACCGAACTTCTTGATCTAGTAATGAATGGGAGATCATGAATTTATCTATTCTGCTATATCCTTGATGTATTGGAGAGTAGTATGTGAAGTCTCTATCATCTGGGTGAAGTATTCGCCAGACATCCACCAGGCGGAGCGGGTTCCATTGTTTAGCTAAGCTGTGGAGAGACGGTACCGATAAGTAAGACTTACCCGCAGAGGTGTCTTGTTTCGGATCCGATGGGAAGTTGAAGTCCCCCCCATTATGATGGGTGTGGTGTCAGCAAACTCCTCGAGCAGTCTGCGAATCCTGGAACCAAACCGAAGCATATGTCTATTGGGATAATATAAATTAGCTATTACATAAGTGCGTGACATATATTCAAATTTGAGGAAGATGTATCGTCCCGCAGGATCAATTTTTTGCTCTATCATGGATGGGCTGAAATCTTTGGAAAAGGCTATTGACACCCCTTTAGATTTAGCTGTGGGGTTGGTACTATGAAACCACCTCGGGAAGTCTCTTGTGTCTACCTTCGGGAGTGCATCAGTTCTAAAATGGGTTTCCTGTAGTAACAGGATGTGGATTTTGGACCTTTTCGCTGCCACCAAAACCTGCCGCCTCTTTTCTGGTATGTTTAGTCCTCTCACATTGTAAGAACAGTAATTCAGATCAGAAAGTTGTGTCATTGTAATAAAAAGAATAGCATCGTATGGTTAGCAGCGTCCCAGTCTGAGAAGGGGTAAGGATGGAGCATCATGGGAAGAAAAGAATAGGTAGAGGAAAGGGAAGAGAAAGAAAAAAGAGTAGGTAGTCCACTTGGAGAGGACAAAATAAGTGGAGTGCAAATAATGGATAGAAATTCCTATCCAGCACCTCTGGGGGTGGGTGGAGGTAATCCCTGGTAGTTTAGGGCCTTCCACTCGATCCACCGCCCCAAAAGTGAGACTTTTAAACAATTATGAACCGCATAGTAAAGTACAAATCTTTAAAAATATTCAAATAGGCAATGACGAAATTGACATCTTCATAAGTAAACTTTGAGAGAAAAATTATTATATATATCAAACTTTAAACATTTTCCCACATTATAGAATAGTGGGTAGAACTTAACAGGTAAGATGTAGCATGTTGCAAGGTGAGACTGAGTAAACCTTGGAGGTTTAAGGACCGGAGGTGTGGTTTAATATAACAGGGGGTGTATGTCGGGGTTGGTAGTAGTCCCTTCTGGCTTCTAAGATCATTTGCTATAAATTAACAATATGAATAAATTTGTTGGGGAAATGAAGTTAAAAGTGTTCCAAGTGTGATGGTGATGTTATTAAGGGGGTACTTTGTGTGTGCGACACATGAGGAGGACTATGTGTATTCAAGGGGGATGGGATAATAGGATGAGCGGGAACTTAAGAACTTAAAGAGTGATTAATGCTTGTGAGTGGGGGGGGGGGGGGGAGGGGGGTTGTGTGAAAGAGTAGGGGGTGAGGGGGATAGGGTGCTAGTTGTATCTAACCAAAGGAGTGTGTATATGGATTGGTAGTATATGAGTGTTAAGCTTTGGATAACATATAATAGGTGACATAAAATATATAGTATAAATTAATTTCACGAAATAAACATTGCAAAATAAAATAGGGAAGGAGTAGAGGAAAGAGGGGGAGAGAAAAAAAAAAAAAAAAAGGGGGGGGTGGGGAGGGAAAGGGGAAAGAAAAATATAATCATCAGGATAAAGTTTCGGCCACTTCTCCAGTCCGTCAGTCTGAGCAGGTTCTAGATGGAGACAATATGGGACCTAATTGTCCCTTGATGGAATGAGTAAAGAGACTTTAAAGAATTACGCAGGAGTGTCCCTTGAGGTATCATTTCTAGCTGGTCTGGACCATCTCATCTGGGAAGTTGGTAAAACTGGGAGACGTGGCCAGTCAGGAAGTTCCATTGCAGGGAGATCCAGGGTGTTCAGGAATGTGGGGAGATCCGATAAGCGGCGGAAGCTTGCTGATCTACCATCTTTAGTGGCTGTCAGTTGGAATGGGAAACCCCACCTGTACTTGATATCTTTATCCTTCAAGATGTTGAGTAATGGTCTCAGACCTCTCCTCTGTTGGAGGGTTCTCCTAGCTAGGTCTGGGAGCAGGGACACAGTTGAGTTGGCAAACTGTATTGGACCCAGGGTTCTGGCAGCATTCATGATGGCATCTCGTATTGTAAAGAAATGCACTCTACATATTACATCTCTTGGTAGCATCCCCGCTGCGGGTCTTGGAGAGAGTGCTCTGTGTACCCTGTCCAGTTCTATGTCCGGACCATCTGTGTCTCCCAAAATCTGTTTAAAGAGTTCCTGGGTAGATCTCCCTAGTTGTTGAGCTGTGATGTCCTCAGAGAGCCCCCTGATTCTAATATTGTTTCTTCTATTTCTGTTCTCCTGATCCTCTTGATTATATATAAGGTCTTCTAGTAAAGCTGAGTGTGATTCAATAGCCTCCCTGTGTGCCCTCAATTCATCCAGTACATCGTCCTGGGATTTTTCCACTGCTTCCACTCTAGTAGTGAATTCTCTTTGTAAAGAGTGTATTTCTTTTCTGTATGTCTTTTCCAGTCTACAGGCTAGTTTCTCCAGGTCTCCCTTAGTGGGTAGGGATTTTAAATAGGTACTTAGCTCTGATTGTGAAGCACCTTCCAGGGGTGGCAGGGAGCCCTCCATCTCCTCCACGTGTTGCTGCTCGTCTGCAAGAACTGCGTAGCGGTTCCCCCTCTGTCTTTGAGCGCGGTCAGCTCTGGGAGTCGCCTCACGCTGAGGAGCGGTCGCCATCTTGGGTGCCTGCAGCGCGGGAGAGACGGCCGCGTTGGAGCGGAGGAACTGCACAATCGTTCCTTTTTGTGCCGTGTGCTCGGTGCTGGAGACTCCTGGATTCTTTCTCGCCTTGCCCATTCAGGTTTTAGAGCGGTATGGTATATGTTGGAGCGGTGGGTAAGGTGGCGGCTGGAGGAGCTCTTTCAGCAAGCGTCCATCCTGTGCACGGGTTAGCCACGCCCCCCAAGATCAAGGTTTTAATCGCTTCCAAACTGTGGGTATAACCCTGGCCCAGCCTTATTCTCCTCTTATCTGGAGTGAACCACCTAAGCTCCAGTAGGATCTCCAAAGAAACTTTTGTCATAACTTAACACCAATGCCCCTACTTCACACACTAGCATGCTGAGTTGCTAGATAACCAACAGGGGGCGTGGAGCTCGACAGACACAAAGCTTAACAACGTACACAATACCTAATCACAACATGGGGAAGACGACCACAAAAACCCCTAAAAATGTACCCAAAACATCCAAAACGGTCACACAGGCAGATGTTGATCAATTTTTACGCAAACAAAGTGAATCTTCAGATACCCAGAAAATGAGTAAACACTCTACACTCCCATATGCCGACGATTCGGATTCAGATATGGAGTACGAATCTGACACAAGCACCAAAACAAAAGACTCTGTGGTCTCTAGATCATTTTTGAAGAGAATACTAACTAAAGCTCTGGAACCTATAGGGCGAGACTTAGAAGATATTAAACATGATCTAGGCCTCCAAGGTTACAGGATCGAATCACTAGAAAACACCCAGAGACCACTAATTCAACATACCAACTCCATACTAGATTGCCTGGCGACCCACGAACAGCAACTTCACCAGGTTCATTCCACACTAGAGGATCACGAGAACAGGGAGCGCCGCAATAACATACGAATCAAAGGCCTCCCCGAAACAGTGGCATTCGAAGCTTTGGGCAAGGCTACACTGGAAATATTCAAGTCAGTATTGAAAGAGGAAGATCCACAAGACATTGAACTGATCCGAGTACATCGTACGCTCCGCCCCAAACCAGCACCTGGAGACACCCCTCGAGATGTACTTTGCAGATTCTTGGACTACCGTAAGAAAGATCTAGTGATGCGCAGAGCTAGAGAAGCTGGTGACCTCAGTTATGCGGACTCCAAGATCCTGCTATTTCAAGATCTATCGGCAATAACCCTGAGAAAAAGACGCCTTCTGAAGCCTTTCACAGAGGCAGTCCTAGCTAAGGGCCACAGGTTTCGTTGGCTTTTCCCATTCGGCATTCACATCACCGCCGGAGAGAGACCTATCGTAGCCAGATCTTCAGCCGACATAAAAGCAGCATGCGCCTCTCTAGAAATCATCCTGGAAACCTATCCGGACTTAGAGGCATTTCACGCTGCATCGCAACTACAGGCGTTTCCTACTCCGCCGCCCTGGCAACAAGTGATGACTCCGAAATCCCAGCGCACCAAAAAAAGAACAGGAAAGTCTCCAGCGTCGAAAGGCCCGGATGACGCCACCTGAGAAAACATAGTTTACTCTTACTTTTTTAATTCCTCTTTCCATAACTGCTTATGGAATGCCCTCGCATTTGTTCGTGGAATGTAGCCCCCCCGAAACAAATGCATTCAAAGATGTTGATCGCGCCACCTTAGTGCGATCACAAGTATATACCTAAACGTTAATCTTTTACATGTTGTTTTTGAATATATATATCACTAAAGCAGGCTCTAGCAGGCGATACCTGAGTAATAACTCAGATGACTGATCGAAGAATATTCGGTAGGGACCCTCCCGGCTCCCTACATCCTACGCCCCTACACCCCTTCTTTCCACCCTCACCCCTACACTTCTATTCCCAAAATACTGACTAATACCATTACATACACCCCTACACATTTCCCACATGAGCCTTACTTATCCACATATCTTTCCTTCACCCCCCCTTTTTTTCTATACGCACCACTATACACTCACCCTAATCCATTTACATATGATACAAATAGCTCTTAACTCAGTATTGAACCTGCTAGGCCTGCTGAACCTGGGATGTTAATTTTGAAGAACAAAGAATATGATAGTTGATGTTCCATATCTGTGTACGGTTATGATATCTAGATAGCAATAGAGGGACCGCCCCCTCTGGACTGGCGAATCAAAACTCAGATGTTTATGTTAACGGGAAACGTTAACACTAGAAAATTATCGTTTTTTGATTTATTAATGCTCATCTCACCTTTCTTTTCCTCTCTCTTTAACACACTTCTATCTTCCTCCCCGTCCTCCCTTTCTCCCTTCGACCCTACTTCTCCCTTCCCTACCAGGCACGACCGATGCATCTCTCAAAGCATTGACCAACGAGCAAGTAACCTTAAAGACCATGGCTGATGGTAAAGTATTAACTTTTACATCTCTCAATGCACACGGACTTAACTCACCCGGCACCAGACACCCAACATTACATGCCCTTAAGAAACAAGGGACCGATGTACTGTTTGCCCAAGAAACTCACTTTAAGCCGAATAAAATCCCAAACTTTGAGAAATCAGTATTCGACAGATGGTATCATGCTACATCGTCCCAAACCGGAGCAAAAGGGGCCTCAATAGCATTCAAGAAAAACATACATTTCCAATTAAGAGAATCTTTGATAGACCCCCAAGGCAGATACATTTTGATTAAAGGCCTCCTACAGGGTACATTAATGACACTGGGCAGCCTCTATGCTCCGAACAAAAGAACACTGACATGGATATTAACCATAATGAAAAAAATAGACAGATTCAGAGAAGGCCAAGTAATCATAGGTGGCGACTTAAATGTTGCATTAGAGCCTTCCCTAGACACCACTAAACAAAAGAGCTCCATCTCGGGTAAGGACTTATCCAGAATACGTGCATGCTTACACTCCATGCAATTGGTGGACTCCTGGCGATATATGAATCCATCAACGAGGGATTACACGTATTACTCCAACCCGCATAAATCTTACCATAGATTGGATTATATACTAGTGTCAAGGAGAACGTTGCCCGACATACAAACGTCCGCGATTAAAGCTAGTATCTTCTCTGATCACTCGGCGGTTTTCACGTCATTATCTACCACTAAACGCCACTCAACGCACAAATCTTGGCAAATAAATGAAACAATACTAGACTCCCCTGATCTGAAAAAACGCCTTACAGAGAAACTCCAACAATACTTTAAAGAAAATCAAACAGCCGATATATCCATACAATCTTTGTGGGAAGCTCACAAGTCTGTAATACGAGGGGAATTGATCTCGGTGGCGTCTTACCTTAATAAGAGAAGACACTCAGAAACCCAACAATTATATGATGAGATTGCAGACTTGGAACTTCAACACAAAAAATACCAGGATCCTGACATAATATCTCTGCTAACGTCTAAACGAATGCAATTGAAAAACCTAATCAACACAGCATCGGCGAAACAATATAAAAAATGGAAAAATAGAATGTATGCACACGGCGATAAAGCCTCCAAATTCATGCTCTCTTACCTACGTAAACGACAATTACGCACACAAATACATTCGATCAAAACTGAAAATGGGATAGAATCGCAAGACCAGGGACACATTGAGCAAGCTTTCCTTGATTACTATACACGACTATACAATCTGCGCCCTAACGATTCTACTGAAACTGCTAACCTGAGGAGCCGGAAAGCAGAGGACTTCTTGAAGGATCTGCGACTTCCGACTCTCTCAGAAACAGACCAACAAGCACTGCTGCAACCTTTCACACTCCGAGAACTCCAGTCCACTCTGTCACGCTGTCCTAAGGGCAAAGCACCGGGTCCCGACGGGTTTTCTGCTGTATATTATAAAACTTTTCCCTCCCTGCTCCTTCCACACCTCCTGACACTGTGTAATGCAACACTTGCAGGTCAACCACTACCTGGCCAGATGCTTGAAGCTAAGATTTCGCTGATACACAAAGAGGGAAAGGACCCAACTCTGTGTAGTAATTACAGGCCTATATCTTTATTGAATATAGACTTAAAACTATTGGCTGGAATGATTGCTCACAGATTGGCGCCATTTTTACCACACCTGATATCAGCAAATCAAACAGGCTTTGTTGGGGGCAGGGAGGGGAAAGATAACGCACATAAAATCTTACATTTAATACAATATGCGAAAACGCGCAATCTCCCACTGGTCCTTCTAGGAACAGATGCGGAGAAGGCGTTTGACAGAGTGGACTGGACCTTCTTAAAAGAGGTCCTACTGAGATTCAAAATCCCCACAGCCTTAATCATATCTATCATGGCAATGTATCGACATCCCACAGCACGAATAAAGATTAATGACTCAATAACATCACCATTTACTATAGGTAACGGAACCAGACAGGGCTGCCCGTTGTCTCCATTGTTATTCGTGATGGCAATGGAACCTCTCCTGATGGCGATTCAACATAATGATAACATAGAGGGCATTGCAATAGATGGAGAGCAATTTAAAACTGCTGCATTTGCGGATGACCTATTAATATTACTTACAAACCCCGAGAAGGGACTCTGTGCTCTCATGGAACTTATGGCCCAATATGGCAGACTGTCCAATTTTAAAATAAATTTATCTAAATCTGAAGCCCTAGGGATACAGATCAAACCATTAACTCTCCAAAAACTAAAAACCCTGTACCCCCTCTCGTGGCCCAAACATTATATCACCTACCTAGGTATGAAAATAAGTGGGAATCATCGTGACTTATTTGCACTAAATGTCCTCCCCCTCCTTACTGCTACGACAACACTAATACAAAATTGGAGAGACTCATATCTCTCCTGGATGGGGAGGAAGAATATGCTAAAAAGTTTGATATTACCTAAATTCAATTATCTCTTCCAAATGTTGCCAATAATAATCCCGACTAGCTATCTTGCCAAAGTAAATACACTTTTTAATAAGTACATATGGAAAAGTAGAAAACCACGCATATCACAACGTACATTATCACTCCCAAAACGTCTTGGTGGCATGGGGGCCCCAGACATCAAACTATATTATAGAGCAGCACAACTCTCTAGAATAATTGACATAATAAGAGGAACTAGAGATAAACAATGGCTGAAAGTTGAAAACGCCATGGCACCATATAGTCTCAGGTCACTCTTTCTCGTACATCCTAATATTAAACAAAATGTAGCCATACAAAATCCTTTCACCAAGTCCACACTAAAGATATGGAAACAAGTTAGAAATGCCTTGATGCCACCACTAACCCCATTAGCCAACATTAACGATTTACTTGCACACCAGGAGACACTACGGGATTCATATACGAAAACATATGACAGACAAAATGCATGCCCAGTGGACCAATTACATCACGATGGAGTCATTAAGTCCCTCACTGACTTACAAACGATACCTGGACTGTCTAACTTAAACTTTTTACAATACAATGCACTCAGACATATTCTCCACCCGCTTCTAAAGAAATCTGACCTTGCTAGAGGATTGACTGAGTTTGAGAAGCTTTGTGCTGCAGTGGCAAAACCTAAACAAATATTTTCCAAAATCTACCAATCACTATTGATTACCGACACCAACCCCAAGAGAGCATATATAGCACATTGGGAAAAAGACCTGGGTTATAAATTTACGCACTCACAAATTTATTATATTTATAACCACTCACATGGTCCGACTCAGTGCGTGAGAGCTCAGGAATCCTCTTATAAGGTAACCACCAGATGGTATCATACCCCAGACCAAATTCAGAGGTGGGACATTAACTACCCTTCTGAATGCTGGAGATGCCGAGCTTCGGAAGCCACTTACATGCATATGTGGTGGAGCTGCCCGACACTAGTGAAGTTCTGGAAGCAGGTGGAGAATCTCATTGAGACAATTATAGATAGACCAACCCAACTGAGACCAGAAGAAGCCTTGCTGCACTTCCCGATATGGCCCAACCACAAACTATCCTCAACCCTAGCACAACACATACTAAGTGCAGCAAAGCTGTTAATACCTTTATACTGGAAAACCCATGACATTCCCACGTTAACTCAACTGAAAGAGAAAATCCATTCTTTATACCACGTGGCTGAGATAGTGGCATCAGTGAATAATACCACGTCAGCCAACCTACTTACTTGGAGACCATGGCTGTCCTATTTTAACATGGTAAAATAGAAAATTACTTGAGCATATCTACTATATCAAATAACGTGCTGGTTACACCCCTCCCCTCTTACCCCTTCCACCTCTTACCCTACTATCTACTCTTTCTCTCTGCTCCTCTTCTGACCTGTTTTACTTATGTAAATTAGCTTCCTTTTAAATGTTTATACTTTACGTTAAGTCTGATAGATCTCTATGAATGGAGTAGCTACAATGTAAAGATATGCACTTATTGCCAAAGCAAACAATACCCAATGCTCAAACACTCTCAAGACTCATTGGCTGTTAATTTTCCTTTTTCCTGGTTATAGTACTGAATATAACAAATACATTGTATCCAGTGTTCTCTTAAAATTGAACTCTTTCAATCTATTTATGTTGTATTGTTTATCTTGTTTATCTTGTACCATTCATCTTGTATAAATGCTACTGTTTCTTGCAAAAAATAATAAAAAGAATTTTGAAAAGAAAAGGATAAGCTTCTATGAAAAGGGAAGTTCTGCACGGGGCCAAAGAAATACAGTGTATGTGATCTATATGGACTTTTCAAAAGCTTTTGATATGGTACCACACAAAAGGTTGATACGTAAAATGAGAGCAATGGGGATTGGGGAAAATATTTGTAAGTGGGTTAGGAACTGGCTCAGTGATAGGAAACAAGGGGTGGTTATTTATGGAACACACATCAGAATGGGTCACAGTACCACAGTGGGGTGCTACAGGGGTCAGTATTGGGACCCGCTTCTTTTTAACATATTTATTAATGATCTTGTAGGGGGCATACAGAGTAGAATTGTCAATGTTTGCAGATGATACTAAACTGTGCATGGTAATCAATACAGAGGAGGACAATTTTATATTACAGGAGGATTTATGCAAACTAGAAGCTTGGGCTGATAAATGCCAAATGAGCTTTAATGGGGATAAATGTAAGGTCATGCACTTGGGCAGAGGAAACAAAAGGCATAATTATGTGCTTAATTGTAAAACACTGGGCAAAACTGTCACTGAAAAAGACCTGGGTTTATGGGTAGATGACAAACTCACATTTAGTGGCCAATGTCAGGCAGCTGCTGCAAAGGCAAATAAAATAATAGGATGCATTAACCCCTTCCCGACCTATGACGTCATGGGACGTCATAGAAGTCGGTGCCTTCCCGACCTGTGACGTCCCACGACGTTATGGCGGGTTCACGTCCATGCGGCTCCAGTGACCGGACTTTACCCCAGGAGTTGGCTGAGCCCCCCCCCCCATGGCTTCAATCACTCTGATTGTCTGTTGAAACTGAAACAGTCAATCAGAGTGATTGTAATATTTCACCAATGAAAATTGGTGAAATATTACTTTCCAGCCATGGTCGGTGCTGCAATAGTATTGGCTGGAGCAAGGTATCCTGTGTGTCATCCCCTCCAGATCTGATTGGAGCTAGCATCCATGTGATACTAGCCTTCCAATCAGATGTGGAGGGGTGGAGTGACCTGTGGTTGCCCTCCCTCTTCAGCCTCATGCCGTCCATGGAGGCTGAAGAGGGAGGTCCCCTGCCGTCGCTGCCACCGACTGCCGCCACAGCCGCTGACTGGTAGTCTGCTACGCTCCACTCCGGTGCCCTCTGCTCCCCTCTGGTGCCCTGTGTTCCACTCCCCTCCAGTGCTCTGTGCTCAGGTGCTCTCTGCTCCTGTGCGCTCTGCTCTCCTCCCCTCTGGTGCCCTCCCCCCTGCACCAACAGTCCTGCCGGTGCTGTCCCAGCCCAGTGAGCGACCCCTCTCACCCCCAGCCCAGTAGTGGCCCCCCATTCATCCCCAACCCAGTGATCACCCCCCACCCTACCCCCATCCCATGATCGCCCCCGCCACCCCATGATCGCTCCGCCACCCTGTGATTGCCCCCACTGCCCCGTGATCGCCACCCTTGCCCTCTGTCTTGCTGCCGCCCCATTCTTCCTCCCCCCTGCATATGACAGCCTCCTCCTTTCCCCCCCTCCCCACTCCTGACTGCCCCCTCCTTCTCACCCTGCGCTTGACAAGCCCCCTCCTGCCCCCCATGCCTGACAGCCCCCTCTTGAAAAAGTTTCACCAATCACTCACACATACACATGTACACACACAAAGTAGAATAAAGTTTAGCTTTTTTTACACACACACACACCACACACAAAATGTCCCGCTTGGCCCGCTCATCCCAGTTCCAATGGGCGTACTAAGCTGAGGAGGCATATGCTATTATTGCCTCCGAAGCTGTTAGTGAGGGAGAGGACCCCACTTTTCTCTATTCCTCCCACTCTTCCTCCTCCAGCGACACGGACTCACCACGAAGACGTCGGAGGACAAGAAATCATCCGGAGGCCGGGGAGGAAGACCGGAGGCCAGAGAAGAAGAGTCAGAGGCTGGGGAAGAAGAGCCAGAGGCCATGGAGGAAGACCCACAGCAAAGTGTGAGTAACCCCCAACCTAGTGCAAGTCACGCCCAACCTAGCACTAGTGCCCCCGTCTGGACCCCAATCCCTGAAAATTTTACTCCACAAATTCCTGATTTCCTTCCCCAATCAGGAAACCAGTTCGAGACTGCAAACCTCAGGGAAATAGACTTTTTCAAAGTCTATTTCTCTGAGGCAATTGCCAGTCTCATGGTGGAGCAGACTAACCTCTATGCCCAACAATTTTGAACCGAAAACCCAAATTCAACATTTTCTACTTGGAGTCCTGTTGACTCAGTAGAAATGTTGAAATATTGGGGACTGGTACTTCACATGGGAATTGTGAAGAAACCATAAATTCGACAATACTGGAGTACTGATATTTTATATCAAACTCCAGTATTCAGCATGGTTATGTGTCGCAAACGTTTTGAGGCGATTCATAAGTTTTTACATTTTAGGAACAATGCAGACAGCCTTCCCCCAAACTTTGATAGACTGTTCAAAATTCAGCCTGTCATCGAACACTTCAGCAACAAGTGTGCTGAAGTGTATATTCCCCAAAGGGAAATTTGTGTGGATGAATCCCTCATCCACTACAAAGGGAGGCTTCAATTCCGTTAGTACCTGCCCAGTAAGAGGGCGAGGTACGGAATCAAACTCTATAAGCTGTGTGAGAATACCTCAGGGTACACTCACAGCTTTAGAGTTTATGAATGGAAGGATTCCAGGATCCAGCCCCCAGAATGTCCACCTGCTCTGGGGGTGAGTGGGAAAATAGTGTGGGATTTGGTCCACCCACTGCTTGATAAAGGTTAACATCTGTACGTTGATAACTTTTATACAAGCATCCCATTCTTTCAATCCCCCTCTGCCAGAGGTACCGCAGCATGCGGTACTGTGCACAGAAACCACTCCAAAAGGGCGAAAGCAGAGCTCAATGTAGCGGCAACATGATTGTGGTCAAGTTTAAGGACAAACGGGATATCTATTTCTTGACCACAATTCATGGACACAAAAATAGGGCAAAGCCCCACTTATTATTATTTTTTTTTAATTATTTCATGAAATAATAAAAAAAAAAAAAAAGGGGCTTCCCTATATTTCTGGTTCCCAACTGGGTACAACTAGGCAACCGTGGGTTGGGGGCAGCCTTTAGCTGTCTGCTGCACCTGACTGGCATACAAAAATATGGCAAAGCTCACGTCAATTTTTTTTAATAGTTCATTTAAAACAAAACACAAATACATTTAGGGACTGCATCTTTATTAACCCCTCCACCCTCATCTCTGTACTGAACAGTCTTGGCTCTGCTTCATCAGGGAACAAGGGGATGAACAAAGCATCTATCCCCTTGGTCCCTGAAGGAGAGCGCTTAAGCATCATAAGGGGGGTAACTCAGGTCACCCGAGAACAGCTCAGGTCATGCCACCTGAGCTGTCCTTGGGTGACCTGAGTTACGTCCCCCCCCCCTACAATCTCCTTCAGCGACCACGGGGATAGAAGCTTTGTTCGTCCCCTTGGTCTCTGATGAAGCAGAGCCCAGAGTGTTCAGCACAGAGGTGAGGTTCAAGGGGATAATAAAGATGCAATCCTTAAATGTGTTTGTTTTTATTTATATTTTTTTATGAATTATTAAACAAAATTGACATGAGCTTCGCCATATTTTTGTATGCCAGCCAGGTACTGCAGGCAGCTATGGGCTGCCCCCAAGCCCCAGCTGCCTATTTGTACCCGGCTGGGAACCAGAAATATAGGAAAGCCCTTTTCTTTAATTATTTCATGAATTTCATGATGTCACTGGTGATCTCTGCATTACCTGTACACCAATACTATAATCAGAGCTCCTATTTATAATGTTACTGGTGATCACTATATTACCTGTACACTGACACTATATACAGAGCTCCTGTGTATAATGTCACTGGTGAAATCTGCATTACCTGTACACCAATACTATAATCAGAGCTCCTATTTATCATGTTACTGGTGATCACTATATTACCTGTACACTGACACTATATACAGAGCTCCTTTGTACACTGTCATTTGTGGACACTATATTACATGTACACTAGATACTATATACAGAGCTCCTATGTATAATGTCACCAGTGATCACTGTATTATCTGTACACTAGACACTATATACAGAGCTCCTGTGTATAATGTCACTGAAAATCACTGTATTACCTGTACACTGACTCAATATACAGAGCTTTTTTTTTAATCTTCATTATTATAGTATTATTGGTCACTATGTAGGGTAGTATTATGTGCTCTGGTCATGGCGTGGCGGTATTTGTCCCTTGTATGTTGTACACTCACTGACAGAAGTTATGTCGCTTGTCCATGTTATGTAAATAATAGCTTATAACCTGATGTTAAATTCATCCATTGGTTTTATAAATTACTTTTCTAAAAGATGAAACCCTCCAAAATGTGGTTTAGGTTAAGAAATAAACTGGCATCAATGCTAAAATATTGATCATTTAATGAACACAGAATGGTCAGATTTTGGCAAGACAAAAGTTTTGTCGCCCACAGAAAGTAATGTGATTTTCAAACAAACAATTAACTTAAAATACAATATATGTTGCATAACATTGGTGAATGAAGTTGTGGTGCTATTAGAGTCATATTTAATATTTTGTGTGACTTTCATGAGCTTGAAGGACTGCATCCATGTGGTTCAACAATGATTCATACAATTTATTAATGAAGTCATCACAAATAGCAAATAATGCAGTCTTACATGCCTCCCAGAGTTCATCTAGATGATTTGGTTTTGTCTTTCAAGCTTTCTCTTTCATCCTACCCCAAACATGCTCAATGATGTTCATGTCTGGTGACTGGGCTGGCCAGTCCTTGAGCACCTTGATCTTTTTTTGCCTGGAGGAACTTTGTTGTAGAGATGGATGTATGAGATGGAGCACCATCCTACTTCAGTTAATACTTCTTCATATTTTAGGCTATTGATATTGCCTTCCACCTTGCAAATGTTTCGCACACCCCCATACTGAATGTAACCCCAGACCATGATCTTCCCACCACCAAATGTAACTGTTTTCGGGTGAATTTTGGATCCATACGGGCTCCAGTAGGTCTCCTGCAGTATTTGCGGTGGCTGTGGTGTGATTCTACTGACGATTCATCAGAGAAATCCACCTTCTGTCACTTTTCCACCGTCCATCTTTTTAGCAGGCTGTGGGACTTTGAAAATGCCTTTTGTTTAGTTCTGGCTTCTGGGCACTGAATCGACCATGGAGGCGATTTTGAGACAGAATCCTACAAACTGTTCTAGTTGACAAAGGGACTTGAGGTGACCAGGCGTGTTGGAGCTCTGCTGCAGTGGAAGAGGGGTTTGCTTTAGATTTTCTAACCAAAAAACGTTCATCCTGAGCAGTTGTCTTGCAGGATCTGCCGGACCTGGGCTTGTCAAACACATCTCCAGTCTCTTCAAATCTTTTTTTAATTCTTTGTACTTGACGCTGAGACATATTAAAGGTACCAGCCACCTCTGCAGTTGATCTGGTCTTCAGACTCTTTATAATCAAAGCTTTGGTCGCAGGGTGGATTTTAGCATGTTGTCAGAGCTCAAGTTGCAGTTCAAGTGAAGGTCTGGGGTGCTGGGTTTCTTTTTAGACACACCCACTAATTAACCAATCATTTACTGAGCACAAGTGAGGATGTAAACTAGGATTGGGTGCATTATATGACCAGGCAACAAAACTTTTGTCTTGCTAAAATCTGACCATTCTGTGTTCATTAAATGAATGCCTTGTATGTGGCATTAATTGGGCACTATGTGGTGGTAATATGTTTTCTGGTCACGGTGTGGCTGTATTTCTCCCTTTTACATGGTATTATTAGTCTTGTATAGTGGACTGTGATCGGTTATTTGTTTTTATTTTTTGATATCAGTAAGGGTAAAAGTCTTTATTTCCAATAGATATTAAATATTTGGATGTTTAACCCCTTCCTATCCTGTGACTGTTACACAGCAGCAGAGATGCACTTACAGAGGTTTCTGGAGAAACCAAGTAATCATCTCTTCTAAGGCCTCATGCACAGTGAGTATTTGGTGAGATTTTTACCTCAGTATTTGTAAGGCAAAACCAGGGAGTGGGTGAGAAATGCAGAAAACAATATATATCCGATTGTTCCACTCCTGGTTTTGTCTTACAAATACTGAGGTAAAAATGTCACCAAATACTCAGTGTGTACACGTGGCCTAGGGATAAGTAATAAGTTATTTATTGGTGGGGGTCCGACTGCTGATTGTGCAACTTCTATCCCCCCAAAAATAGAAAAATATCCAGCACAGAGTTCTGAGATCTAGATCCTTAAAAATTCATTTTATTAGGAAAAAAAACATTAAAACACACATAATAAACTCATTAAAATCATCATCAATAAAGACGGTCCTTAGTCACAGGTTTGTTTTCTCCCCACTAGACTGGAGCTCATGTACAGCTCACCCATGATCCGTTCATTCCCTCAGCGGCTGTGAGCGCTGGGTTTGGCTTTTTCTGGGAGCTTCAATGATGATGAATGGAGCCGCAGTGACATCATCACCGGCCGCTGCAATTTAAAATGGAGATAAAAGTGCCACATTCTTGTGACGGTGCGGCTCCACTGGTCGGATTCCATGAATAAATAAGCGATCACCTACCGAACCTGTGGATCACTGATAACATATTTCCACCAAAGAATCCCTTTAATGCAAAGTACAGTAATTGTACATCACAGTTATGGTGGGGGCACAGTGATGTGCAGGAGCCGCCACTATAATAGGTTTAACGGGTAACAGGTATTTACATATAGCTGAAGGGTGGATGGGCCCCTGGAGTCAATTTCCCTGGTGGGCCCCAGACACCCCAGTCTGACCCTGATTGTATACATAGCAGTCTCCTATGTGATGTATTTGATTTACAAAACCAATTGTCACAGAGTTGACTGTGCTCCGAACACAAACCCGGAAGATCAATTATCACCGAACATCGCAGGCGCACAGAGAAGCAGCTGCAGCCATCATATTAGGTGAGGTAATTAATTAAATGTAGCCGGGTAATTTTCATGGTGATGTACGGCCCCTGAAAGACGGTAGAAATTTCCAAATGTCCTCCCAGGCAGGAAAAAGGTTCCCCACCTCCTGTACAAGGTAATAAGTAATACCCCCAGTATTATTCTGCCTAATGTGGCATTTATTGTTCACATCCCTCCTCAGCTCTAATAAAGAATAATGTATAGAACAAGATTAATGTGTGATTGGTGAGGATGTGGTGCAGAAGTGGAGTTTTTCCAATAGTGGGCGGTGAAACTATGGAAGGTTCGAGGGGTGGAGGCGGAGGCTGGGTGGAGGCGGAGATGGGGTGAAGTCTCAAGGGGCCCCAAAATTTTGCCAGTCAGTGGCCCCGAAACTCCTAGTGGCAGCCCTGGTCGTGACATCACCGGAAACTGCAAAATTGCAGGCAGGAGCGGTCTGTGGCCACTCCATGTCGGTGGTGAACGGCGGCTACCTGCTTGTTGGTGCTCAGACACAATTTATTATTTTTTTATCCCGAATACCCTCTTTAAGGGCACTACCAAGCACAGTAAAAAGTGAAAAAAATATAAAATTTCAAATCACCCCCCATTAAAAATAAAGAAAATATAAATAGTCATATTTGGGGTCGCTACATACGTAAAAGTCCAAACTATCAACATATAAAATTAATATGGTGACAAACGCAATTTTAATTTTCTTTTACAATTTAGAAAAATTTTCAATATTTAAAAAAAAGAAAAACATGCATATTTGGTATCTGAACAATCATACTGACCTGGAGAATCATATTGCCTGGTAGTTTTTGTCGTGAAATGACTGCTGTAAATAAAAATCCACAGAAGACAATTGCAGAATTGCACTTTTTTTTGCAATTTGACACATCTGATTTTTTTCCCCACTTTCCAATATATTAAAACATGAATGGGGTCATTCAAAGTAAAACTCAGTCCACAAAATATACAAGCCTCTATATGACTATACTAATGGAAAAATAAAAAAAAATTATGAATCTTGGAAGAAATAATGAAAAAAAGAAATGTAAGGCCTTGGCAGGAAGGGGGTTAAGATACTGGATAATTTAAATAACTTGCATCCCTGTACACCTCAATGGCGGTGAGTATTGAAAGCACATAAAACACTTTACAGAAGTGAACAATATTAATATATTGAAAAGTTCCATATTTGACTTATTTTGCATCCAATATCGCATCTAAAGCGGATAATAAATAAATTAGCAACAACTGAAAACATAAAACATTGAAATATTTGTTGTAAACGTGGAAACAGTAAATTCAGCTACTGGTATAATGTCTCCATCTAGTGGTAATATGTAGAATAACATTTCAGTAGTTTACAATGTCCTAGATCAGTGATGGCGAAGCTATGACACGCGTGTCAGCACTGACACGCGTAGCCATTTTCAGTGACACGCGGCCGCCGGAGAAACTACAAGTAGGACTCGGTACTCTGCGAGTTTTCTAGCGATTACTCGCACAGTAACGAGTCCAATGCAAGTCAATGGCAATCCTAGTTTTGTCAGAGTTTACTTTTTCTCACTCACTAGACTCGCTATTTGGATAAAAACCACAGACACGGACACAGCAGCAAAAAACTGTTTGCGAGTGGGGTTTCCAAAACGGCAATGCGAGTGCTTTCCGAGACATCTGCGATTTGTAAATCGCACATTACTCGCTATTACTCGCTTCCCCATGCATTAACATTGGACTCGCTAGACTCACAACGAGTAGCGAGTCCCGGGCTCGGACTCGCTAGACTAGAGTCAAGCGATTCCGAGTAATTTAGGACTCGCCCATCACTAACTACAGGGCCAGGTGCTGTAGCTGAGGAAAAAAAATGTGCCGCAGGTCTGTAGGCCAGAACAGCAGAGCTCTGGCACAGAGCGTCTAGTCCTGGGACTTCCGGTAGGCGGAACTCCTGGCTGGCGCAGCAGGGAGCAGCGGAACGCTGTGGGGGACGCATATCTGAGGCCCTGTGATCGCTGTCTGGAGGTCCAGTGATTACTACAGCAACCATCCTCCAGTGAAAGGTTCTGGGCAGAATCTGGGGTGTCATGAATGTGTGATTGGCCATTACTGAGATAAGTGAGGGCGAGGCTGGAAGAGGCCTGTGCTGTGGGTGCCATTTCCCGCCATTAATTTACATAAGGAACGCCATCTTGCAGCATAGTACAGACTCCATTTCACCACTATTATTGTTGCGCACCCTATTAATCCCTATTTCTGCTTATTAACTCTGCCCTTTCCTAAAAGACAGTTAACCCCTAATTGCCTGCAGGGCTATCTATAAATCTTCTGTCACTGCCCCTCTTATGGAGAAGCCAAAAAAACCAAGGTTAAGTAAAGGAAGTGGTAGTAGCAGTAGCCGACCCTTTCAAGAGACATGGACTGAGATGTATGGCATTATAGTAAAAAATGGCAGATCATTTTGCGTTCTATATAGTGAAACGGTAGTAAGCAGAACGTGGAATATGAATAGACATTTTGACAGATAACCTTAGTAGCGCTTGCTTGGCCTTGAAGTGTACAAAATACCAACCTTCAATTGAAGATTTAGCCAATGAAATTCAGCAACAAAAAAGTCACTAAATCAGTGATGGCGAACCTGTGGCAGTCCAGCTCTCATTAACGGATTTCATACGATGATAGATCGGGAGATTCTGAACGCGGCGATACCAATGTGTATTTTTTTAATTTTTTTAATACTTTTATTGTGATTGGGGGAAAAGAGGGGTGATTTGAACTTTTATATTTTTTATTTTTTTTACTTTTTTTACAGGTTTTTAAAAACTTGATTTTTTTTTTATTAATTCTTATTTTTACACTGCCCCTTTAAGAGGCACCTTGCTGCACAGTCCGAACTTTTCTGGGAGATACAGTTGAGCTGCAGCTCATCTGTATCTCTCAGGGTACCTTTACACGCGGCTACATTTCTAGGGTGGCTACAGGTAACTTACTGGTTGCAGTGAAATCATGGAGACAAGGTTCTATCTTGTTGCTGTGTACAAATGGAATAATCTCTCCATGATTTCACTGCAACCAGTAAGTTACCTGTAGCCACCCTAGAAATGTAGCCGCGTGTAAAGGTACCCTCAGAATCGCGGACCTGTTGTGGTTGGCAGCGCCTGACAACCACAACAGGAAACTGCTCTCTGACAGCATCTGGGGTCTAGCCAGGCCACGGCCGCCTTGGATCCCGCTGTCAGAGATTGACGGCGGGATCCAAGGGGTTAACAGCGCCGATCGGATCCCGGATCCGATCGGCGCTTTTACCCTGCATCTCAGCTGATGAGATCAGCTGAGATGTCGGTGCTTTGATGTGAGCTCCGTGCCGAAGCTCACATCAAAGCCCCCTTACCGACCCAGGACATTGTACAACGTCCTGTGTCGGCAAGGAGTTAAGCCATAAGTGTGCACCCTGTATGATAATCACCTGTTACCAGTGCAATGGACTTGCTTGCAGATGGGTCCGTCCCGCTTCCTCGTGGTCCGACAGCGTCTTCTTCTGAATGATGTAGATAACGCCTCTTGCCACCTGCGTTATCCACGTGACCACATTCAATTTTCCCATTGCCTATGCTACGCTCATACCTCTCCGGCTTGTGCAGGTGCAATGTGCTCCATCATGGGGTTATCCTACAAGTTTGAACTCTCAGTGATGTCACCATACATTACACGCAGAAGACTGGGAGGCTGGAACCATGTGCAGAGACCCCTGCGGTTCGCGCATGTGTAGATGAGTTTTACATTGTAGCCACAGTAGGGCAGAGCACAGTGCGTTTGCGCAAGCTGGGGAAGCATCTGCACAAACGTGAGATGGGAAAGTGAGATGTGGATAACGCAGGAGACGTTATCTATATCATTCAGAAGAAGAGGCTGTCGGACGGCGAGGGGAGGCTGGGTGGACCAATCTGCAAGCAAGAATTTAGATTTTTTATGTTATTTATTCTGTGTACATGGGCATTCAGGGCATCATAGCCTGTTTCTTATAATGCAGCATAGGCGTGTGTGCGTGTTTCTTATAATGCAGAAACAGCGTGTGCATGAGGCCTTACAAATACTGAGGTAAAAACTCACCATATACACATCGTGCGCACGACGCCTTACAAATACTAAGGAAAAAACTCACCAAGTACTCAGCGTGTGCACGAGGCCTTACAAATACTAAGGAAAAAACTCACCAAATACTCAGCGTGTGCACAAGATCTAATGGGGCCGTCACACGCGTCAATGTCGTCAGCGATCAGATCGCTGACGACATTGATGGCTGATCGCTAGTGAGCTGTCACACAGGCAGACTCACTAGCGATCAGTACCAGCGAGCGCGCTAGTATCCATGTAAACAAGCAGGCAACTAAGCGCCGCGTGGCACTTAGTTACCCGCTGTTTACCATGGATACCAGCTCCCAGCGCTCGCTGTGCGGCGCTGGGAGCTGGCTGATCGTGCGTCTCCCGATGTCACACGCAGCGATGCTGCGTGTCCACCGGGCGACCATCTTTCAGGTTTCAGAGCAGGTTTAAAACCTGGTGAGCATCAACCAGCGATTTGTGCAGCAGCGATCGTGCACGCGATATTGACGTGTGTGACATCCCCATAAGGGTACATTTACACGTCGCAACATTGCATGCAATTTCACTTGCAACTTACTGGTTGCAGTGAAATCATGGACACATTGTTACATTTTTACACGGCAACAAAATGGAACAATGTGTCCATGATTTCACTGCAACCAGTAAGTTGCAAGTGAAATTGCATGCAATGTTGCAACGTGTAAAGGTACCCTTATGGCCACTTTACACGTCCCGATATCGGCGTCCAACTCCGATAAAAAGTCACGTGGTTCGTGCATTGGCCCTGATATCGTTTGTGTGTTGTATGGTGTAAATGTGCAATGCGACGCAAGAACGATGCCAAACCGATATGGGGGAGAAATGAGCAGGCTCTCCAACTGCCCGATATTGGATGGACGATCTGGCAGGATCGTCCTGTGTGACAGCCTGACACCGACTTGGAGTACAGCTTCCCCTATTCTCTCCCATGTTAAATGGTCATTCCTGGGTCGCCCGTACAACGCGGCGTAGACATCGCAGTTGTGTTGCCTGCCGATATCGCGCTGTGTAACATCTTCTATGCGATCTTGGATTTCTGCCCAAAAAATGCGCGCTCCCGCGCCAATGTATCCAATATCGGGACGATGTTGGGACGTGTAAAGTGGTCATTAGGGCCGCTTTACACACAGATATCTGTGACCAACTTCTGAACAGATCTCTGGTTGCAGTGAAATCATGGACACATTGTTCCATTTTGTGGCTGTGTACAAAATGGAGCAATGTGTCCATGATTTCACTGCAACCAGAGATCTGTTCAGAAGTTGGTCACAGATATCTGTGTGTGTAAAGAGGCCCTTACAGATACTGAGGAAAAACTCAAATACTCAATGTGTGCACATGACCTTACAGATACTGAAGTAAAAACCTCACCAAATATTCAGCATGTGCATGAGGCCTTACATATACTGAGGTAAAAAACTCACCAAATACTCAGCGTGTGCACAAGGCCTTACAAATACTGAGGAAAAAAACTCACCATATACTCAACGTGGGCACGGGACCTTAAAGATACTGAGGTACAATAGTCACCAAATACTCAGCATGTGCACGAGGCCTTACATATACTGAGAGAAAAACTGACCAAATACTGAACATCTGCACAAGACTTTACAAATACGGAGTTAAAACCTCACAAAATACACAATGTGCGCACCCACTACCCCTCCACCATGGATAGACATGTGAAATACCTCTACATGCTGTATGTGACTCACCGTTGCTGGGTTCTCAGGTCTCAGGCGATGCTTCACTTGTCACGGTTCCGCCTGGAGCTGTGGAGCCTGGTGGTCAAATAAAAGGGGATTGAAGGATTGGGATTAATTGTTGATTGTCGTGACGCCACCTGTGGGAGTCCGGTGAAGGCACCGGCGCTGCTTGGGCCTCCGGGGGATGTGCGGCAGCTAGATGGGATGCTCCCCACAGGATGAGCAGGAATTCCCAGGGCCAGGAGCTGCACTGGATGGAATACGGCAGCTCGGTAGTTTGATGAGCACAGTTAATAACAGTTCTGGAAGAAATGCCCTAACACGATGCTCCTCTGTAACGGGTCTTTACTGTAACGGTTGATGCAGTACACGGTATACAGTCTTTAGGTAACGGACCGGGTGGTCCCAGCGATGAATAGTCTCAGTCCAGAGCTCCACGGTGTTCTTCCTTTTACTATCTGTCCTATTCTGGTTGCCTTGCTGCCTTAGTGCGCCGGATCGGGTACTGGGTGGACTTCAGCTTGGTCACGTTAACCAGGGAAGAGTCCTGAGGCCCAATGGTAGGTACCTCGCCGGTAAGACTGCTGATTTAGGGCTGTAGTGAGGCGCTCCTAAGAAGCCACTCCGTCACTCCAGTTTGCTAAACAGCGGTGGACGTCTGTTTGCCTCGGAACCGGTGTCCGGTGAGATTGGGCATGGGTGTCTTGTACCCGTTGCTTAGTTGCTGTTGTTGCCCGTGTTCCAGTCTGAGTCACCGCTTAATGGTGCTCTCCCGGTAAAGTTTTGGTACCCGGGCTGCACGGCACTGTGCAGGTCCCTGTTCCTTCTTTTCTTCTCCTCCAACTAACTAACTCTTCTCTCCCTAACTTTCCCCACACACTACACCTTTCACTCCTCCCACCAGGACCTGATTGGCCCTCTACCTCTAAGTGGTGCATGTGGTGTATGGAGCTCTGGGTTTAACCATTTCATCACTGAGACGGAAGATATTACATCTTCTGTCAGGGATGCAATACCTTCCTGTGACGCACTCGTTGCGGGGCGCCACATATGTGCCCCTCTATGTGGATATTTTGCTTGAATCAAAGATCCACTATTTAAAGCACAGAGGAAGTTTTGTTATTGAACAGCAGCGCGGATCAGAGACTTTCTGTCCATTTTTGGCGGTTGCCACAATGGCATTGCCTCCCTCGGGGGGTGATGTCATGCTTGAAAGCAAGAAGGGATATCCACACCAGGTAAGCCCACAGCAAGCAAAACTTTCCCTGACTCCAGACCAGAAGGGAGAGCTCTGAAACCCGAGTTCAGGGGAGCTCCCCTATAAATTATGGCCTGGGGGCGGGGTTAGTTAGTTCAGTTTCTAGGACAAACTTGTGGACTGGAGCGGTGCTGAGCTCGTCTGAGGTAGAGAGTGAGGAAAAGCAAGTGTGAGGGACCCATAGGAGAGGGTCTGAGGAATGAGAGAAGAAGGTCTGGAGAGTGGAGTCATTTATTAAGTTCACCGCAGTGCAGAGTGCCAGAAGCAGACACCGGAGTCTGAGGTTGTGAGGGTATTCTAGGCCCGGCAGCCAAAACCGGAGGGCAGGAGATTCCAAGTCTCCCGGCCACAACAAAGCCCAGGAGGCTAAGCAGCATCGGAGAGCTCAGGGACAGTAACCAGAGGAGTGTTGCCCGAAAGGGCTCGAGCTGCCTGCCATACTGGTTAGAGACTTAGCAGCAGAGTGAGATGGTCGCAGCTTAGCTACATGCAGCCAGTACCAGTCAGAAATTGCGCAACAGGGAGGCCTCAGAACTCACCAAGTGAGGAGACTTGCTTTCAGGCCACCAGGATTCACAGCATCATCTGTGGACAGTATCCTGGCTTCTACCTGCAACTATCAGTAAAGGTAACGGAAAATACGTACTGTGTACCTGTCAGTTATTCCGGGCCCTCAGTCCTGCACCCACAACAGCATACCACCGCCATAGACTTCACCAGTTGCCCTGGGGAACGGCTCCACCCGTGGGGAGCAAAATCACCAAAGCTGTGAACCCATCATCCCAAGAGGTCCCGCATCAAAGCGTTGGCCATTAATAGTTGAACTCCACGGGTGGCGTCATGACCACTATCCCTAAATCCCTATTCCCCAAACTTTTATTGACACTGCCAAGGTCACGGAGTTGGGTCTCAACCCCCGTGACTTCCCAGCAGAAATGTGCCCGGTTCCGAGTACCCCATGGCCCTGGGGGGCATGTCAACTTGGCCTCATGAACAGGATTTCATGCCCGATGTTAACGGGTACTGTGTGCCATAGACTTTATTGAACTGTGACTGTCGCCATTGTTATCCCACACGGGTTGCGGGAAGATGAAGGGGTGTGCCGTTGTGGGTGGAATCTTGGAAAGGGCGCGAAGAGAAACCCTGCCCCACGCTCTGACGTCAGCCAGCACGATGCAGGAATTCCTGTGGCGGAAATCCCCTGCACGCTTAATCCCTCGCCTGAGGAGCAGTAGACTGATCCGCCGGCTGACACTAAGAATCTGGCTGCGGATCACTAGGGGGGAGAAAGATGTCTAGCCCAGAGGGAAGAGAGCCCACGGTGGACCCGGCTGCCGCCCAAGCCGAGGCCACAGGCCAAGCCGAGGCTGAGACCCCGGCTGCCAACGCAGTCCAGGCCAAGCCCCTAGTAGCTGTCACAGCCGTGGCATACGCAGCAGCTCCAGTCATGCCGTTCATGATGCCATATATCCTGGGAGTGACTTGGCTGCCGCAGTATTCAGGGGAATCAGATACCCTGAACAATTTCAAAGAGAGACTGAAAAATTTGTTCGGAGTGTATTCCATGACTGAGGAACAGAGAGTGACTATGTTAATAGGACAATTGACTGGTGCAGCCCATTGAGAGGTAAAGTCCTGGGTAGATACTGACAAACTGTTAAACAAAGTTTCGCCAGGTTGAAAGAAGCCGTACTGCAGCGCAAATTAAAATTAGATGTTATGGGTGCAAACAAGGGGTGCGAGGACAGTATACGGGACTATGCATTAAATCTCCACTGAGGGCCATGAAGCAGGTAGACCCCGATGCACAGGATGAAAACAAGCTGTTGACTGAACAATTTATTGAGGGGCTCCAGTCTCATGCCCATTGGACACAGCTACATATATTGGCCCTGCAAAACCCTGACCTGGACTTTGTGCAATTTAAATACCAGGCCATACGTGTACTGCGAGAACTAACTGCCAGCAGCCCAGCACCCTCCACTGTCTCTAACTTATCACCCAGAGGTGGCGCCCTCTACCCTGGCCACCGTGGGGGCCAGTGCACAAACTTTAGGAACTGTTACTCCTGAGGCCTTACAATTGCAGGTGCAGCAGCTAACCAAGGGGATGGCTGACCCAACGAAGGCTGCACAGTCCATACAGGGGTCCAAACCATTGGAGAAGATATTGTTGGCCTTCAGCCTTGGTGACATCCCGTGGCTACGCCAGAGGAGGTATCCATCAACGAGAGGACAAGCCAGCAATCGCTGTAATGCTGCTGGACAACCCATCTGCCACTGCTCCAATGAGGCGGGCCACATTGCAAGGTTTTGTACTTTAAACAAGCAACCCCTGGACAGTGGGCCACCCCCCAGGAATGAGACCGCCTGGCCCACAGAACTGGCGCGACAGATATGTGGGAGAATGGCCAGTCCTGCCTGTCGTGCAGGATGGTATCCCCATGAAGGTTTTATTGAATACCAGTTCACAGGTGAAAACAATACCTTATATGCTTTATAAACAATACTGGGCTGATTCTGACATTACCCACCGCTGTGAGGTAGTGCTTGCTGAGGGTATTACAGGATACTCGCTTGTCAGTGGAATTGACGTTCACAGCAATGGATTCTATACAAAAGTTAATCAGGTTTATTCCAGACTTCCTAAACCATGCTCCATAACATAAACACGAGGCTTTCCTTTACCTTCAACATAAATGTCCATATAATGCATAGTCCATTTATCTCTCACAATGGTTATATTCCCGTACAGGTTGAGGTACACTTCTCCCTAAGTGTCCCAGGGCAGTATTCACACACACGTCTCAGTGGACTTATTCATACACAGTCTTTTCACTGCTGGAATTGTCCATACAGATTCCACTGGCTTTTGCTCAGCCTTTACTCATGGTTTTCATGTCCGTTACCTCTCTGGAGGTTTTTGGGGAGCATTCACCCCTCAGCTTCTTCCAGTATCATCAGAGAGGCTCCAGTCCAGCATAGTATATCCTGCTCCCTTTGCAGGATCTAGGCAGACTGCCTCACACAGCACTAGTCAGCTGATATCCCATCTGTTCCACATGACCAGGCTTGTAGGAGGATTCCGGTTTGTCAAACACTCCTCAGGCTTTTTAATCACCTGCTGTAATGCACTTGTAATGCATTACCTGAACTTGTGGAACCTCAGGTGCCAGCATAATGCATTACTGAAACATGCTGAACTACAAGTCATAGCATAGATATTTGCAATGCAGCGAGCTGCTGCATGACATATCCTCCCCCTCATGTTCAAGCCCGCAGCATTGAACATATGATATACACAAGCCCATTACAACCCACAGGTTAAACATGGTCTCAGCACCGCTCAGCTCCTGGAACAGGAGTCATCAACTGTAGCTCCTCCCTCAGGGACCTACCACCCGTCAGCATTACTGACAGGTTCTTTGTGAACTCACTATCAGACATGTCACATGTCCGAGTCGTACCCTTGTCAGACCTTCCCCGCCCCCAGCGGTCATTACAGTAGTGAGAGTCGCTTGCGTCTGTATCAAAGGTCAAGTCAGACTCCGTCCTGTCATGTATTCTACTGGGCCTTTCGTTTGGGCCTCTCAGTCTTGAGTCACTGGAGGATTCACTACATCTAACCTGACTATGCCCACTTTCCTCAGGACGTCTCTGGAGCTCTCTCCATTGTCATCTTTCTTCATAGCCTTTTGCAACTAGAGACCCAGTACACCTTTTGTGTCTTTTTCTGGCTCTAGCTTCTGCTGTGGCAGGGCCCCTTCTGTCTTCTACACCTTGGATTAAAGGGGGCTGCCATCTGCTGTCACATTGGGGTGGCTGTCGCTCAACTTGCAGATTCCCACGTCTCAATAGCTTCTCTTCCCTTAGAGATGCTATACAATATCCTAGCAGTATCCGCATATTCTCAATAGCCTCCACTGTACCTTTTATGTACCAAGAATGGAACCATACCCTCTTTCCTGGGTAGTAAGGCTTCATCATACCTTGCTATTCTCATTCTCGCTCCTCCAGACTTATTGATCATTTCCTGTATGCCACATCCGTTTTTTCTCAATGATTTTCTTCTTCAGAGCACGAAGCACCTGGAAGACCTCTTCCTGAAGTCTCTGAGCTTTTCTGATATGCTCTAGTCGACTAGCGGCCTCTTGATTGCTCAACTGCATTACTTGCTTGCCAAGAACACTTCTCAAGTGCATGTCACTCAGGAGAGCCACCCGCTTCATTGTGGCTTCAGTTGTTGATAGTATCACTGACTGTTTAATCTTTGGAGCCCAGTACACTTTACATGCTCCCACAGCCTTTCTAAATTGCTCAAGCGTAGACTCAATGGCACAGGCTTCTCTCAAGTCTTCAGGTACGGTTATCGTGCACTTGAACAGGGAAGTCTCCTTCTTTGCTGTTACCAGATGACTGTCTTGTTCAGCTCTCAGAGCCATCTTCATCTGAGACTCAGTGGTTTTAACATGTTTGGTTAGGATAGACCACTGTCGCTCCATCTTCTCCAAGACTGCCTCATTCATCTACTGGCTTTCTGCCAGGCGACTTCTGAGCTCCGACACCTCTTTCTCCAGCTCAAGTACTCGGCTCTCAGCAGCCTATCTCCGAAGCTCTTCTTGCCTCAACTGCTTCTCTATCCTCAAAGTCCTCTCAGACATTTCTCTCTTCAATACACCCACTTGGCTCTCAACAGCCCGCTCCAGAAAGGTTCGTATCATCACCTTGAGCTCCCTTACCTCGGCTCTAACATCCACCAAATCTGTCTTGTTCACATTACTCGATATATTAGTTTCATACCTCCCTTCTCCAATGGCTTCTTCAACTTCTGCACTTTCGACCCTTTCTTGGGGCCCTGCAGCACCCCTGGTAGTTTCTGCAGCATTACTTTCTGCCTTCCCAGGGATCTCTGCTGCTTCACCTTCGACCTCTGCCACGTCACCTTTCTCTTGAGCACCGGCAGCCTCATCTTCAACCCTCTCTTGGGTCTCAACAGTGTCACCTACAGAAGGTTTCACACCCTCCATCTCTTCAACTTCAGAGCCTTTGTAGTCTTCAACCTTCTCGGCCATGGCACCATACACTTCCATCAAGTTTTCTGCTGACCGATCCTCAGTTACAAGAGACGTCACACCTATCAACTCGTGGACTGGCTCTTTCTCCTTTTCTTCATTGATGTTTGTCAGTGCACCGGAGTTTGCTTCTGACAACGTCACCTCCTCTTCCATCCTGATCTCCACAGGGTGTGGAAGAGAACTCGCACATGTAATGGAAGCACATAACATCCTCTTTTCATTAATTAATTTTCCAGAAAGGACCACTTGTGCAGCTTCTTTGTGACTCTTGTGCCTTCAGCGACGAGAGGGAATTTTTTTTCCCTTGTTTGTCTCTACTTGACTGCATTCCTTTTCTACTTTGGTAGTGTCACAGTCAGCCCTGGATTCTGTGTCACTCCCCATGGTACGGTGAACCCTCAAGTCACTAGCTAACTTGGTGTCAGTTCCCTCTTCTGGAGATACCACACCACTACCAGTCATGCTGTGATACACTTTGGGTGACTTTAGGTCACTAAATTTGGTAGTCTCATAAAATTCTCTGGTCATCCCTATCTCTGACCAGTCAACCTTAGGAGATTTTAACTCCTTATCACATACCATCTTACCAGGAGAAACCCCTTCAGTCTTCCGCTGTACAGGAGTTTCCTCAAGGTCTTCACCGCAGCGAACAGACACTTCACCCTTTATCCACAAACCCCATAGTGCTTTTGTGGTGCCCCGCAAAGCAGGCGTCACAGAGGGGTACTGCACCCATAAAAGCGGTGCAGATATCCCAGCTGCAAGTAGATTTCAGGCTGATGGGTGGAACCTACGCACAATCACCCCCACACTAGATCACATGGTGGGAGGAAACCCGGAAGGGGATATAGTCACCTCCAGGGGGAGAAAGGAGGTCTTTGCCTCAAAGTCTTTGACCGGCAGCCAGGCAGGGAGCCTGAGGGAGGAAGGAGGGTTCCTCGGTTGTGGACCCATGGAGAAAGAAAGCAGTCCCAGGCGCAGACAGCTAGCCTGGGGGGGAAAAGAGGGACTTCAGAGAGTCCAACTACGGCAGCTTACTGGGCACCAGAGCCCGCACCTGTGGGATCCTCCAAGGACCACAGAAAATCAGGCAAACTAGGAGTATATCTATTATACTGCCCAGACTCTTTAGCAACCAGAAGAGGGTGCCAGGCACCACTTGATGGTTCGGCGGTCGGCCAGCAGAAGGTAACCCGATGGGAGCGAGGAGAGTGAGAGACAGCAGGAGGCCAGATCCGCTTTATGGGGTCAGACTTCACACCAAACTACTGGGAAGCAGGGAAGTATTGAAAGAAAACAGGCACACGCTCAGGGTTCAATCCAGCTACCTGTGATCCGCTTGCAGCCACCCGTTAGCTACTTGCCATTTAACATCTTACTGCACTGAACTGTAACCATTGCTGCTAAAGTTCCAGTAAAGTACCCCGAGTGAAGTGACTTTGACTCTGCTGCATCTTCTTTCTATGAACTTGTTCTATTTACAGAATTGCTGCCCCGGAGGTCCCAGTCTCCGCAGGCAGGAGGACTACAACATCTCAGCCGCAATACCACCGACCTCCGGAGGACTGTGGCGTCGTTGGTGCTACTCACCAGAAACTGCAGGTGGCGTCATGACGACAACTAACTTTGTAAATAATCCCTTGTACATACAGTTGTGGCCAAAAGTATTGACACCCCTGCAATTCTGTCAGATAATACTCTTCCTGAAAATGATTGCAATCACAAATTATTTGGTATTATTATCTTAATTTAATTTGTCTTCAATGAAAAAACACCAAAAGAATTGTCCTAAAGCCAAATTGGATATAATTCCACCCCAAACATAATAAAGGGGGTGGACAAAAGTATTGGCACTGTTAGAAAAATCATGTGATGCTTCTCTAATTTGTGTAATTAACAGCACCTGTAACTTTCCTGTGGCACCTAACAGGTGTTGGCAATAACTAAATTATTATTATTATTATTATTTATTTATATAGCGCCATTGGTTCCATGGCGCTTTACATAAGAAGTGGGGGTAACAACGACAGGTACAGTACACATGAGCAGTCAATGCTTGCTGATACACAATGGGAGAGGATCCTGTCCACGAGGGCTCACAGTCTACAGGGGTGGGGGGAACACGATAGGGGGGGAAGCGCCAAGCGTTTGGTGGAGCGGCGCTGGGTCTCATCATAGGTTGTAGGCTTGTTGGAATAGATGAGTTTTCAGGTTCTTTTTGAAGCTCTTGAGGGTAGGCGAGTGTCTGACGTGCTGGGGGAGAGAGTTCCAGAGTCTAGGGGAGGCGAGGGAGAAGTCTTGTATGCGGTTGTGGGAGGATGAGATGAGGGGGGAGGAGAGGAGGAGTTCTTGTGAGGAGCGTAGGTTGCGTGCGGGTTGGTATCGGGAGACCATGTCGGAGATGTAGGGGGGGGACAGGTTGTGGATGGCTTTGTAGGTCAGGGTTAGGATTTTAAAGCGAGGTCTTAGGGAGGTGGGGAGCCAGTGGAGTGCCATGCGGAGAGGGGAGATAGGGGAGTAGCGAGGAGGCAGGTGGATTAGAAATGAATTTAGGATAGAGCGGAGAGGTGCCAGGAAGGGGGCAGGGAGACCGGTGAGCAGTAGGTTGCAGTAGTTGAGGCGGGAGATGATGAGGGCGTGGACGAGAGTTTTGGCGGTGTCATGATTAAGAAACGGGCGGACACGTGAGATGTTCTTGAGTTGGAGTCGGCAGGAGGTGGCGAGGGCTTGGATGTGGGGCTTGAAGGAGAGGGAGGAGTCGAGGGTGACCCTGAGGCACTTTGCGTGGGGGACTGGGGAGAGGGAGCAGTCGTTGACTTGGATTGACAGGTCTGGCAGAGGGGGAGGGCGGCTGGGGGGGAAAGACAATGAACTCTGTTTTGTCCATGTTCAACTTGAGGAAGCGAGCAGAGAAGAAAGATGAGATGGCAGACAGGCATTGGGGGATTTTAGACAGAAGGGAGGTGATGTCGAGCCCAGAGAGGTAGATCTGGTAAATCACACTTGCAGCCAGTTGACATGGATTAAAGTTGACTCATCCTCTGTCCTGTGTCCTTGTGTGTACCACATTGAGCCTGGAGAAAAGAAAGAAGACCAAAGAACTGTCTGAGGACTTGAGAAACCAAATTGTGAGGAAGCATGAGCAATCTCAAGGCTACAAGTCCATCTCCAAAGACCTGAATGTTCCTGTGTCTACCGTGCGCATTGTCATCAAGAAGTTTAAAGCCCATGACACTGTGGCTAACCTCCCTAGATGTGGATGGAAAAGAAAAATTGACAAGAGATTTCAACGCAAGATTGTGCGGATGGTGGATAAAGAACCTCGACTAACATCCAAATAAGTTCAAGCTGCCCTGCAGTCCGATGGTACAACAGTGTCAACCAGTCCTATCCGTCGGCGTCTGAATGAAAAGGTACTGTATGGTAGGATACCTAGGAAGACCCCACTTCTTACCCCGAGACATAAAAAAGCCAGGCTGGAGTTTGGCAAAACTTACCTGAGAAAGCCTACAACATTTTGGAAGAATGTTCTCTGGTCAGATGAGACAAAAGTAGAGCTTTTTGGGCAAAGGCATCCACATAGAGTTTACTGGAGAAAAAAAGAGGCATTCAAAGAAAAGAACACGGTCCCTACAGTCAAACATGGCGGAGGTTGCCTGATGTTTTGGGGTTGCTTTGCTGCCTCTGGCACTGGACTGCTTGACCGTGTGCATGGCATTATGAAGTCTGAAGACTACCAACAAATTTTGCAGCATAATGTAGGGCCCAGTGTAAGAAAGCTGGGTCTCCCTCAGAGGTCACGGGTCTTCCAGCAGGACAATGACCCAAAACACACTTCAAAAAGCACTAGAAAATGGTTTGAGAGAAAGCACTGGAGACTACTAAGGTGGCCAGCAATGAGTCCAGACCTGAATCCCATAGAACACCTGTGGAGAGATCTAAAAATGGCAGTTTGGAGAAGGCACCCTTCAAATATCAGGGACCTGGAGCAGTTTGCCAAAGAAGAATGGTCTAAAATTCCAGCAGAGCATTATAAGAAACTCATTGATGGTTACCGGAAGCGGTTGATCGCAATAATTTTGGCTAAAGGTTGTGCAACCAAGTATTAGGCTGAGGGTGCCAATACTTTTGTCTGGCCCATTTTTGGAGTTTTGTGTGAAATGATCAATGTTTTGCTTTTTGCTTCATTCTCTTTTGTGTTTTTTCATTTAAGACAAATTAAATGAAGATAATAATACCAAAGAATTTCTGATTGCAATCATTTTCAAGAAGAAACTGAGTATTACAGTGGGGAACACAATTTTTTAGGAGTTAGGTCAGACAACTGTTCTTAATTAATTTTTGGATGCTGAATCCAGAAATGATCTCAGCTTTTCTCTATCACGTCAAGTTTTTGAACTATAGGATTTTTGTCTTCTCAAAAATACGTAAACTACTGTACCTAAAAAGTGTTTTTTTTGTTTTTTTTTAAATAGTACAAATATGAACAAAAAATTAAATATATAAGAAATAGGCATGACAAATATGTTTTTTAACACTACAAGTTGCCACGTAGCTCTATATGAGTCGAATTGTAATCAGATAACAAGTCTTATTACAGATATCAGTGCAATTGTGCTTCTCTGGCAGGTAAGTTGTGGAGGAAAAACTTGACGTGCTAGAATAAAACTGACTACATTTTTGGAATCAGCATGGCAATTTTAGTATAAATCAGCTCAAAAACCTAACTCAACAGAAAATTTTTTTCAAATTGTTCCCAGATAATTATCTGACAGAATTGCAGGGGTGTCAATACTTTTCGCCACAACTGTAAATAATTCCCCTTTTTAAAGAGAATAGTCCCCCGGACACGGGATCAGGTGTGTCCGCCATTCCCCGTGACACAGTTAACCCCTTCTGCCGCCTGATACCCGAGTACCCCACACCCTGAGGCGACACACTTTCAAGTCCCGGCCTATTTCCATAGAGTACTGTAAGACTGGGACTACACAAACCTCGTGGTACTTGAAAACCTCAGCTATGTCAATGTGGACTATGAGCATTGGGAATCCTTTAATGTCCTCACGTATGCCGCTGAGTTTAGGTGTCGCCAATATCGAGGACACCCATCTCTCTGGGTTTATCACTCCCATCACGTGTTCTCCATTTAAGTTCATGGAACACATATGTGACACCCCGTCAACTGAGCAGTCTATACTGTAGACCGGACGTGCAAAAAATGAACCAAATTGTTCCCTGTTGAAGTTCATCTGTTTCATGTTCTGGGGACATTGGTCTGCTAAATGTCCTGCAACATGACATTCCCCACAGAATAACACCCCACCAAAGTCTAATGGAACAACTGCTGCCCTTTCGATTTTGGATGCCCTGCCCCTTTTGGGCAACCTCCCCTTTTTGAGTCTCCACCCCTTTTGGGCAACCACCCCTTTTTGGGTCTCCATCCCCTTTTGGACAACCCAGTCTATAGGGGATACTTTCCGGGGCAGCAGGTGTTTCCGGAGCTCCTCCATGCTGCCAAGCTTCTCTAGCTGCAATGAGAAAAAAAACAGGAGGGCGCTCCAATGGGTACTACCCGGTGTTTTGGAGTCGTAGATTACCACTAACCTTTCCTGGTTGTACTGCCCGTACAACCAGGATCTCCAGCCTGTGGTGTGTTACTGCTCACCAAGCAGAGCCCAGCATTTCCTGGATGGCAGATCCTGCGACGGTGATGTCATCTAAGGTCCTCCAGTCTCTGCCTACATTCTCCACCATATGTGAGGTAGCGCTCGCTGAGGGTATTGCAGGATACTTGTCAGTGGAATTGACGCTCACAGCAATGGATTCTATACAAAAGTTCATTAGGTTTATTCCAGACTTCCTAAACCATGCTCCATAACACAAACACGAGGCTTTCCTTTACCTTCAACATTTCCATATAATGCATATGTGGCGCCCTGCTCACACAGGTAGCCACAGCCTTCCCTACTTCACAGCTGGGTTTCCACAGCAGGTACCTACTACATACAACACCTTCCACCCCGGCACAGTAGGGGGAGAGTTATTCCTCTCTGTCCCCGATGCCCATATAGACTGCTCCATCACTCACTATCCTGACCTCAAGTTCCCCTCCAAGCTGCCCCTTCGCTCTACGCTGCCCCGGAGGCCTAGCTCCACCTGTAGGGAGCTTTAAAACCCTAGCCGCATTACCATCACCCTGTGGAGGACTACGGCGGCGCTGGTGACCTATCACCAGGTACTACAGGTGGCGTCACGTGAACTATACAATAACTTTAATCCCCTGTACATACACCCCTTTTTTTACGTGTCACCCAGGCCATGGGCTCAGGCGCCGCCACCAGTGACATCCCTGTGAAGCGATCTACCCTCTGAGCCTGATATCTGAGTACCCCCTGGCATGGGGCTCGACATAAGTCCTGGCGTCATTGAATAGGATCCCGTGCCCGGTGTTACCGGGTACTGTGTGCCGTGATTTAAACTGTGTGACTGTTGAACTACGCATCCATCACTGCACCTAAGAGCGAGAAGAAAGGGGGCATGTCGGCCTGTAGAGCGCGAAACTGAAGCCTGCCCCTCGTTCAGCCGAGCATTAACTGTTTGATTGCTAGCCGTAATTCACTAGGGGGGGGCCCCAGCATGTCGGCCTCCTTCAGCGACGACGAAAGTATGTTCGCTGACCCTGAGAATTACCTGCAAGCGGCGATGGCTGCCTCCAGCAGCACTGCAAGCGCCACCAGCGCACCGGGCGCAGTCGCCCTGGTCATGCCGATCTCACTCCCATACGTCCTGGTGGCCAAGTGGTTGCCCCAGTATGATGGACGCCCTGATACACTGACTGTTTTCAGGAAGAAAATTACTAGCGTCCTGGATATGTATGCGATGACCAGTCAGCAGCGCGCCGCTGTGGTACTCGGACAGTTAACTGGTGCGGCAGAAAAAGAGAGTGAGTCCCGGTCTGCTGCTGAACGGAGATCAGTGGCTGCTATATTTGACAAATTGAGAGCTACTTTTGAGGAGTACAGTGAGGCTGATGTGCGCATGCGCTTTCATCACTGCTACCAGAGGCCAGAAGATGACATCAGAGCTTACGCTTGGCGCTTAGAAGAAGCACTAAAGGCCTTAAAGCATGTCAGCCCTGTCAGTGTACCCGACGAAAATAAACTCTTCATTGAACAATTCACATGGGGACTGCTATCCCCCAAGGACAATAAGGCTGTGCGTTGGTGGTCACTGAGCAACCCAGAAGCTGACATTAACACCCTAAAGGACATGGCCATAAAAGGGTTGCGGCCAGTAGACACCCATGAAGCTGCTATCAAACGGTGGTGCAGTGGTGAGGCGCAGGCTACCTTGAAGCCGGTACCCATGTCTGCGGCTAAGCACAATGTACAATCTGCTCAGCCTGACAAGTATGACTCCCTGCGTGCTGAGACGCGCCAAATGAGCAAAAACATAACCAAGGTGATGGAAGCTCTACAGCTGCAGCAGAGTTCCCGGCCAGCACCAAGACCCCAGCCCCGACCTCAACCGCTGATTCAACTTGCTGACAGTCTGGAGGATGTGCCCTGGATGAGAGCGAGGCAAGCCACAGCGTACAGAGGGAGAACCACCGACCGCTACAGCTCCACTGGGGAGCCCATCTGCCGACGCTGCAACAGAACCGGCCACATTGCGAGGAGCTGTCCTTTAAACGGGCAGACCCTGGAGGCCGGGGCCAAACCTCAGGAGTAACTCAACAGGGCCCAGCCACCTGGTACAAAATAAAATGCATAACACACAAGGATGCTTACCCGTTACCTCATATAGAGGAATCCTTAGCTGCTTTGAAGTCTGCCAATTACTTCTCCACCTTAGATCTCACTAGTGGGTATTGGCAGGTGTCTGTAGCAGAGGAAGACCACGAGAAGACGGCATTCACGACACCTATGGGCCTATGTGAATTTAACAGCATGCCATTCGGACTATGTAATGCACCCGGAAACTTCCAGAGGTTGATGGAGAGTTGCCTGGGACATAAGAATTTTGAGACGGTACTGCTCTACCTAGATGACGTGATCGTGTACTCTAAGACCTATAAGGCACACGTAGCGCATCTAGCAGAGGTGTTCGAAGCTCTGGCCAAATACGGGATGAAGCTGAAACCATCCAAATGCCACCAAAGCCAAGAGTACAGTATCTGGGACCATAGTCAGTGCTGAAGGTGTGGCCTCTGATCCAGTCAAGGTGACAGCTATCAAGGAGTGGCCGGAACCCGAGACCCTGAAGGAAGTACGTCAGTTCCTGGGACTGGTGGGCTACTACAGGAGGTTCATAAAGGAGTACACCAAGAAGGCTGCTCCCCTGCAAAACCTCTTAGTAGGCCAACCCATGAAGGGAAAGCCTAAGGATTCTCCGTAGGAGTGGGGCAAAGAACAAGAGGAATCGTTCCAAATATTGAAGGAAGACCTGACAGGAGAAGAAATACTTGCTTACCTGGACTACAACCTACCATTTCTGCTGTACACGGATGCCAACAATGTGGGACTAGGAGCCATCCTTTCTCAGAGGCAAGAGGGCAAAGAAAGAGTGATCGCCTATGCCAGTAGGAAGCTGCGCCCCACAGAGAGGAACCCGAACAACTACAGTTCCTTTAAGCTGGAATTCCTGGCCTTGGTCTGGGCCGTCACAGAAAGGTTTAAAGGGAACCAACCACCTCAGATCACCCTAATACACAGTTAGTACATGTCCCTGCACCCTAAGGATACCTTTCCAGCACTGTTTTTGTGTAAAATCTTGCATTAGTATAACTGATATAAAGAGTTTATAAACTTACTAGCCTGGAGACATCTGGGCGTATCCCTCTGTTATACTTCAGGGCTGTGCATTCATTGCATGGCTGTGCTCCCCCTCCCTCTGTGCAGAGGAGATAACGATCACACCCATCAGGGCAGGGCAGCAGGCACGGAGGGAGGGGGAGCACAGACATGCATCTAGCAAGTTTACAGCCTACACGGATAACAATCCGCGGACCAACCTGAAGACTGCAAAGTTGGGAGTCATGGAGCAGAGATGGATGGCCAGATTGTCCAACTACCAGTTTACCATCAAATAACAGGCTGGGCACCAGAATGGAAACGCGGATGCCTTATCCAGAATGCCTCATCAGTCAGACGTGGGTGTGGACGAAGACGAGCTAGAGGAAGTGGAGTTACCTGCCTTTCATCAATTTAGAGTAACTCAGTGCCAGCTAACCCGTAAAGACCCTCCTGCAAGAATGGTGAACCCGTTGCCCCACTTTGGTTGGAAGGAAGTGCAAGATAATGACCCGGCTGTCAGTTTGGTAAAGCAGCTGATAACTCAGGAGTCAGCAAAACTACCAGAACACCCTCAACCGGAAGTCAAACATCTGTGGAGTGAGGGGAGCAAGCTATTCATTTACCAGGAGAAGCTCTGCAGGAGGCACATCAACCCAAGGACACATGAGATGGTATGGAAAATCATCGTGCCAAAGTCAGAAGTGCAGATGGTGTTGAACGCCTACCACAACCAGACTGGTCACTTCGGGTGGCAGCAGCTGGAGATGCTACTGAAAGATAGGTTCTTTTGGGTGCATCCATTGAAAGATGGTGTAAGAATTGTGGACCCTGCAGCCTTAGAAGAAAAGACTTACAGAGCCAGAAAGCACTGCTCCAGCCCACAGTGACAAAGCAGCCCCTGGAAATAGTAGCCCTGGACCATGTAAAACTGACTCCAAGTAGATCTGCCTACACATACGCGTTGACCATTGTAGACCATTACTCGAGGTTCCTGATGGTTGCCCCTGTGAAGGACTTGACAGCTGCCACTGCTGCCAGAACATTCCAAAATGTTTTCTGCAGACCATTGGGTTATCCAGAGCAGATCCTAACAGACCAAGGTTCAGCTTTCGAAGCAGAGGTCTTCTAAGAGTTCTGCCACATGTATGGGTGTAAGAAGATTAGGACGACCCCATATCATCCCCAAACCAACTGATTATGTGAGGAGGAGAAGAACAATATTATCATTGACATTCTGAAGATCCTACCCTTGGAAGAAAGGAACCAATGGCCAGAGAAACTACCAGACTTGGTTGACATGTACAACCACATTCCAGTAAGTTCTACAAACTGTACCCCAGCTTACCTGATGAGAGCCCGAACAGGAAGGTTACCCGTAGACTTGGAACTCAGAGTAGTCGATCCCAAAGCAGATGACTCAATACCTAACTGGAACGAAAACCGCCTTGAACAATACAAAATGGTTCAAGCCTGTGTTGAAGACAACCTGGAGAAAGCCTGTGAGAAACAAGAAAGGGACTATAACAAACAGTCTCCAGCAGAACCTATTGTACCTGGAAGTATTGTGTTAATGAGGAAGAGGACACAACACAAATTTGACAATCAGTGGGAACAAGAACCCTATGTCCTTCTAGATTCTGGATTTTACAACAGCAAAGTGTGTCTCATCAGTAAGAATGGCGGAAAAAACACTCAGACTGTGTCAAGAAACCATATCAAGAAGTGCCCAACTGAATGGGAAAACCAGAATCCCCCAACTCAATCCACCAAAGAACCAGAACCTGTAAAAGAGCCAAGTCCATGTGAAGAATCAAAGGAGAAGGTAATCTCAACCATTTTAGGAGATTTCCCAGCAGATTGCCCCAACAAGATGGAGCCATCTTAGTGCCATTACTGAATTTCTACATGCCCCAAGAAGTGGTACAAAGGAATCAGAAAGAAATACCCGTTGCTAGAGAATCTGAGGATGCTGCAATCGGTACACCTGCTAGCCCTGTAGTGAGACTAAGGCCACGCAGACGCTTACCTGACATACCTGCACCATGCCCTTCACAAGAAACTTCACCTGAGACAGTGACACCTGTAGTGTATAGATCATAGAGGAGCACACAAGGTCAACCCCCGTCTAGGTATGGAGAGTGGGCACAGTAAAGTCAGAAGTAAAGTAAACTGAGAAGTAACATGTAAAAAGCAGCAGTTGTAAAATAATAATGTAAATAGCAGTGTACAAAAGGGTAAAGAGTAGGCCAAAAAACAAGTTAAATCAGGTACACAACACCAAAAGAGGGGTGAGTGGAGTTGGCGTAAGGAGCTGTCTAGGGAGACCATAAACTTGGTGAAAAGGTGACCCCAGGGCCAGGAGACCTACAGCACTTATGACCGGTAGAGGCCCCTATAGTACCTAGGACTCCTACGCCGAAACACCCATAGTAGATGTTGTTGTGTATTCTGAACTTTTGGGCCTACAGAGAATTTACCTGTAAGGACTTGTTGAACTTTTGAAAGACTTTTCCCCTTTTCTTACTCGGAGCATACAGAGACTTTACTGTATAGACCAGGGGTCTCAAACACGGGGCCCAATGGTCACAAGTGGCCCCCGGGGCTTCAAAGTGCGGCCCGCGGCACCATGGACAATATAAGGATGCCGGGATCCGCTGTGCAGGGGGCCGCCACGGTGCACTGTACAAGGGGCCGCTGCGGTGCAGTGTGCTGGGGACTGCAGCTTTATTATCACTTCTTGCGGCCGCTACGACAAGCTTCGAGCCTCCTTCCCTCAGCTACATCAATGGAAGCTGGCGGGCCAATCAGATCACAGACTCGCAAGTGACGTCGGCCAATCAGAAATCTCAAAATCTCAAATCTCAAACGCCGACGTCACTTGCGGGTCTGTGATCTGATTGGCCCGCCAGCTTCCATTGATGTAGCTGAGGAAAGGAGGCTCGGAGCTTGTCGTATCAGCTGCAGGAAGTGATAATAAAGCTGCAGTGCCCAGCACTATGCACCTTGGCGGCCCCTTACACAGTGCACCGTGGTGGCCACTTACACAGCGCACTGTGGCAGTCCCTTACACAGCGCACCATGGGGGCCCCCTGCACAGTGGATTCTGGCATCGTTAAGGGGTGTGTGTGTGTGTGTGTGTGTATATAACTGTATGAGAGTGTGTATGTGAGTGTGTATGAGAAAGTGTGTGTATGTGAGTGTGTATGAGAAAGTGTGTGTGTATGAGTGTGTATGTAAATGTGTATGAGAGTGTGTGTATATGAGTGTGTATGTGTGTATGAGAAAGTGTGTGTATGAGAGTGTGTATCTGATTGTGTATGAGAAAGTGTGTGCACGAGAGTGTGTGTATATGAGTGTATATGAGTGTGTGTATATGAGTGTGTATGAGAAAGTGTGTGTATGAGTGTATGTATAAGTGTATGTGTATGAGAGTGTGTGTATACGAGAGCATATGAGAGTGTGTATGTTAGTGTGTGAGCGTGTGAGTATATATGAGAAAGTGTGTGTGTATATGAGTGTGTATGAGAGTCTGTGTATGACAGTGTGTGTAAAAGAGTGTGTAAGAGTATGAAAGTGTGTATGAGAAGGTGTGTGTGTATGAGTGAGTGTGTGAGTGAGTGTGTATGAGTGAGTGTGTATGAGTGTGTGTGTATGAAAGAGTGTGTGTGTATGAGAGTGTGAGTGGGTGTATAAGAGTGGGTGTATGAGTGTGTGTGTGTGTATGAGAGTATGTATGGGAGTATGTATGTGTGTATGAGTATGTATATGATCGTGTGTGTGAGTGTGTATGAGAGACTGTGTGTGTATAAGAGTGTGTGTATATGAGTGTGCATGTGTATGAGAGAGTGTGTGTGCATCAGAATGTGTATGAGTGTGTGTATCTGCATGAGAGAGTGTGTATGTGTGTCAATGTGTATGTGCGTGTATGAGAGTGTGTGTATGAGCGTGTGTGTGTGAGTGTGTATGAGAGACTGTGTGTGTGTGTACGCAAAAAGAAGAGAGACCAGATTGGGACATCACTACAAAGTGGCATCAGGATGGGGGCATTACTACAAGAAGAGGACCAGGATGGGGGCATTACTACAAGATGAGGGTCAGAATGGGGACATTACTACATGATGAGGACCAGGATGGGGACATTACCTGTTTTCTTTTTGCCTTTTTTTCAGTAGTTTTTGTAAATTTTTTAGATTTTGAGACTCTGTAAATATGTTACCTGATGTTATTATTATTGTTAATTATTATCCCTTTTGTTCCAGAACAAAAATGCTCAGTCCAGGAGTACTGAAGTTAACTAGGGGGATATGTGGCACCCTGCTCACACAGGCAGCCACAGCCTTCCCTACTGCACAGCTGGGTTTCCACAGCAGGTACCTACTACATACAACACCTTCCACCCCAGCACAGTAGGGGGAGTCCCACTTGCTGACCTTAGGCAAGATCCCCTATAAATTTTGCTGCTGGGGGAGGAGTTAGTCAGAGTGTGCAGACCCTAGGAGAGCTGCAAAGACGTTCTGGTGCTCGGTGCCGCGGTTAGACCCGAACCAGCAACCCGGAGTGGCCCTTCTGCTGTCCAGCCAAGCCTAGGAGTGGGGACAGAAGGCAAGGAGCAGAGCCTAGGGAGCGAGAAGCTAGTGGAAGTTTGCCCAAGAATCACCGGGCTTCGGGGATCCACACCTGAAGGAACACTTTAGGACTGCAGATAACCCCATCACACTGTGGAGACTTCAGTCACCCAGTCCCCCTGCGTACCCAGCAAAAGGGAGCCAGACGCCGCAGTGTAGAACAGCACAGCAGTGATCAGAGAGGGTAACCTGCGCAGGAGGAGAGAGAGTACCTGAGAGAGTGAGGAGGCCAGTCGGGCTGCATGCATGTGTGTGAGTTATTCCTCTCCGTCCCCGATGCCCATATAGACTGCTCCATCACTCACTATCCTGACCTCAAGTTCCCCTTCAAGCTGTCCCTTCACTCTACACTGCCCCGGAGGCCCAGCTCCACCTGTAGGGAGCTTTACTACCCTAGCCGCATTACCATCGCCCTCTGGAGGACTGTGGCGGCACTGGTGACCTATCACTAGCTACTACAGGTGGCATCACGTGAACTATACAATAGCTTTAATCCCCTTTACATACACCCCTTTTTTTACGTGTCACCCAGGCCACGGGCTCAGGTGCCGCCACCAGTGACATCCCTGTGAAGCGATCTACCCTCTGAGCCTGACACCCAAGTACCCCCCGGCCTGGGGCTCGACACATAGTCCATTTATCTCTCACAATGGTTATATTCCTGTACAGGTTGAGGTACACTTCTCCCTAAGTGTCCCAGGGCAGTATTCACACACACATCTCAGTGAACTTATTCAAACACAGTCTTTTCACTGCTTGAATTGTCCATACAGATTCCACTGGCTTTTGCTCAGCCTTTTCTCACTGTTTTCATGTATGTTACCTCTCTAGTGGTGTTTGGGCAGCATTCACCCCTCAGCTTCTCCCAGTATCATCAGAGAGGCTGAGTCTCCAGTCCAGCATAGTATATCCTGCTCCCTTTGCAAGATCTAGGAAGACTGACTCACACAGCACTAGTCAGCTGATATCCCACCTGTTCCACATGAGCAGGCTTGTGGGAGGATTCCGGTTTGTCAAATACTCCCCTGGCTTTTTAAATCACCTGCTGTGTAGCACATGTAATGCATTACCTGAACTTGTGGAACCTCAAGTGCCAGCATAATGCATTACTGAAACATGCTGAACTACAAATCCCAGCATAGATATTTGCAATGCAGCGAGCTGCTGCATCACAACGCCCAGATGATAGCTTTACGATATATGCCAGTAATGGTCAGCCCTTATCACAAGTAGGATTCCAAGAAGTAACCATGAAGGTGAAGCGTGTATAGCTCAGCACCCAGAGTATGGTAATTGTTGATGTTGAATGCAATGCGATCCGATGCTTACTCTAGGCACTAATGTTATTGAAAATTGTCTGGGAGAGATTATTGTTTTGTTACAACAGGTTGCTGAGACTGCCAACACCGAGCAGCAGAGAGTCCTGCAGAAAGAGATAAAGGCCCTGATGCAGAGGCAGCAGGTGGAGCTGTCTGGTGGAGAGATCGGCAGCGTAAGTGTAAGTGACTCGGTCCCCATTGCAATATCCTCGAGAAGTGAAATGCTAATCTGGTGTAGGGCAGCAATAGGTCTTCAGGGTCAAGATTACCAGGCCCTGGTAGAGCCCATGTACTCAGACAGTAGGCCCAGTATCCTAACAGACAGGGGGGTAGTTGATGTCCACAAGGGAAGAGTACCTGTACGTATCTTAAACTGTGGAGAAGAAGAGGTCAAACTGCCATGGTATGCTACCAATGCTAAGCTGTACACTGTCAATAACAACGCCATCACAGCAGTGGAATCCTGGAACCCGTCTGACCAGGCAGAAGACAACGGCTCTGAGAGGTAGCTGGAGGACTGGTGTCAGAAGCTACACGTAATCTAGAAAGAGGGTGAGAATGCGCATATAGGGTCTTATCCTTGGGAGACAGGATTATTAAGGTGGAATCTAGGAACTGCTCACCTGGTAGGGTTGTGTAGCACACAACCGGCGTGAACGCTCAGAATAATACAGCTGCTACAAGGACCGTACCTCCACAGGTCACTGTGGTCACGATAAGTTTCTGCAGGACAAAGTACCTCGTGGTCCGAGCTGCTGCCTTCTTATGATGGAAAAACCAGAGACACCGGTATGCCTGGATATGGTAGTACCTAGTTTATTTTCCAACGCATTTCGGAGTCGTATTCCAAACTCCTTCCTCAGGGAACATCAAGATTACAGTGCAGACAATCTCTTTTAACATGGAAACGGCGCGGAAATCTAATTGAAAGTGAAGTAGGTAAACAAGGAGGAGTGTAAGTGACGTCACGATGTGATGTACCCAAAGGTTCGTAACGGCGTTATCAAATTAAAGATGGTGAAGATGGGTCACATATCAAAGTGTGAAAAGACATAATAGTTTGGGATCATTAGCATAAAGTGATATTGCAGAAAATAAAGTGAAAAAAGAGAGAGGAACAAGAAACAAGAAAATAAGCTAGTGAGCGGGTTAGAACCTGTGAGTGCAAGAGGAAAAAATAAAAGATGTGTCTGCTCATAGAGTAGAGCTATGAGATCTTCGGAGAGTGTTGGGTGTAATATCACTACGAATCACCCCTATTTGAGGTATAAAAATCTAGATTGTGTAGTAAAGATATCTTGTATCCCAGTATTTATATTTATACTGTATTTGTTCCATTTCTAGGGGTCTGGAATACAACCAAAAAAGGAAGGATCAAGGAAAAAAAAATGTTGCCAAGGCTAGAAACACTAGCTGAAATAATAAAATATAAATTTGTAGTAAACATTCTTTTTATTAAAAATCTATGAATATATTAAAAAGTAATGTATTTAATAAAATAGTATATACATTTTCACATATGTCCGAGGGGACTAAGACTAGTACTGAACTCTCCCTTCAGTGATGACCCCGCTTTTTCAGCCAAATGGAACAATCATCTAAAAAGTTGCATGCATAACCTGCTTTCCTTGCTATATCTGAAAAGAGACAGTTTAGCTGAGACTGCAACTAAACAAATTAAAGAGCTCTCCGATAGGGATGGGCGAATCTACTCGCTAGGACTCGTTACTCGGCGAGTAGTAAGGGACTCGCAGGACTCGGTACTCTGCGAGTTTCCCAGTGATTACTCGCGAGTCTAATGCAAATCAATATCAATCCTAGTTTTGTCAGAAACGCTGACAAAACCATTGCCATTGTTTGCATTAGACTCGCGAGTAATCACTGGCTACTGTGCCAGTGATAGCAGGGAAACTCGCAGATAACTGCTGTTTCTTTGCGAGCCGAGTCCAGCTGTCTTCTCTGTGCAGCTCCAGGGTCCTAGAGCCCGCCTGCTCACAGACATGATGTAGCAGTGCTGAGATTGTTCTCAGTCTGCTCATTCCCTGTGTACAGACATGAATGTCTGTGCACAGAGATGATGTAGCAGTGCTGAGATTGTTCTCAGTCTGCTCATTCCCTGTGTACAGACATGAATGTCCGTGCACAGAGATGATGTAGCAGTGCTGAGATTGTTCTCAGTCTGCTCATTCCCTGTGTACAGACATGAATGTCCGTGCACAGAGATGATGTAGCAGAGCTGAGATTGTTCTCAGTCTGCTCATTCCCTGTGTACAGACATGAATGTCTGTGCACAGAGATGATGTAGCAGAGCTGAGATTGTTCTCAGTCTGCTCATTCCCTGTGTACAGACATGAATGTCTGTGCACAGAGATGATGTAGCAGAGCTGAGATTGTTCTCAGTCTGCTTATTCCCTGTGCATAGACATCTATATTTATGCACAGGGGATGTAGCAGAGAGGACATCGCGTTTTGGACTGCGTCGGACGGAAGAGGATTTTTTTAATTAAAGATGGAGTCCCTAATGGCTTTTTTTTTTATTTCTAATAAAAAATTTTCCTTGTGTTGTGTTTTTTTTAAAACAATTTAATAGAAATTCATGGTGGTCATGTCTAATATTGGCGTGACCGCCATAAATTTCGGGCTTAGGGCCAGCTGATAATACAAAGCTGGCCCTAACCTCTTTATTACCCAGCGTGCCACCGCTACCAGGGCCGCTGGAAGAGCGGGGTTCAGCGCCAGAGGATGGCGCTTCAATGAACGCGCCATCTTCTGGGGCGGCTGCGGGCTGCAATTTGCAGCGGGGGGTGCCCAGAAAGCTTGGGCATCCCTGCGCTGCGGATTCCAGCCCCCAGCTGCTTAGCTGTACCTGGCTAGACATAGAAATTGCGCGGAGCCCCAAGCATTTTTTTTTAATTATTTCATGAATTTCAGAGTCAGAGTCTCAGAGTCAGAATCTCAGAATTTCATGAAATAATTAAAAAAAAATGCGTGGGGCTCCGCGCAATTTCTATGTCTAGCCAGGTACAGCTAAGCAGCTGGGGGCTGGAATCCGCAGCGCAGGGATGCCCAAGCTTTCTGGGCACCCCCCGCTGCAAATTGCAGCCCGCAGCCGCCCCAGAAGATGGCGCGTTCATTGAAGCGCCATCCTCTGGCGCTGAACCCCGCTCTTCCAGCGGCCCTGGTGGCGGTGGCACGCTGGGTAATAAAGAGGTTAGGGCCAGCTTTGTATTATCAGCTGGCCCTAAGCCCGAAATTTATGGCGGTCACGCCAATATTAGACATGACCGCCATGAATTTCTATTAAATTGTTTTAAAAAAAACACAACACAAGGAAAATTTTTTATTAGAAATAAAAAAAAAAGCCATTAGGGACTCCATCTTTAATTAAAAAAATCCTCTTCCGTCCGACGCAGTCCAAAACGCGATGTCCTCTCTGCTACATCCCCTGTGCATAAATATAGATGTCTATGCACAGGGAATAAGCAGACTGAGAACAATCTCAGCTCTGCTACATCATCTCTGTGCACAGACATTCATGTCTGTACACAGGGAATGAGCAGACTGAGAACAATCTCAGCTCTGCTACATCATCTCTGTGCACAGACATTCATGTCTGTACACAGGGAATGAGCAGACTGAGAACAATCTCAGCTCTGCTACATCATCTCTGTGCACAGACATTCATGTCTGTACACAGGGAATGAGCAGACTGAGAACAATCTCAGCTCTGCTACATCAGGCAGCAGGCAGGCTCTAGGACCCTGGAGCTGGGGCAGCCAGAACACAGAGAAGACAGGATCTTATCTGTGCGAGTCAGCGATTACTTACAAAGTAAACTAGCAATGCAAATAAATGACACAACTCGGATTGCTTCAGGCTGAAGCTTCCAAGACACATCTGCGATTTGTAAATCTCACACTACTCGCTATTACTCGCTTCCCCATTCATTAACATTGGACTCGCTAGACTCGCAACGAGTAGCGAGTCCTGGGCTCGGACTCGCTAGAGTCAAGCGATTCCGAGTAATTTAGGATTCGCCCATCACTACTCTCCGACAAACTAGAAAAATATAACAGACATCCAGAGTATAAGAAAATATATTCTAATATTTGTATAAATGTAGCTCAAACAGAACATGAAACCATATTAAGGAAATCAAAGAAATTGAACAGGGATAGAAAAGATTATTCAAGCAAGGACAATAATACTGATCAAACTGAAACAAATAATTACACCAATAAAAATAGAGACATGATACATCCCAGATAGGGATTGGCGAATCTACTCGCTAGGACTCGTTACTCGGCGAGTAGTAAGGGACTCGCAGGACTGGGTACTCTGCGAGTTTCCCAGCATTTACTCGCACGAGTCCAATGCAAATCAATGGCAATCCTAGTTTTGTCAGATACGCTGACAAAACTAGGATTGCCATTGTCTTGCATTAGACTCAGCTACTGTGCCAGTGATAGCAGGGAAACTCGCAGAGTAAGAGCTGTCTGCTCTGTGCAGCTCCAGGGTCCTAGAGCCCGCCTGCTGCCTGATGTAGCAGAGCTGAGATTGTTCTCAGTCTGCTCATTCCCTGTGCATAGACATCTATATCTATGCACAGGGGATGTAGCAGAGAGGACATCGCGTTTTGGACTACGTCGGACGGAAGAGGATTTTTTTAATTAAAGATGGAGTCCCTAATGGCTTTTTTTTTTATTTCTAATAAAAAAATTTCTCTGTGTGGTGTTTTTTTTAACCCTTTATTGGTGATTCTTAGTGGCCAGGTCAAACCTGGCCTGACATTAAGAATCCCGGGCTTAATACCAGCTTGTATAACAAAGGTGGTATTAACCCCTTTATTACCCAGCGTGCCACCACCACCAGGGCCGCTGGAAGAGCGGGGTTTAGCGCCAGAGGATGGCGCTTCAATGAACGCGCCATCTTCTGGGGCGGCTGCGGGCTGCAATTTGCAGCGGGGGGTGCCCAGAAAGCTTGGGCCTCCCTGCGCTGCGGATTCCAGCCCCCAGCTGCTTAGCTGTACCTGGCTAGACATAGAAATTGCGCGGAGCCCCACGCATTTTTTTTTAATTATTTCATGAAATAATAAAAAAAAGGGCTCCCATATATTCTTGTGTCTGGCCAGGTACAAATAGGCACCTGGGGGTTGGGGGCAGCCCGTCGCTGCCTGCTGGATCCGGCTGGTTCCAGAAATACGGCGAAGCCCACGTCAAATTTTTTTCTGACAAATCCATAAAACAATGTAAATAAAAGGGACTGCATCTTTATTAACCCCTGGACCATGGGCGAGGGGTTAATAAAGATGCAGTCCCTTTTTTAGGATTGTTTTATTGATTTTTCAGAAAAAAAATGACGTAGGCTTCGCCGTATTTCTGGAACCAGCTGGATCCAGCAGGCAGCGACGGGCTGCCCCCAACCCCCAGGTGCCTATTTGTACCTGGCCGGACACAAGAATATAGGCGAGCCCTCTTTTTTTATTATTTCATGAAATAATAAAAAAAAATGCGTGGGGCTCCACGCAATTTCTATGTCTAGCCAGGTACAGCTAAGCAGCTGGGGGCTGGAATCCGCAGCGCAGGGAGGCCCAAGCTTTCTGGGCACCCCCTGCTGCAAATTGCAGCCCACAGCTGCCCCAGAAGATGGCGCGTTCATTGAATCGCCATCCTCTAGCGCTGAACCCCCCTCTTCCAGCGGCCCTGGTGGCGGTGGCACGCTGGGTAATAAAGGGGTTAATACCAGCTTTGTTATACAAGCTGGTATTAAGCCCGAGATTCTTAATGTCAGGCCAGGTTTGACCCGGTCACTAAGAATCTCCAATAAAGGGTTAAAAAAAACACAACACAGAGAAAATTTTTTATTAGAAATGTAAAAAAAAAGCCATTAGGGACTCCATCTTTAATTAAAAAAATCCTCTTCCGTCCGACGTAGTCCAAAACGCAATGTCCTCTCTGCTACATCCCCTGTGCATAGATATAGATGTCTATGCACAGGGAATGAGCAGACTGAGAACAATCTCAGCTCTGCTACATCAGGCAACAGGCGGGCTCTAGGACCCTGGAGCTGCACAGAGCAGACAGCTCTTACTCTACGAGTTTCCCTGCTATCACTGGCTCAGTAGCTGAGTCTAATGCAAGACAATGGCAATCCTAGTTTTGTCAGCGTCTCTGACAAAACTAGGATTGCCATTGATTTGCATTGGACTCGTGCGAGTAAACGCTGGGAAACTCGCAGAGTACCGAGTCCTAGCAGATAGAGCCTGAAGCTTCCGAGACACATCTGCAATTTGTAAATCGCACATTACTCGCTATTACTCGCTTCCCCATTCATTAACATTGGACTCGCTAGACGGGCTCGGACTCGCTAGAGTCAAGTGATTCCAAGTAATTTAGGACTCGCCCATCACTAATCCCAGATTAAGATCCTTTTCTGATTCAGGATCAAGTTCTAACCCCAATGTATTTCATACTCGGAGATTCTCAAACAGCAGATGGCAAAAGAATCCAAAAAGACCTTTTAATAATACACAAGGAAATGACACACAGGTACATGTCAGAACTGATGAGACTAACATAACTAAGATTATTCCCAGTAAGTCCTCCAAGATCGGGCCCCCCTTGTAAAATTCCTAATATGACGAATAATCAGAATAAACATCACTCTACGAATAAATCTAAAGAAACACCAGAGATTATAGCCATTAATGAAGGGGTCCTAGATAAAGAAATAATTGATGATATGAATGTATTTATGACTGAAACTTACAGTGATGAGGACTATTCAGCTGACACCTCTGATGAAGAAGTTTTTGACTCAGAAAAGGATAGTTTACAGTCCAAGATTGACTGGGAAAAACTTGAACTGGCTAAAGCGGCCATTAGTGAGAAAGAACTCTCACAATTTAAATCGATAATCAAAACCAATCCCATACCCAATACAGTCACTGTCCAGGCAGTAGTACATAAAGAGATCAATGGGAAAATATCTAGCACCAACCCTAATGACAAAGATATCATTAGAGACAAGATCCCAGCAGAAGTTGATCTGCAGAACATAAAAGAACAAATAAAAAGAATCAATAGAGCTAAACCATTGAACCCAAGCATTTTACATGACAATAATAAACCCCAAAAATCTGTTCCTATTCATAATATAGAAAATAACCTAATAGAAATTGAGAGTCCTATCACTAAAGAAACAGATAAAAACATAGAAGTCAATACCCCAGACATAAGAGTGCAACAATTGATATCCCCTGTTCCAATAATTGATAACAACATTACCAGTAATGAAAAAATTGTACTTGACAATTCTAGCAGTAACAATGCTGGAGTGGTACCTTTTTTAAATTTGGCCAACAAAAGACAAAACTCAATATTAAAGTTTTTCAGCCCCTCTGCAAAAAGAAAACTAGGAGAGGTGGAAGAGGAAAAAGACATAACAACAAAAATGAAAGGAAGGGTGACCTTTGCTCTATGAGAGACAAGGATGAGAGCAACATAGTCAATTTGTCTGATTATATCTTTTCCCCTGATGAATTGGCCGTACTCAACAAGGGACTTTCTTTTTGCCCCACTAATGACTCTATAGACCTGGACTTATATGTAGATCTACAAAGATTCATTAGAAGACTAACTTTAAAAAGACATTTTGTGAACAGCAACAACAATACCTCAAATGCTACCAACATACCCGACGGGAACTTCCACCATGATGTGAAAATCACCAGCAAATTCTACCCCATTGACAGTAAAGGTCATTTTCTTGAGACTTTCCATGAGCTGGTGCAGAAAGATCTGAATTCTTTAAATAAACTTGATTGTAATACTAAAGATAATCTGTCTATAAATGAAAAGAAAGCTCTGAACAACCTACAAAAAAATAATAGGATTGTCATCAGATGTGCCGACAAAGGGGGAGGGATTGTCATCCAAAATCATGAAGACTTTGTTAAAGAGGCCTATAATATACCGTATATACTCGCGTATAAGCCGAGTTTTTCAGCCCAAAAATTGGGCTGAAAAGTACCACCCTCGGCTTATACGCAAGTCAGTGACGGCTTGCGTATACAGGAGCCCCAGCAGCCTCAGTAATCCAGGGGCCCCCACCCCGCGCTCCGGAAACCTGTAAAGTAAAATCTTTATACTTATCACTGTCCCCGCCGCTGCCGACATCACGATCCCCGGCTTCTTCCGTCCGTCTTCTTACGGCTTCCTGTTCGTCGCCAGCAATGACGTCATTGCGGGGATAGACTCTCTGACAAGCAATATGGCACACTATATTGATAAAATTTTACAGCACCATGTAACATCATTGGACAGTTATTTGAAGGATTCTACTGAACTCATCAATATATTGAAAGAGATTACTTGGGATGACTCATATAGTTTGCTGACATTAGATGTGGCTTCATTATATACAAATATAGACCATGACATCGGTATTGAATGCACAAAGAAATACCTCTTATCGGACAACAGGATACCTACACAACAGATGACATTTATCTTGCAGGGATTGGAATTCATTCTGAAGAACACCTTCTTCATCTTCTTGGACTCATTTTATCATCAAACAAAAGGGACCGCTATGGGCTCTAGAGTCGTTTGCTCTTATGCAAATTTGTTTATGGGGATATTCGAGGATATATATATGTACAACAATACCCATTCTGGAGGACTAAAACTGTATAAGAGGTATATTGATGACATATTCATTATATGGGACTCTAAAGATTCTAATGTCTATGATGTTTTGAATGAATTAATTAGTAATACCTGGGGTTTAAGATTTGAGCCACATATGCATGAAAATACTATAGATTTTCTGGATCGGACCATCTATATAGAATATAGAAAATAATAAATTAATGACCAAACATTTTTTTTAAAAACTGACGGGAATAGTTATGTCCACTTTCAAAGTAATCATTATGGGAAGTGGCTACGTAATATCCCTTTAAACCAATTTAAAAGGATCAGAAAAAATTGTACCAGTCAAGAGTTTTTCACTGAGCAGTCTACAATCCTAAAGACCAGATTTATACAAAAGAAGTATCCTAAATGTCTAATAAATGATGCATATGATACAGTTAGGGCCAGAAATATTTGGACAGTGACACAAGTTTTGTTATTTTAGCTGTTTACAAAAACATGTTCAGAAATACAATTATATATATAATATGGGCTGAAAGTGCACACTCCCAGCTTCAATATGAGAGTTTCCACATCCAAATCGGAGAAAGGGTTTAGGAATCATAGCTCTGTAATGCATAGCCTCCTCTTTTTCAAGGGACCAAAAGTAATTGGACAATGGACTCTAAGGGCTGCAATTAACTCTGAAGGCGTCTCCCTCGTTAACCTGTAATCAATGAAGTAGTTAAAAGGTCAGGGGTGGATTCCAGGTGTGTGGTTTTGCATTTGGAAGCTGTTGCTGTGACCAGACAACATGCGGTCAAAGGAACTCTCAATTGAGGTGAAGCAGAACATCCTGAGGCTGAAAAAAAAGAAAAAACCCATCAGAGAGTTAGCAGACATGCTTGGAGTAGCAAAATCAACAGTTGGGTACATTCTGAGAAAAAGGAATTGACAGGTGGGCTTGGGAACTCAAAAAGGCCTGGGCGTCCACGGATGACAACAGTGGTGGATGATCGCCGCATACTTTATTTGGTGAAGAAGAACCCGTTCACAACATCAACTGAAGTCCAGAACACTCTCAGTGAAGTAGGTGTATCAGTCTCTAAGTCAACAGTAAAGACAAGACTCCATGACAGTAAATACAAAAGGTTCACATCTAGATGCAAACCATTCATCAATTCCAAAAATAGACAGGCCAGAGTTAAATTTGCAGAAAAACACCTCAAGAAGCCAGCTCAGTTCTGGAAAAGTATTCTATGGACAGATGAGACAAAGATCAACCTGTACCAGAATGATGGGAAGAAAAAAGTTTGGAGAAGAAAGGGAACGGCACATGATCCAAGGCACACCACATCCTCTGTAAAACATGATGGAGGCAACGTGATGGCATGGGCATGCATGGCTTTCAATGGCACTGGGTCACTTGTGTTTATTGATGACATAACAGCAGACAAGAGTAGCCGGATGAATTCTGAAGTGTACCGGGATATACTTTCAGCCCAGATTCAGCCAAATGCTGCAAAGTTGATTGGACGGCGCTTCATAGTACAGATGGACAATGACCCCAAGCATACAGCCAAAGCTACCCAGGAGTTCATGAGTGCAAAAAAGTGGAACATTCTGCAATGGCCAAGTCAATCACCAAATCTAAACCCAATTGAGCATGCATTTCACTTGCTCAAATCCAGACTTAAGACGGAAAGACCCACAAACAAGCAAGACCTGAAGGCTGCGGCTGTAAAGGCCTGGCAAAGCATTAAGAAGGAGGAAACCCAGTGTTTGGTGATGTCCATGGGTTCCAGACTTAAGGCAGTGATTGCCTCCAAAGGATTTGCAACAAAATATTGAAAATAAAAATATTTTGTATGGGTTATGTTTATTTGTCCAATTACTTTTGACCTCCTAAAATGTGGAGTGTTTGTAAAGAAATGTGTACAATTCCTACACTTTCTATTAGATATTTTTGTTCAACCCTTCAAATTAAACGTTACAATCTGCACTTGAATTCTGTTGTAGAGGTTTCATTTCAAATCCAATGTGGTGGCATGCAGAGCCCAACTCGCGAAAATTGTGTCACTGTCCAAATATTTCTGGCCCTAACTGTACCTGTAAAGACACCCCGCAAAAAGTTTTACTGAACAGTAGTAAAAAAGAAAGGGAGATCTCAGAGGATAAATTTGCCTACAATTTCATCACCACATTTACCAAGAAGAATGGCGAGATTAGGAAAATAATCGAGAAACATTGGCCACTACTGTTTAATGATCCCATATTAGTCAAAATTCTCCCCAAAAATCCAGGGGTGACATACAGAAGAGCACCCAACATAAAAAGCATACTGGCACCTAGTAGACTCAAGAGAATTAATTCAAATAAGATCTCTAAACCTGTTAGTGCAAAAGGATCCAGATAAAGTAATAAAAAGAGATGCATGTGTTGTAAAATGATCCAAACACATAGCACTTTTCATTCTGTTATAACCAAAGAAATATTCCAGATCAAACATGACCTGAATTGTGATTCTACACATGTAATATACCTGCTGGAATGCCCTTGTGACATCCAATACATTGGAAGAACAACTCAGAATCTGCACTGCCGTATTAATAAACATAGGTCCAATGTAAGAAAGGGATTCCAACAACATGGGGTGTCTAACCATTTCGATCTGGCACATAATAGAGATTTTTCAGCATTAAAAGTCACAGCGATAGACCATGTACCCGCTAACTGCAACAACAGAATTGGTGCCCTTAACAGGAAAGAAAAATTCTGGATTTACAAATTGGACACTTTGAAACCGAAAGGGTTAAACCTTGTGACTGAAATTATATCTCAAATTGGTTTTGAAAAGCCTTTATACCATCTCAGCCGCTAAAAAGACACCACCTAATATTTCTGGTCCACTAAAAAATATTAGCAATTATTAATTTTTATTTGTAAACATCATTCTAGATACCTATCCACCGAATTTGTCGATGAGTATCCGTATAAAACTCTCTTCTCAGCACCTCCTGAGTGATGTGAGAAAGGTCCTAATCTTACTTCTTGGAGCACAATGTTTATATATAGCTGTCACAGTGATAATTGTAATATTTTTACAGATATTGTTTCCAATTTTCAATTGATGTTTTCTATGATAATATACCTCCTAAAATATATTTTTTATCACGATGGGTACTAGACTTTAATCCCCACCTTAAGCTTCCTTTCATTCTTTATTCTTTCTACCTCTCCACGGGAACTCTATACATTCACCAGTCAACTATAAACACGGGTTCTTTCTTTCACAACCCTACAATTTCAATTTTCACCTGGTTTTTTATTTCTCTCAATTCCTTTTTACTACCACTATTCTACTTATCTTCTCGCTGAATGAATTCCCATTTTAGTCCATTACTTCAGACTACACCCTTCATGCACAGTACTTGTAAGTTCCTTTTATATGTTAAATGTTAAGCTCCAGCGGCATCTAATGGCCATTTTTAGAACAACACTTCAACACATATCCTTGTATTTTTACATATTATTTTTTTATATCATTTTTATAAATAATACTCTTTGCCTCACTTTTTCTATTCATACAATGTATGGATTCGATCTTACCTATTGCATGCTCCCAAACCCTGTACACCCTGGGATCTTTGACTTACGACACACGCCACCCCGCTGCTTCTAAGAACCTGCAGACTTCCTTTTATTTTCACTTGTTATAATTCCTTTGATCTAAATGAGAGGCACACGACCACTTGCAACTTAGTGTCTCTGTTTAGAGACTTCTGTACGCCTTCTAGCTGCCACTAAGTGCCTGCACACTTCTTCCTATATTCTTATGTTATAATTCCTTTGATCTAAATGAGAGCCACACGACCACTTGCAACTTTGTGTCTCTGTTATAGGCTTCTGCTCCCGGATCACTTCAGCGTTAACCGGTTTAGCCCTGACCGGTTCTCCATTTGTATTTCGAAGGTATAGAGCTCATAACTGGTAGTTCCCGGATTGTAGAAATCCGGTTTTAACACTCAAACCAGTACACTATGAATATTAGGGAAACATATCACATATTTTTATTGATAATTAAAAATTTTTATATGAGAGAACATTTTTTTATTAATATAATACATACATATTTTTACATTTTCACATATATATACTATTTTATTAAATACATTACTTTTTAATATATTCATAGATTTTTAATAAAAAGAATGTTTATTACAAATTTATATTTTATTATTTCAGCTAGTGTTTTCAGCCTTGCCAAAAATTTTTTTTCCTTGATCCTTCCTTTTTTGGTTTGTATTCCAGACCCCTAGAAATGGAACAAATACAGTATAAATATAAATACTGGGATACAAGAGATCTTTACTACACGATCTAGATTTTTTTGCCTCAAATAGGAGTGATTCTTAGCGATATTACACCCAACACTCTTCGAAGATCTCATAGCTCTACTCTATGAGCAGACACATCTTTTATTTTTTCCTCTTGCACTCACAGGTTCTAACCTGCTCACTAGCTTATTTTCTTATTTCTTGTTCCTCTCTCTTTTTTCACTTTATTTTCTGTAATATCACTTTATGCTAATGATCCCAAACTATTATGTCTTTTCACACTTTGATACGTGACCCATCTTCACCATCTTTAATTTGATAACGCCGTTACGAGTCTTTGTGTACATCACACCGTGACGTCACTTACACTCCTCCTTGTTTACCTACGTCACTTTCACTTTGATTTTCGCGCCGTTTCTATGTTAAAAGAGATTGTCTGCACTGTAATCTTGATGTTCCCTTAGGAAGGAGTTTGGGATACGACTCCGAAACGCGTTGGAAAATAAACTAGGTACTACCATATCCAGGCATACCGGTGTATCTGGTTTTTCCATCATACGAAGGCAGCAGCTCGGACCACGAGGTACTTTGTCCTGCAGAAGCTACACGTAGGCACTGACTCCACCCCTTCACACCAAAAGCATGGAGTTTACCAGGTAGTTAAAGAATATGAATGGGTCTTTAGTAAACATCCTTTAGACTTTGGGCAGGTAAAAGGGGTACAACAATCACATCCCTACTGAAGACCATCCCCCCATTAAAGAGAGGTACCATTCTGTACCCCCAGCTCACTATCAATGTGCCAAAGAGATGCTACGGAAAATGAAGGAGGCTGGGGTGATCAGAGATAGTTGTAGCCCCTGGGCAGCTCCACTAGTCCTGGTAAAGAAGAAAGATGGTACAATGAGAATGTGTGTAGACTACAGGCAGATAAATTGCATCACACATAAGGATGCTTACCCGTTACCTAGAATTGAAGAGACATTAGCTGCACTGAGAACTGCTATTTTTCCACCTTAGATCTCACCAGTGGGTGGCAGGTTCCCGTGGCAGAAAGGGACAGATAGAAGACCACGTTCACAACACCGGTGGGCCTCTGTGAGTTTAATTACATGCCGTTTGGAACTGTAGTATAATTCTCTTGATAATCTAAGTCTTTCACCTTCTGTGCAGGACATTACTGCATCTTAGGTATCCATGGTTTTGACCACTCAAAATGGTGATTTATACCATGGATACCTAAGCTGCAATGTCCTGCACATGAGGTAAAAGACATAGATTATCAAGAGAATTATACTACATTTCTTATTGGAGGTATTTACTAATATTATTGATTATCACTACACCAACTACCTATAGGTATAGTCTAGTGAAATGATGGCAAACCTATGGCATGCGTGCCAGAGAGGGCACGCAGTGCCATCTCCGCTTGCACGCGGCTTCGCCTCTGACTGCCCCTTTGAATTGCCGGCCTTATGGCGCCGGCAGTTCAAAGCTGTGTCGATCGGAGGCTTCTCCTTCCTCCTTCTCGTCTCCGACACTTTTCAAGCTCCGCCCAGCTGGCGTCACGTGACCGCGGTCATGTGACGCACTGGGAGTCACGGTGGGACTGAAGATATGGGAGAGGAGCAGCGATGGAGGCGGGAGTACTAGGTGAGTATGATTATTTTTGTATTTTAAGCTATAACTAGCAGGCATGATGGTGACATTACTGAAAAGAGGGGCATGATGGTGACATTACTGAAAAGAGGGGGCATGATGGTGACATTACTGAAAGGAGGGGGCATGATGGTGACATTACTGAAAGGAGGGGGCATGATGGTGATGTGGCACCCCAAGGGTTAAAGTGCCACAGAAACAACACAAAGGGTTAGCTCCCCACACCACACTGACACTGCACTAGCACCTCCAGGCCAGAAGGGGGAGCTAAAGCTGCTTCCCTAGATATTCTGGGTGGAGAGGAAGTGGCAGTTAGTTGAGTTCCTGAGAGGACTGAGGACAGGAGCTCAACCCACAGTCCATTGTCAACTTCCAGGCCGGCCAGGGTCTGAGGAAAGGAGTAGGAAAAGTAAAGGAACACACCCGGGACAAGGAGTTACACTGAACTCACCCCGGAGAAGCGCATAGGATGGATATCGGATCCGATGCTGTGCCTGAAACAGACAGCACAGTGAACACCGGAATAGTGAAGGTCTACCATCTTCACTGCACCAGTGACACGGAAGACTCAAGTTGCCTAGTAGATTGGTGCCTGTGAGGGGAGACAGGGCCAGCAGTTCAGCTAAAGGCGGCAGCAGGGCCTCACACAAAGAGCAGGAGAGGGAAGCCAAAGACCCGGTCAGGGTGGGAGCAACCCGGCCCCGGTACAGACTCCGTGGACAATACTCTGCTTGTACCATCTGCACAGTAAAGACTTGGAAAACTACAAAAAACATTGAGTTTGTGTGGTCCTTGCACTCCAGCCCTGATCTTCCCCACAAGCAACACCGTCTCCACTATCATCCCCTTTCCTGCAACATCTATAACAACCATCATAGACTTTAATTACGACTGCCCCGGGGAACCAGGCGCTACCTGCAGGGAGCCATTCCATCAAAAGCTGCCAAACATCATCCCCGGAGGTTCTGCAGCAGCGGTGGTCACCCTGACCACAACCCGTGGGCGACGTCACGACAAACCTAATCCCTTGTAAATACCCCCCATTTACATGTGTGAACCCGGGACACGGTCCGGACCAGGACCGTCGTGACATCCCCAGCAGTACCCCAGTCCGGTACCGAGTACCCTGTTCCAGTGGGCTCCACCTGGCGTCATGAACAGGATCTACCGTGCCCAGTACCGGGCATTGTGTGCCGTGATTAGTGACCGTTTTGAATTAGCCGCCATTGCTGGGCGTGCGGCAAGTTGAATTTAAACTGCGCCACAGAAACTGTACTTTTGAAAATCCGCCATTATACAGCGCGCGACGTGCAGGAAGAAAAGGGGGCGGTACCCTGCAGAGGCGTGAATCCAGCCTCCTTCCTGGTGCTGACGACGTCCGGCGGGGAAGAGAATCCCTGGTGCACCGCGGAACCTTGAAGAGACATCCGGACGGAAGCGGAAGACAGGAGGGCAAACCTTAACTAAGGGGGCATAGAATGTCGCAGCCAGAGGCGCCAAGCAGCAGCGGAGCAGCCAGCGGAGCTGCAGCGCCGGATCAAGGAGCAGCACCCGGCGGTGCAGCGGCGCAAGGAGTAGCACCTATCATGCCATTCCTGATGCCGTATACTCCGGGGCCAACGTGGCTGCCCCAATACCCCAGTAGTAATGGGACAGTTAACAGATGCAGCAGAGCTGGAAACCCAAAACTGGTCTGAGGAAGATATCAGGGGTCTGTTGTGCAAATATTTGCAAAGGTAAAGAGAGTTTTTGAGCATCATACTGAATCTGAACTAAGACTGTTGTTTTATCATTGCAAACAAGGGGCACAGGAGAGTGTCCTAGATTATTCCCTACGCCTGCAAGAGGCACTGAGACTCCTTAAACAAGCCGATCCCAGTGGCGTTCGTGATGAAAATAAAACGCTAATTGAACAGTTTGTGATAGGTCTCAAGTTACCCGATGATAGGAAACAAGCGCGCTGGTGGGCTCTTCAAAACCCGGATGCAGAGTTTGCAACGTTGAAAGAGTTAACGGTTCGGGGACAGCAGCTCCCTATAGTACCAGACTTAACCACACAGCCGCAATGGACTAACACCCCTTCCTCACTGGAAGCACCTTCTTCATCCCCAGCAGCAAGATCCAGTGTGCAGGCTGTGACACCCGACCGGTTTGACAGTCTGTGCTCCGGAGTGCGGCAGCTGACCAAAGAGGTGGCAAGGCTCCGAGGTGCAAGGCAACCCAAGACAGAAGCAAGATCGCCAGCCAGGATCCAGCTCGCTGACAGCCCCGTCGACGTTCCATGGATGAAGAGGAGGACACCACCGCTTCGAGGGAGGACCACAGATCGCTACAGCGCCGATGGACAGCCCATCTGTCGCAAGTGTGATAAAGAAGGACACGTCTACCGGTCTTGTCCTTTAAACAAGCAGCCCCTGGGAGAGGAGGGCCAGCCCCAGGAGTAGACAGTCAAGGCCCGTCCAGATGGAAGTGCAAGTACGTGGGAGATCATCCGTACTTGTCGATCATCATCGACAGCACCGCTACCAGTGCATTGGTTGATACGGGATGACAGGTGACCACCATCCCGAGTATCCTTTACAAACGGTTCTGGTCCGACATCAAACTGGAACCCCGAAACCCTGACTTGAACATTGAGGCAACCAATGGGTTGCTTGTTACTATAGAAGGGCAGTGGGAGGCAACAGTAAAGGTGGGGAGGGTGCAGTTAAAGAACCAGGGAATCATAGTGGTCCAGGACAAACCAAATGAGCGGGATCCACATGTGATATTGGGTACCAATGTAATGGTTAACTGCCTAGATGAAGTGTTGTTTTTGCTCCAACAGAGTGCAGATACCGCTAAGCCAAGCGAGAGAAGAGCTCTTCAGAGGGAGATTTGAGCTCTGGTGTATCAGCAGCAGGTAACAATGTCAAATGGTGAAATTGGTAGTGTACGTGTAACAGACCCAATTCGTATTGTAGTACCACCGAGAAGTGAAATGATGATCTGGTGTCGGGCAGCAGTAGGTCTCAGTGGGCAGGACTACCAGGCAGTAGTGGAGCCAGTGATGTCTGACAGAAGTCCTACACTCCCGACAGCCAGGGGGGCGGTTGATGTAAGAAAAGGAAGGGTCCCTGTACGTGTATTAAATTATGGTGATGACGAAGTAAAACTGCCAAGGTATTCCACTGTCGCAAAACTGTACCATGTAGATAACAACGCAATACATGAAGCTAAGTCATTCGCTCAGACAGTATCAGACGATCCCCATCACTCCAAGGGTCAGCTAGAGAAATAGTGTCAGGAGCTCAGTATAGGAACTGACAACACATCTTCTCACCAGAAAAATTGAGTCTATCGGGTAGTTCGGGAGTATGAACAGGTGTTTAGCAAGCATCCACTTGATTTTGGGAGGATTAAGGGGGTACAACATCATATACCCACAGGCGACCATGCACCCATTAAAGAGAGATACAGGCCTATACCACCTGCACACTACCAGAAAGCAAAAGAGATGCTACAGGACATGAAAAACGCAGTAGTCATTAGAGATAGTTGTAGACCCTGGGCAGCACCACTGGTCCTGGTTAAAAAGAAAGACGGTAGTATGAGGATGTGCGTAGATAGGCAGATCAACAGAGTAACACACAAAGATGCATACCCGTTGCCCCGCATAGAAGAGTCACTAGCTGCATTAAAGTCTGCCAATTACTTCTCAACCTTGGATCTTACTAGTGGGTACTGGCAGGTCTCCGTTGCAGAAGAAGATCGTGAGAAGACAGCCTTCACGACACCAATGGGGCTATGCGAGTTCAACAGCATGCCATTCGGGTTATGCAACGCACCAGGAACATTCCAGAGGCTAATGGAGTGTTGCCTAGGCCACAGAAACTTCGAAACTGTACTGCTATACCTGGACGATGTCATAGTGTACTCCCAGACCTATGAAGATCACCTGCAACACCTGAGTGAAGTATTTGAATCATTGTCCAAGTATGGTATGAAGCTGAAACCTTCAAAGTGTCAATCGTTGAAACCCAAAGTCCAGTACCTGGGGCATGTGGTCAGTGCAGAAGGCGTAGCACCCGACCCGGGCAAGGTTACAGTCATCAAGAACTGGCCAGCGCCAACCACCTTCAAAGAGGTACGTCAATTCTTGGAACTGGTCGGGTACTACAGGAGGTTTATCAAGGGCTACATAAAGATGGCAGCGCCCATGCAAGATCTCCTGGTAGGTCAATCCAAGAAAGGCAAGATCAGAGGCCCTCCATTCCAGTGGGGACCAAAGCAAGAACAGTCTTTCCAGAAGCTGAAAAATGCCTTAACGGGAGAAGAGATCCTGACCTACCCTGATTATAATCTACCGTTCCTGTTATAAACAGATGCAAGCAATGAAGGCTTAGGAGCTGTCTTGGCACAGAAACAGCAAGGCAAAGAGAAAGTGATAGCCTACGCCAGCAGAAAACTCCGTCCAACAGAGAAGCTTTGGGAAAGGAAGGTGTGCCACAGTCCGCGCTGCCAAAATCCGCTCGTAAATAATGCAAGTAGTCGGTGTCCAAATCAATCCTTTTATTCCTCCAACGCGTTTCATCGCCCTCCTGGCGTCTTCCTCAGGGATACCTCCACCCCACCAAACAGCTCTTATTTATACACACAGCAATTGTCATAATAAGTGGGTGTTTCCCATCATGTGACGTGAAAAACATCATCATGGCTGGGAGGGTGTTACATTTTGGCGCAAAAAATAAAAAAGTCTTTCTGAACACATAAAAATGCAAGCTAAATACCATTACATACATCTAAGAGCTCAGTTAAATGTTAACATAAAAAACTTGAAAAACTTTTCTAAAAACCATGCGAAAAAGCACCTAAATCCTGCCCTGTGTGTGTGCAATATACAAAAAATAGATAATGGTAATAGTGGAGCATCAAGTGTCGCCTCTGAGTCTCGAACTTGTGTCTGCAAAGCAGTTATTCGTATGGGTAGATTCATTATGCACTGAGCCATCAGTATTGACAACTGTCTGGTCTTCCAGTTTTCTACAACAGGTGACATATATCTCTTTTTATTTTGCAGAGGCGTTCAGGAGCGCCCATCCTGAGGTGACTGCCATCAATGAACTAGATTTGGATATGAAATTTATTCTTTTCTCTTTTTTTAAAAAATCAATTTTATTCATAAAATAAAGATTAAAAATTATGAAATAAAAATTAAGAATTTAGTGTTATTAAATTATTATTAAGTTATTAATAAACTATGGAATAAACTTTAAGACCATAGTCATTACTATACAAACTATTAAAAATGAGTATTAAACGAGGATTATTAACCCCTTAACGACTAATGACGAGTATACTCGTCATGAAAAGCTGTCAGTTCCCGCATCATGACGAGTATACTCGTCATGGCTTTGAACTGTCACTGCTCCTAAACGAACAGTGACAGCTCAAATCTAAAAGCTGTCAGTGACAGCCAAGGGTTAGGGGAAGAGGTGTGGGCACCCCTGTTAACCCCTTCACCCCCCCCCCCCCCTCCCCAATCACACTTATCTGCCGGCGGGTTGCACCGCACCCGCCGGCCATGAGCTGATGCTCCAGCTCCCCCTGTGTCCTGTCCCCGCCCCCTGTGTCCAGCTCCCCGTGTGTCCTGTAGCCCCCCCCCTGTGTCCTGAGCCCCCTGTGTCCAGTCCCCTTCCCCTGTGCAGCCCCCCTGTCTCCCGTCCATCCCCGCCCTCCACCTTGCAACAGTATGTCTGCCGGTGGGCTTATGCGCCCACCGGCGAAGCTGCAGGGCCCCCTCCTCCTCCCTGCTGGTCACCAGCCCCCGGTCCTGGGTCCCCAGCCCCCGATCCTCGGACCCCAGCCCCCGGTCCTCGGTCCCCGGCCGCCGGTCCTCGGTACCCGGCCGCCGGTCCTCGGTCCCCGGCCGCCGGTCCTCGGTACCCGGCCGCCGGTCCCTCGGTCCCCGGCCGCCGGTCCTCGGTCCCGGCCGCCGGTCTCCGGTCCCCAGCCCCCGGTCTCCGGTCCCCAGCCCCCGGTCCCCAGCCCCGCTCACCTATCCCGGCGGGCTGCACGCTCGGTGCACCCGCCCGCACCGTCTGTCTCCTCTGCAGTCTGGTGTGGCTCCTCCTCTTCTCAGGGGCTCCTCCTCCTCATCGCTGGGTAAGTATGAATGAATGAATGAATGAATGCATGAATGAATGAATGAATGGATGGATGGATGGATGGAAGGGTGGATGGATGGATGGGTGGATGGATGGATGGATGGGTGAATGGATGCGTGGATGTGCGTGCTTGGATGTGCGTGGATGTGTGCGTACGTGGATGTGGATGTACGTGGATGTGTGTGTGGATGTGCGTGGATGTCAGCATGCGTGCGTGGATGTGTGGATGTGCGTGGTTGTGTGCATGCGTGGATGTCAGCACGTGGATGTGCGTACGTGGATGTGCGTACGTGGATGTGCGTACGTGGATGTGCGTGCGTGGATGTGTGCGTACGTGGATGTGTGCGTACGTGGATGTGTGCATACGTGGATGTGCGTGGATGTACGTGGATGTGTGTGTGGATGTGCGTGGATGTCAGCATGCGCGGATGTGCGTGTGTGGATGTGTGTGCGTGGTTGTGTGCATGCGTGGATGTCAGCACGTGGATGTGCGTACGTGGATGTGCGTACGTGGATGTGCGTACGTGGATGTGCGTACATGGATGTGCGTGGGTGGATGTGTGCGTACATGGATGTGCGTGGATGTGGATGTACGTGGATGTGCGTGGATGTCAGCATGCGTGCGTGGATGTGCGTGTGTGGATGTGTGTGCGTGGTTGTGTGCATGCGTGGATGTCAGCACGTGGATGTGCGTACGTGGATGTGCGTACGTGGATGTGCGTACGTGGATGTGCGTACGTGGATGTGCGTGCGTGGATGTGTGCGTACGTGGATGTGTGCGTACGTGGATGTGTGCGTACGTGGATGTGCGTGGATGTACGTGGGTGTGTGTGGATGTGCGTGGATGTCAGCATGCGTGGATGTGCGTGTGTGGATGTGTGTGCGTGGTTGTGTGCATGCGTGGATGTCAGCACGTGGATGTGCGTACGTGGATGTGCGTACGTGGATGTGCGTACGTGGATGTGCGTACATGGATGTGCGTGCGTGGATGTGTGCGTACATGGATGTGCGTGGATGTGGATGTACGTGGATGTGCGTGGATGTCAGCATGCGTGCGTGGATGTGCGTGTGTGGATGTGTGTGCGTGGTTGTGTGCATGCGTGGATGTCAGCACGTGGATGTGCGTACGTGGATGTGCGTACATGGATGTGCGTAAGTGGATGTGCGTGCGTGGATGATGGGTGCATAGGTGGATGGATGGGTGCAACAAGGGATCAAGATTCCTCTTGTTATAGTCTCTGGGATCATAGTCAATGGTGCACTGTATAACTGATCATTGTCATACAGTGCACCATAACTCTGACCCCTGAGACTGTAGGAAGAGGACACTTGATCCCTTGCTGCAGTCTCTGGATTGAGCAGAGGAGATCGAGCGTCGTGGGACCTTCGTTGTGGACTACGTCGGAGGCGATCGAGCGTCGTGGGACCTTCGTTGTGGACTACGTCGGATCTTTATAATAAAGATGGAGTCCGAATTTTGTTTGTGTCTTTTTTCAAATAAAAAGATTTTTCTCTGCGTGTATTTTCTGACTATTTACCAGAGATTCCTAATGGCGGGTCTAACATTGGCCCAATATTATGAATCTCGGGCTTAGTGCCAGCTGCCAATAAAAAGCTGGCATTAACCCCTTTATTACCCAGTTTGCCACCGGCACCAGGGCAACTGGAAGAGCATGGGTACAGCGCCAGAAAATGGCGCTTCAATGAATGCGCCATTTTCTGGGGCGGCTGCGGGCTGCAATTCGCAGCATGGGGGGCCCAGAACGCTTGGGCCTTTCCATGCTGAGGATTCCAGCCCCCAGCTGCCTAGTTGTACCTGGCTGGGCCAAAAATATGGCGGAGCCCTACGTCATTTTTTTTTTCTAGAATTAGTTCTAGAAATAAAAAAAAAATAGGCTTCGCTGTATTTTTGGTTGCAGCCAGGTACAACGAGGCAGCTGGAGGTTGCTGGCAGTCTGTAGCTGCCAAGTTGTACCTGGCTGGACCAAAAATATGGCGGAGCCCTACGTCTTTTTTTTTTTCTAGAATTAGTTCTAGAAATAAAAAAAAATGGGCTTCGCTGTATTTTTGGTTGCAGCCAGGTACAACGAGGCAGCTGGGGGTTGCTGGCAGTCTGTAGCTGCCAAGTTGTACCTGGCTGGACCAAAAATATGGCGGAGCCCTACGTCTTTTTTTTTTTCTAGAATTAGTTCTAGAAATAAAAAAAAATGGGCTTCGCTGTATTTTTGGTTGCAGCCAGGTACAACGAGGCAGCTGGGGGTTGCTGGCAGTCTGTAGCTGCCAAGTTGTACCTGGCTGGACCAAAAATATGGTGGAGCCCCACATCATTTTTTTGTTCTAGAATTAGTTCTAGAAATAAAAAAAAGCCTTCGCTGTATTTGTAGCCAGCCATGTACAACTTGGTAGCTGGCTGACTGGAATCCTCAGCTTGGAGAGACTCAAATGTTGTGGATCCCCCACGCTGCAAATTTCAACCCACAGCCACCCAAGAAAAAAGCGCATTCATTAGAGGCGGCATTTTCTGGTGCTGTACCCCAACTCTTCCAGTTGCCCTTGTGCTGGTGGCACACAGGTTCTCCATATGCGACATGGTGTCCGCTAACAATTTCAATAGAAAATTAGCTCCAATTGTTAGCGGAAACCATGTCGGGTATGGAGAGACCCTCCCTGTGTGCCTGAACATTGGAGCTCCCCCACAAGTGACCCCATTTTGGAAACTAGACCCCCGAAGGAACGTATCTAGATGCATAGTGAGCACTTTGAACCCCCAGATGCTTCACAAATTCATCCATAAAAATAAAAAAGCACGTTTTTTTCCACAAAAAGTTTCTTTTTTCATTTTTACGGATCAATTTGTGAAGCATCTGGGGGTTCAAAGTGCTCACTATGCATCTAGATACGTTCCTTGGGTGGTCTAGTTTCCAAAATGGGGTCACTTGTGGGGGAGCTCCAATGTTTAGGCACATAGGGGCTCTTCATATCCTGCAAGGTGTCCGCTAACAATTCCAATTGTTAGTGGACACCATGTTGCGTATGGAGAGCCCCTGTGTGTCTCCACATTGGAGCTCCCCCACAAGTGACCCCATTTTGGAAACTAGACCCCCAAAGGATTATATCTAGATGCATAGTGAGCACTTTGAACCCCCAGATGCTTCACAAATTGATCTGTAATAATGAAAAAATAAATTATTTGTGGAAAAAAAGTGCTTTTTCATTTTTACGGATGAATTTCTGAAGCATCTGGGGGTTCAAAGTGCTCACTATGCATCAAGATACGTTCCTTTGGGGTCTAGTTTCCAAAATGGGGTCACTTGTGGGGGAGCTCCAATGTGGAGACACACGGGGACCCTCCAAATGCGACATGGTGTCCGCTAACAAATTGAGCTCATTTTCCATTCAAATTGTTAGCGGACACCATGTCGCGTTTGGAGGGTCCCGGTGTGTCTCCACATTGGAGCTCCTCCACAAGTGACCCCATTTTGGAAACTAGACCCCTAAGGAACATATCTAGATGCATAGTGAGCACTTTGAACCCCCATATGCTTCAGAAATTCATCCGTAAAAATGAAAAAGCACTTTTTTTTCCACAAAAAATTTCTTTTTTCATTATTATGGATCAATTTGTGAAGCACCTGGTTGTAGAAAGTGCTCACTATGCATCTAGATATGTTCCTTTGGGGTGTAGTTTCCAAAATGGGGTCACTTGTGGGGGAGCTCCAATGTGGAGACACACCGGGACCCTCCAAACGCGACATGGTGTCCGCTAACAATTTGAATGGAAAATGAGCTCAAATTGTTAGCGGACACCATGTCGCGTTTGGAGGGTCCCTGTGTGTCTCCACATTGGAGCTCCCCCACAAGTGACCCCATTTTGGAAACTAGACCCCCAAAGGAACATATCTAGGTACATAGTGAGCACTTTGAACCCCCAGATGCTTCACAAATTGATCCGTAATAATGAAAAAATAATTTTTTAGTGGAAAAAAAGTGCTTTTTCATTTTTACGGATGAATTTGTGAAGCATATGGGGGTTCAAAGTACTCACTATGCATCTGGATACGTTCCTTCGGGGGTCTAGTTTCCAAAATGGGGTCACTTGTGGGGGAGCTCCAATGTGGAGATACACAGGGACCCTCCAAACGCGACATGGTGTCCGCTAACAATTTGAGCTCATTTTCCATTCAAATTGTTAGCGGACACCATGTCGCGTTTGGAGGGTCCCCGTGTGTCTCCACATTGGAGCTCGCCCACAAATGACCCCATTTTGGAAACTAGACCCCCTAAGGAAGGTATCTAGATGCATAGTGAGCACTTTGAACCCCCAGATGCTTCACAAATTCATCCATAAAAATTAAAAAAAACACTTTTTTTCACAAAAAAATTATTTTTGCCTACATTTTTTCAGTTTCACATGGGCAAAGGGATAAAATACATCCCAAAATTTGTTGGGCAATTTCTCCTGAGTACACCGATACCTCATATGTGCTCATAAACCACTGTTTGGGCGCACGGCAGGGCTCAGAAGTGAAGGAGCGCCATTTCACTTTTTGAACGGAAAATTATCTCTAAAATTCAAATTGCGCTCCCTCCCTTCTGAGCCCTGCCGTGTGCCCAAACAGTGGTTTATGACCACATATGAGGTATCAATATACTCAGGAGAAATTGCCCAACAAATTTTAGGATGCATTTTATCCTGTTGCCCATGTGAAAATGAAAAAATTGAGGCTAAAAGAACATTTTTGTTACAAAAATTAAAATGTCCATTTTTTCCTTCAACTTTATTTTAGTTCCTGTGAAGCACCTGAAGGGTTA